>JASVEL010009190.1:0-82263 GCA_032618575.1 Nicotiana noctiflora | reverse complement strand
AAGTAGTGTACATGGCAGTCGAGGAATGTTATATTCTTCTGATGGGGGTTCCTAGTATCCAACCATATGTTCCTCATCGGGTATTTCATCAGCTAGGAAGACTTCGGGTTATTCCTACTGATGAAGATCTAAGCAAGCACGCCATTGAATTGAGCCTAGGAGTTGTATTCCCCGAAGAAAAGATTAGAAAGTTGTGGCATGAATGTAGATTCCTTGAGCCTAAGACTATTGTTCGAGAACTGGCTAAGGGTGAGGTAGACCCAAAGTACAATGTTTGGTTCGGGAAAAGGTTTCAGATTCGTCAGAAATCTGCTAAAAGAGCCCATGTCCAACAGTTCACGGATGATTCGCAAGAACAATGGAATTGGCTAGCAAAGGAAGAAGGTTACAAGATGAAGATTGGCAAGATAGAACAGCAGGTCCAGGACCTTCAATTCGAGAAGAGTATGCAAGCTGCTGCAGACTAGGGGGTCAAAAAGAAATTGGCTCAAGAAAAGGACACTCTCAAGGCTCAAATCTGGCGAATAAGAAAAGAAGCCAACAACCAACCAAGAAGCCGAGGTGATCAAAGGTTGATGAACGAACTGAACCAACGGCTTAAAGAAAGCTAAGAAAAGTTGGAGAGGTCCGAGGCTAGCAGGGAAAGGATGCAGGCTAGATGGGCGAGAGGTGCAGCAGAATGAAGGGAGTACTTGCGACAGGTCAAAAGGGATTGTGAGATGAGTGTTGGGATATTGAGAGAGACAAATTCCAATCTCCAAAAACGGATCTACAGATAGGTTCATGAAGCTAGGGAAGACAAGGAACGGTGCTACGACATGATGGCCCTAATGGAAAAACAAATGAAAAGATTCCAAGATCGGTTTACGGACGATGCGCGAGTATTGGGGTTAAAAAACCGACAGATAGAGCAGTTATTAAGAGAAAGGGATAACATTCGGGGAAGGATCGACGAGATTGGATACTACATTCACATGAGATGCCTATCATCTGAACAGATGCCCCAAGATGTCCTTTTTTCCTCTATCATGGGTTATGTCCGTCAGATCGGGGAAGAATTGAAAGATCTGCGAAGAGGTCTTGCACCAAGGACCACAGCCAGGCCAAACAGGGCCCCACCAGTACAGAAGCTCAAAACCTTATAACTTGTCTAGTTTTGAACTTGTATTTCTTTTTGGGTCTAGTCGTGAGACTGTTTTTCTTATAAAAAGAGCTGAATATGTTTTGACCATCATTTTAAGTTGGGTTGTTATAATCAAGTTTTTGAAAAAACCTTTGAAAAATATTTTGTGTGTTGTATTTACACGAACTACGCTGGGTCTGATTCACCCGGGGACGTGATACGTAGGCAATCCACTTAATATTCGACCACAACTCGCTAATAATCAAAAGAAGGGTGAATAAAAAGAAAGGTTTGAAAATTCCAAAGGACAAGCTGGGATGACGCATGCGAGTCATGTTAGAAAGGATTAACTGATTAGGGAACATTGCATTCCAATATGTGATTACTATATCTGTTAAATCCTAACACTAACAGTTTGTTGTTTCATGATCCCTATCCAAACAGTTGTTAGCACGTTCTGGCACCACACCGTTATCCGACCAGATCTAAAGGACCCTTAACTTCAAACATGACTTCTTCAGAGCACAGCCCCGAGGAGGAGAGGCCCACTAGCCAGCTTTTAAAAGAGGCCATGGAAAAGATAGAACGGATAGGGATAGAAATGAGTGCGATGCACTTGGCTTTGGCAAAGGCACAAAAGAGCCCTGAGTTACCGGTTAACCCTACGGCAGGACATACATCGGAGTACCTGTACCCAGGTCCTTCAACGCATATACCGAGTCATTAGTATCAAGAGAGAAACCCCTATGACACTCAAACTCCACCACTAAACCAGCATTTTCCACCACCAAGCACTCCCATTTTTATGGGAGCCCCGCCAGCCACGCTACAAAGATCAAACAGCGAGCCGTTATTCCAAGCTCATGATACTCAGTATTATCCACCGGAGCCCACTTTCAATGCACCAGAACCTCACAACTCTCGCATGGAAATCCCGACGGAACAGGAAAGGCCAGCAAGGGCCTTGGAGCAAGATGATATGGCGAGGAAGGTCAAAAGCATTGAGCAGACCCTCAGAAGCATGCATGGATTGGGCAATCAGGTCAGTGTGGCCTACAAAGATCTGTGTCCCTTCCTCGATGTTCAGTTGCCGGCAGGGTTCAAAATGCCCAAGTTTGATTTATATGAGGGACATGGTAACCCGATGGCACATCTGAGAGGCTTTTGTAGCAAGATGAGAGGAGCAGGTGGGAGAGACGAGATGTTGATAGCATACTTTGGTCAAAGTCTAAGTGGGTCGGCACTTGAATGGTACACTAGGCAAGATCCTAGTAGATGGTACACTTGGGATGATTTGGCCCAAGCATTTGCCGCTCATTTCCAGTATAATCATGAGATAGTTCCTGACCGTCTCACATTACTGAGGACAGTGAAGAAACCCGGAGAAACTTTCCGTGAGTTTGGCTTTCGTTGGAGAGAGCAAGCAGCCAGGGTGGATCCTCCCATGAGAGTGGGAGAGATGGTGGAGTATTTCTTGCAAACGCTGGACCCCACATATTTTGGACATTTGGTAACAGCGGTTGGAAAGACTTTCAACGAAGTGGTAAAAGTTGGAGTCATGATAGAAGAGGGACTGAGGTCCGATAAGATCTTGAGCTACTCGGCGCTCAAAGCCACTACCCAAGCTATTCAAAGTGGAGAAGGGGGTGCGCTAGGCCGGAAGAAAAAAGAAGAGGTCGCCACAGTGGAAGAAGGAAATTGGTCCGGGGCCAACAGATCGTACTACAACCAACCCAGACCCCACACTCCAAATTATCCATACTCCTCGCACCAATCACCACAACATTACTATCCCCCACAAGAACCACATTTTTCCGTGCACCAGGCACAATCATACAATCAACCACCGGTTCGCCCCCAATGGCGCGCACCGGCTCCCCAACATGCATATGTACCTCCTCAAAACACCTATCCACCACAAAACACATACCCACCACCCCAAAATGCTTATCCTCCACCAAGGGCATACAGGAACCCTCCAGGAGCAGGTTTTCGTGGAAATCCAGCTTCCAAAAATGACAGGGTACAAAGGCAAAGAGCCATTACTGAATTGGGAGAAACCTACACCGCCTTATTCCACAAATTGAGGCAGGTAGGTTTGTTAAGTCCTATCGAGCCTAGGGTACAAAACCCCCCGCCCCAGAATTTGGACCAATCGAAGAGTTGTGAGTACTGTTTGGGGATGTTAGGACATGAAACCAAAAGGTGTTGGAGATTAAAACACGCAGTGCAAGATCTCATTGACACTCGTAAGATCGAGGTCCAAACACCTGAAGCGCCCAATATTAATCAAAACCCATTGGCGACGCATCACGAGACCCAGATGATTGAGTTTGTGCATGAGGGAGGAGAAACGAAGAAGCCATCACAAACAGTGATGATGATCCGAGCTACTCCGAAAGAAAAAATGGCGGGTAAGGAAGCAGTGATAGGTGTGGAGAAAGTAGAGGTTGAATCTACAGTGATAGTAGGAGAGAATGCAGCTGTTACTCTGGAGAAATCAGGATCGACCAAAGTGGTAGTATCGGGGGCGCCACTCGCACCCGTGTTCGTTGTAAAGGGAGTTTGCCGAGAGCCGGTCATTGTCAAACCGGTAGTTCAATTTTCGATAATTGGCAACAAGGCGGTGCCTTGGAAATATGAGAAAGCGGCGGTGACATACCGGGGCAAGCAGTTGGAGGAGAACATATGTGAGGCTCAGGGATTGACTCGTTCAGGGAGATGATTTGCTCCCGCCGAGTTACGAAAGCCCAGCTCAACAATAACAAAGAAGCCAGTAACATATGAAGAAGCCGAGGAATTTTAAAAGAAAATGAAGGCCCAAGATTACTCCATTCTGGAGCAGTTGAGGAAGACTCCGGCTCAAATTTCACTGTTGTCTTTGTTGATCCATTCCAATGACCATTGCCAGGTGCTAATGAACATCCTAAACGAGGCTCACGTTACGGACAAAATCTCAGTGAATCACTTGGAGAAGATGGTGCAGAAAATTTTCGAAGTGAATCGAGTGACCTTTTCTGACAATGAGTTACCGATATAGGGCACAGAACACAACAAAGCCCTATATCTAACGGTGAAGTGCGAAGACTCGATGGTCACCCGGATTGATAATGGGTCCAGTACCAACATATGTAGCTTGGCTGCTTTAAATAAGTTGAAAATTGATCACAACCGGATTCATAAGAACAACGTCTGCGTCCGAGGTTTCGACGGAAGTGGTACCAACACGGTGGGTGACATCATACTGGAATTAACCATTGGTCCAGTTGAGTTCACCATGGAATTCCAAGTGGTCGACGTAACAATATCCTACAATTTTCTACTTGGACGACCTTGGATCCATGCTGCCAAAGCGGTACCTTCCACATTACACCAGATGGTGAAATTTGAATGGGACAGGCAGGAGATAGTTGTGTACGGAGCTGACGGCACAAGCCTTGGAGGAGATGATATTGTGCCATTTATAGAGACGGAAGACGACAAAGGACCGTGGGTGTACCAAGTCTTCGACGGGGTTCCAGTGGCTAAAATTTCTGAATGAGAGAACCTCCCACTCTGTGGCATATCTCTCGCGACCGTCATGACAATCTCAGAGATGATGGGTAATGGATTCATGCCAGGAAAAGGCCTGGGGGTAGGGCTTCAAGGTATTGTTCAGCCGGTATCCTTGCTCGAAAATTCAGGGACATTTGGATTGGGGTTCAAACCCACCGTGGAAGATATACAATGAGCCAAAAGAATGAAGAAGAAAGTTTGGGTTCTCCCCAAACCAGTTCCACGTCTGTCCAAATCTTTTGTTAGAGCGAGGGCCAAGAAACCGACGGTTCCGAAAATCCAAGGACCATTGATTGGTATGGATGGGGATTTAGAACAGACCTTTGAAAAAATGTTTGCTGATGTCCATATGTTAGAATCTGGAAAGGGTTCCAGCAGAGCGGACATACAATTTGTGGGGCCTGAAGCCAAAATCAACAACTGGGCGGCCACTCCTCTTCCCACTCGAAGGGAGTCTTGGTAGTCGGCTTTGGATTTCCTTTCTTGTTTCCTGGGTTATCCCAAAATTGTAATCCTTTTGTTTTGTTTGTAATTTTTTTTCAAGTGTGAAACTGTTTTATTTCGCATTTTCTTAATTAGAACGAAAGTTTCCTTTCTTTTTCTGGTTTTAATTTTTATTTCTTCTTTTCTGAACAGTTCTTCTTTTATTGGTCCTAAAGACATGGAATGCACAACGGATCCTCGACCTAGTCTAAATAATCAATCCAACTCCAACTTAATTGAACCAGAGTTTGAGTTAAATAGCGAATTTGAATTCGAAGATGATGAGGACTTTGAGGAAATAAGCAGGGAGTTGTTCCAATTCGAAGAGAAGCCAAAGCCCAATCTAAATGAAACCAAAGCTGTAGATTTGGGGGGTACGGATGATGTTAGGGAAACCAAAGTCAGCATTCACATTGAGCCAAATATCAGGGAAGAACTAATCAAAACCCTCATTGAATTCAAAGATGTTTTCGCGTGGTCATATGACATGCCAGGATTGAGCACCGATTTAGTGGTTTAAAAATTGCCCACTGACCCGGCCTACCCTCCTGTCAAGCAAAAACTGAGGAATTTTAAAACAAATATGAGTGTTAAGATTAAGGAAGAAGTGACTAAGCAGCTACAGGCAAAAGTTATTCGCGTCACTCGATATCCCGATTGGTTGGCCAATGTAGTACCAGTGCCGAAGAAGGATGGAAAGATCAGGGTGTGTGTTGACTACCGCAATCTCAACAAAGCAAGCCCTAAGGATAATTTTCCATTGCCCAACATCCATATCCTAATTGATAATTGCGCTGGACGCGAGATCAGATCCTTCGTGGATTGCTATGCAGGATATCATCAAATCTTGATGGATGAAGAAGATGCAGAAAAGACAGCTTTCATTACGCCATGGGGAACTTATTGCTACAGAGTAATTCCATTCGGTTTGAAGAACGCTAGGGCAACGTACATGAGAGCAATGGCCACTGTGTTACATGACATGATACACAAAGAGATTGAAGTGTACGTGGACGATGTAATCATAAAGTCTAGACGGCAAGAGGATCATGTAACAGACCTAAGGAAGTTCTCCCAAAGACTTCGAAGCTATGATATCAAACTCAACCCGGCCAAGTGTGCTTTTGGGGTTCCATCAGGAAAGTTGTTGGGATTCATCATCAGCCGGCGAGGCATTGAGTTGGACCCATCCAAGATCAAATCCATCCAAGACTTGCCACCACCGAACATTGAAACAGAGGTAATGAGTCTATTGGGAAGATTGAATTATATCAACAGATTCATTGCTCAACTCACGGCAACCTGTGAGCCCATATTTCAGCTGTTGAAGAAAGATGTTGCGGTAAAATGGACGACGGAATGTCAGGAAGCTTTTGACCAAATCAAGGGTTATCTATCGAATCCACCCGTGTTAGTTCCACCTGAGCCAGGAAGACCATTGATTCTCTATCTAACGGTATTAGAAAATTCTTTTGGCTGCGTATTGGGGCAACATGACAGTACAGGGAGAAAGGAGCAAGCCATCTACTATCTCAGCTAGAAGTTTACAGTATATGAGGTTAAGTATACTCAACTAGAGAAGACATGTTGCGCCCTGACTTGGGTAGCCCAAAAGTTGAAACATTATCTGTCATCATATACTACTTATCTCATTTCACGCTTGGACCCATTGAGATATATCTTCCAAAAGCCTATGCCCACAGAGAGGCTAGCAAAGTGGCACATATTACTCACGGATTTTGATATCGTCTATGTGACGAGGACGGCCATGAAGGCCCAAGCGTTGGCTGATCACTTGGCTGAAAACCCTGTTGATGAAGAGTATGATCCATTGAGGACGTATTTCCCCGATGAAGAAGTGATGCACGTAGACGAGGTGGAATCAACGGAGAAACCAGGATGGAAGCTTTTCTTTGATGGAGCCGCAAACTCGAAAGGAGTTGGGATAGGAGCAGTGCTCATTTCGGAAACAGGACATCACTATCCTGTTACGGCGCAATTGCAATTCTATTGCACCAATAACATGGCTGAATATGAGGCTTGTATTTTGGGATTACGGTTAGCTGCAGACATGGATGTCCGGGATGTCTTGGTCTTGGGAGACTCGGACCTCCTGATACTGTTACAACCCATATCCACACATGTTAGTTCATTTCATAAGTTAGATAACACAAATCCAAGAAGGAATTATCCTTGAGATGATAAAATGTTAATCCGATTAATCTTAAGTGATACAAGGGTGCATAAGGGTGATTAACAAGTATTAGAAGTTAAACGAATCAAGGATGTTGTAACTCGTACTTTTGGGTAAACCTATAGATGCTTAGTATACTTAGGAGGTCATGATTTAAGGTATTTGAATCATATAATATCCGTATCATAATTCTTGAAGTCAAACGAGTTATGAAACAAAAGTCGACAAAAGTTGTTGCAACTTAGGTTCATAGTTTTACCTAAACTTTAGGTCAAATGTTATCAAGTATTTCTCCCAATGTACTTGGTATTACGGGGTGATCTACCCACCAAACTAGATTTGTGTCTGGTTCTTCCTCATCAGTTCGACCTCCAGCACGGGGTTTTCAGCAGTCGACAGGTCGTGGTAGAGGTAGAGGTGCGGGGCCGAGTTCGAGTGGTGCTCAAAATCGAACATATGCTCTAGTAGGTCGACAGGCTCTCGAGTCGTCTCCAGATGTTGTTACAGGTATATTGTCCGTGTTTTCTTATGATGTATATGCGTTGATTGATCCGGGATCTACATTATCATATGTTACACCCTTTGTGGCTAATAAGTTTGGCATTGAACCTGAATTGATAAGTAAACCCCTTGCGGTATCTACTCCAATAGGAGATTCCGTGATTGCTAGAAGGGTATATAGAGGTTGCACTGTGATGATTTGTAGTCGTCAAACCTCGGCAGATTTATTTGAGTTAGAAATGGTTGATTTTGATGTGATACTGGGAATGGACTGGTTGGCCTCATGCTATGCAAATGTTGACTGTCGCATGAAGATGGTTAGGTTTCAATTTCCTGGTGAACCCGTCATTGAATGGAAGGGGAACATTGCTACATCGAAAGGTAGGTTTATTTTCTATCTTAAGGCAAGGAAAATGATCTCAAAAGGTTATATTTATCATCTTGTTCGCGTTAGGGATGCTGAGGCGAAGCTGCCTACTCTACAATCTATCCTCGTGGTCAATGAATTTCCAGATGTTTTCCCAAATGAACTTCCGGGCCTTCCTCCAGAAAGGGAGATTGAGTTTAGCATTGATGTGTTGCCTGACACTCAACCGATCTCTATCCCTCCATATAGAATGGCCCCGGCAGAGCTGCGAGAGTTGAAGGCGCAGTTAAAGGACTTGCTGGATAAGGGCTTCATTAGACCTAGCACTTCACCTTGGGGTGCTCAAGTCCTATTCGTGCGGAAGAAAGATGGGTCATTACGGATGTGTATCGACTATCGGCAGTTGAATAAGTTTACTATAAAGAACAAGTATCCACTTTCGAGAATTGACGACCTGTTTGACCAACTCCAGGGTGCCAAGTATTTCTCCAAGATTGACTTACGTTCAGGGTATCATCAGGTGAGGGTTAAGGAGAAGGATATTCCAAAGACGGCCTTTCGGACAAGATATGGACACTTTGAGTTCTTGGTGATGTCGTTCGGGCTAACAAATGCCCCAGCAGCTTTTATGGATCTCATGAATACTGTATTCAAGCCCTATCTTGATGTGTTCGTGATTGTATTCATTGATGACATTCTGGTGTATTCTCGTTCGGAGGAGGAACATGCGAGCCACTTGCGGATAGTATTACAGGATGCTTCAGGATCGTAAGTTATATGCTAAGCTCGCCAAATGTGAATTCTGGCTGAACTCAGTAGCATTACATGGCCATGTGATATCTGATGAGGGTATTAGTGTCGACACTCAGAAGATTGATGGAGTAAAGAATTGGCCGAGACCTACAACACCATCAGAAGTTCGTAGCTTCCTGGGGCTAGCAGGATATTATAGGCGGTTTGTAGAAGGGTTTTCCTCTATATCAGCACCATTGACTAAGTTAACACAGAAAGCCACCAAGTTCCAGTGGTCTAACACTTGTGAACGAAGTTTTCAGGAGCTGAAGGATCGATTGACATCCGCACCGGTGCTCACTCTCCCTGAAGGAACAGAAGGATATGTGGTATATTGTGATGCCTCAGGTATAGGTTTGGGGTGCGTGTTGATGCGGCATGGGAAGGTGATTTCATATGCATCAAGACAATTGAAGAAGCATGAAAAGAATTATCCAACCCATGATTTGGAATTGGCTGCAGTAATATATGCTTTGAAGATATGGCGGCACTACTTATACGGCGTCCATGTTGACATCTACACGGATCACAAGAGTCTACAATACATCTTCAAGCAGAAAGAGTTGAATTTGGGGCAGTGTAGGTGGCTTGAATTACTGAAAGACTACGACGTCGAGATATTGTATCATCCCGGTAAAGCCAATGTTGTGGCAGATGCTCTCGGCCGTAAGTCAATGGGAAGCTTAGTACATATTGATGCAGGTAGATGGGGGTTGACTAAAGAGCTTCATCAGCTAGCCAATATGAGATTCAGATTGTTAGACTCTGATGACGGAAGTGTTACTGTACAGAATACATCAGAATCATCTTTGGTAGCAGAGGTAAAAGCACGGCAATATGAAGATCCTATCTTACTACGATTGAGAGAGAACATTCAGCAGTGTAAAATTACGGCTTTTGAGATCGGAGGAGATGGGGCACTGAGATACCAGGGCCGATTATGTGTGCCGAATGTAGTAGGGTTGCGAGAAAAGATTATGAATGAAATTCATCAATCCCGATATTCCATCCATCCTGGCTCAACAAAGATGTATCATGATGTCAAGGAGCACTATTGGTGGGATAACATGAAAAAGTCTATTGCAGAATTTGTAGCCCGGTGTCCCAATTGTCAACAAGTAAAGATAGAACATCAGAAACCCGGTGGATTGCTTCAGAATATAGAAATTCTGACCTGGAAATGGGAGGTGATTAATATGGACTTCGTTATTGGATTACCTCGATCTTATCATAAGTTTGACTCTATCTGGGTGATAGTTGATCGACTTACAAAATGTGCTCATTTTCTGCCAGTTAAGACAACTTACTCGGCTGAAGATTATGCGAAGTTGTATATCAAGGAGATTGTTAGGCTTCATGGTGTGCCGGTATCTATTATATCAGATCGAGGAGCTCAATTTACGGCTAACTTTTGGAGGTCTTTTCAGAAAGGTTTAGGCACACAGGTGAATCTCAACACTGCATTTCATCCGCAGACTGACGGACAGGCTGAACGTACCATTCAGACATTGGAAGATATGCTACGAGCATGTGTTCTAGATTTTAAGGGAAATTGGGATGACCATCTTCCACTCATAGAATTTGCCTACAATAATAGCTACCATTCCAGTATTAAAATGGCCCCATATGAGGCACTATATGGGAGGAGATGTAGATCACCAGTTGGATGGTTTGAAGTCGGTGAAACAGAATTATATGGGCCAGATTTGATTCACCAAGCCATTGAGAAGGTGAAAGTGATACAGGAACGATTGAGGACGGCACAAAGCAGGCAAAAGTCTTATTCCGATGTCCGACGTCGTGATCTAGAATTTGAGGTTGGTGATTGGGTTTTCTTGAGGATTTCACCAATGAAGGGTGTTATGCGTTTTGGGAAGAAAGGTAAGCTGTGTCCAAGGTATATCGGTCCGTATAAAATTCTTCAACGAATTGGACAAGTTGCTTATGAGTTAGAATTGCCATCCGAATTAGAATTTGTCCACCCGGTATTCCATGTATCTATGTTGAGGAAATGTATTGGAGACCCTTCTCGAGTTGTCCCTATCAAAGATGTTCAAGTTACAGAGGATCTATCATATGAAGAAGTGCCAGTGGCCATATTAGATCGACAAGTCCGCAAGCTGAGAACAAAAGATGTAGCTTCCGTCAAAGTATTGTGGAGGAACAAGAATGTGAAAGAAATGACATGGGAAGCGGAAGAAGAGATGAAGTCTAAATACCCTTACCTATTCCAGAATGATGATAACAAGGATGTTGGTGGAACGCAAGATACATTATAAAGGTGAAATGGCTTTATGAGGTAAGCAATAACTTGAGAACTCTCTTCCTTAATACAAAGTGGTGATATGTAAATAATGTCCATGTCCATAATGCTTTGTGTAGCCTTGTGTGGTTATACTTTGAGCTTCACTGCTTGCAAATTTTGCTAGTGACCATTTTATAGGGGAAAATTGACCAAATATTTCCGTTGGAATCCACGATGATTTGGACTCCCCATAAACCCTTACATTCGAGGACGAATGTTCCTAAGGGGGGGAGGGTGTTACAACCCATATCCACACATGTTAGTTCATTCCATAAGTTAGATAACACAAATCCAAGAAGGAATTATCCTTGAGATGATAAAATGTTAATCCGATTAATCTTAAGTGATACAAGGGTGCATAAGGGTGATTAACAAGTATTAGAAGTTAAACGAATCAAGGATGTTGTAACTCGTACTTTTGGGTAAACCTATAGATGCTTAGTATACTTAGGAGGTCATGATTTAAGGTATTTGAATCATATAATATCCGTATCATAATTCTTGAAGTCAAACGAGTTATGAAACAAAAGTCGACAAAAGTTGTTGCAACTTAGGTTCATAGTTTTACCTAAACTTTAGGTCAAATGTTATTAAGTCTTTCTCCCAATATACTTGGAATTACGGGGTGATCTACCCACAAAATTGAAGATCTATGAGTCTAGTTTCCAACGCATTAAACGGTTTAGCAATACGACATTGGAATAGAGAGATATAGACATTTTCGTGAGACTGCACAAGCTGCTAGGTGCAAGTAGGTGAGTCACCTACTTGGTTAAATGTCGGCCCAAAAGAGGGAATTTCGGGTCAGAAAAGCAGCCCATTAAAAGGCTTATCTTCTGCAATATATCCCTCTTTATATTTCACAAATAACCAGACCTAAGACCCTGCAAAATTCCTCCCAAAAATTATCCACAAACCCTAATTGATTTTCCCTCTCTTTCAAGTTCAAATTGGGGGTAAACACTAGAGTTTGAAGAACCAAGTTAAAGGCAGAGTTATCCAACAACAAAGGTGAGTTTACTGCTATATTTCATACATTTATTCTGCTGTAAATTCATGGTAATTCGTTATATACATGTAAGAACTCACGGGACGGTGATCGGAAGCCGTGAGTTCAAGTTATTCACTTGTAGCGGACTGTTTTGTGGACTGTTTTGTGGACTGTTTTGTGTTGTTGTTGGGCTGCGTTTTTATTACTGTTTTGTGCAGTTTTGGAGGAGGCAGGGTGTGGAGAAATACCATATATATGTTGGGTTGTGGTCTGATAGTTCTTCATAATATTTTTGGGTCATTTGGTACGACTATAGTGGCCGTCATATGTATGATGTGATTAGGTTGTGTGTGGACTGTTTTGGGAGGCTCAATATGTTTATTATTGATGTTGTTTAGGCTGTTTGGTGATTTTTTTGAATGGTGTGAAGTCATACATATAGGGGAGGTGCTGTCCGTTTCATCACAAAATAGGTTGTGGTTGGTACATAATAGTTGCGACGCTTAAACGTTAACGATAGTGTCATTTCTCCTATTGTAGACTAAGGAGTCGTGACGTTTGCATAGCTTGAGGTTGTGGCAGTATATACAAGGTATGTGTGGCTATCCCTTTCCTTCTTTTGCACGACTCCGATTAACATAATGTAATGAACGAGCTTCCAAAGATACTCTATTCTTAGAAGCTAAGCAGTACTTACATTGTTTCCCCTCTTATGGAACGATTGATGTTGATGTTGCTTCTCTTATTCTTATGTTATCAATCTTGTTGGTACTTCCTAATTCCTATAAGGTTCATAGTGAAGAGTTAGTCCTAATAAGTTGTACATAGGATACCGACCTTATGTCATTCCGAAAGGTCTACAAGGTGTTTCCATGAGTCGATCATGCATTATATATATGTATCTATTTTACTCTACCGAGCCGCGCTATAGTCGGCCGGGTACGGCACCTATTGTGCAACCACTGATCAGTTGGGTTTTACCAAGCTCCACGTGGCCGGGTACGATTCTACCGAGCCTTATAATGGCCGGGTATGTTTTTACCGAGCCTATTACGGTCGGGTACGATATGATGATGATGATGCCCACAGAGGCGTATGTTTTAAAAGATTATGTATTTATACATATGTATCATGTATTTCATGTCAGTAGCCCTCAGAGGTACTCAGATGTTACAGGTTGTATATTCTCTATCCCTACTTTCATTATTGTTCGTATTTATGATTCTCTGCCTTACATACTCAGTACTTTATTCGTACTGACGTCCTTTTGTTTGTGGACGCTGCATGTCGTGCTGCAGGTCCTGATAGACAAGCAGGTGCAGCTCCACCATCACAGTAGGTTGTCCAGTTCGGCGGTGATTGGCGAAATCCCTTCTCGGACTTGCCTTGGTCTTGGTATGCATTTTTGTTATAGACATTATGGGTATGTCGGGGCCCTGTTCGGCTATGTTGCAGCACTTATGTTCCTTTAGAGGCTCATAGACAAGTGTCGACTCATGTATAGTTTGGTATGCCTTGTCGGCTGGTTTTTGTTGTATAGTCTTTCATTTTAGCGTGGTAGCTTGTACCATATGTATATAGTTTCTTGATTGTCCGGTCATCCCATGTTATGTAGGTTCATGCAATCATATTTTATTGTTGGTTGTTCATGATCCATGTCTACCTTTTATATTGGTCTCGTCAGCCCTAAAAGATAATAAAGAAGGTTAGATAAAATGTACGTTGGTGCTCGGCAAGTATGGTCGGGTGCTAGTCATGGTCCTCCAGTTTGGGTCGTGACAAACTTGGTATCAGAGCAAGTCTGTCCTAGGGATTGTCTATGAGCCATGTCTAGTAGAGTCTTGATTATGGATGTGTAGCGCGCCACATTTATAATCGGGAGGCTACATGACATCTAGGGTTGTTACCTTCTTCCTGAATCTAGATCGTGCATAGAGTTGAGTCGTAAGTGTTCGTCTCTAATATTCACCATGTTTTCTTTCAGCGATGCCTTCGACTAGGAAACAAACAATTAGTAGACGGCTTGATACAGCTGCGGGAGAGGGTACCAGTCAGGTGCCCCAAGCCAGAGCAGGCCAAAGTGAGGCTTAGAGTGAGATGCCGTCTCATACCTCATCTACTCCGTCTCCTCCAGAGGATATTAGGTGGCACCCAGCACCTCCAGCTCCTCCGTCTGGCACTACAGACCAGGATATGCGGAGTGCTTTGCAGTTATTGACTAGCTTGGTAGCTGCTCAGGCTCAGAGGCAGAATACAGGTGCTGCTGATAAACCAATTAGTACAAGAGTTCGTGATTTTATTAATTTAGACCCTCCAGGTGTTTACCGGATCAGACCCCAAGGAGGATCCGCAGACATTTATTGACCAGGTCATCGTACACTACGGGTTATGCATGTTAGTGATACAGAGGCAGTAAAGTTGGCTTCTTATCGGCTACGGGATTTAGCGGTTCTTTGGTATGATAGTTGGGAGAGATCCAGGGGGTCCGAACGCTCCTCCAGCTGTGTGGAAGGATTTTTCTGAGGCCTTTCTTCGTCACTATTTGCCGGTTGAGATACGACGAGCTAGAGCTGATAAGTTCTTGAACCTTAGACAAGGTAATATGAGTGTGCGAGAGTATAGTATGCGGTTTGATTCTTTAGCAAGGTATGCTCCCCATATGGTGGCCGAGATGAGTGATAGGGTGCATTTGTTCGTGAACGGGTTGGGACCCCATCCGATTAATGAGTGTATGACAGCCTCCTTGGTAGAAGGCATGGATATTTCCCGTATTCAAGCTTATGCCCAGACCTTAGAGGATCGTAAGCGCCAGCAGAGAGCAGATAATGAGCATGATAGGGGCCAGCATAAGAGGGCGAGATTTGCAAGGTATTCTGATGACTTAAGAGGCAGCGCCAGGCCCCAGTCTTTGAGGAGTTCGGCGCCATCTGTAGCTAGTGCTCCTCCACAGTTTCAGAGGCCTCGATATGATCGATCCTATTCGGGTCCAGGTCAGAGTTCGCAGGCATCTGGATCGCAACATCACAGGGATACTAGTCAGACGAAACCCCCAACACCACGTTGTGATCAGTGCGGCAAGGCCCACTTTGGACTGTGCCGTCGAGGTTCTGATGTGTGTTATTCTTGCGGACAGCCTGGCCATATGATGAGGGATTGTCCTAACAGGGGAGGTGATGGTATGGCTCAACCGACTAGATCTGTGTCTGGTTCTTCCTCATCGGTTCGACCTCCAGCACGGGGTTTTCAGCAGTCGACAGGTCGTGGTAGAGGTAGAGGTGCATGGCCGAGTTCGAGTGGTGCTCAAAATCGAACATATGCTCTAGTAGGTCGACAGGATCTCGAGTCGTCTCCAGATGTTGTTACAGGTATATTATCTGTGTTTTCTTATGATGTATATGCGTTGATTGATCCGGGATCTACATTATCATATGTTACACCCTTTGTGGCTAATAAGTTTGGCATTGAACCCGAATTGATAAGTAAACCCCTTGCGGTATCTACTCCAATAGGAGATTCTGTGATTGCTAGAAGGGTATATAGAGGTTGCACTGTGATGATTTGTAGTCGTCAAACCTCGGCAGATTTATTTGAGTTAGAAATGGTTGATTTTGATGTGATACTGGGAATGGACTGGTTGGCCTCATGCTATGCAAATGTTGATTGTCGTATGAAGATGGTTAGGTTTCAATTTCCTGGTGAACCCGTCATTGAATGGAAGGGAACATTGCTACATCGAAAGGTAGGTTTATTTGCTATCTTAAGGCAAGGAAAATGATCTCAAAAGGTTATATTTATCATCTTGTTCGCGTTAGGGATGCTGAGGCGAAGCTGCCTACTCTACAATCTATCCCCGTGGTCAATGAATTTCCAGATGTTTTCCCAAATGAACTCCCAGGACTTCCTCCAGAAAGGGAGATTGAGTTTAGCATTGATGTGTTGCCCGACACTCAACCGATCTCTATCCCTCCATATAGAATGGCCCCGACAGAGCTGCGAGAGTTGAAGGCGCAGTTAAAGGACTTGCTGGATAAGGGCTTCATTAGGCCTAGCACTTCACCTTGGGGTGCTCCAGTCCTATTCGTGCGGAAGAAAGATGGGTCATTACGGATGTGTATCGACTATCGGCGGTTGAATAAGTTTACTATAAAGAACAAGTATCCACTTCCAAGAATTGACGACCTGTTTGACCAACTCCAGGGTGCCAAGTATTTCTCCAAGATTGACTTACGTTCAAGGTATCATCAGGTGAGGGTTAAGGAGAAGGATATTCCAAAGACGGCCTTTCGGACAAGATATGGGCACTTTGAGTTCTTGGTGATGTCGTTCGGGCTAACAAATGCCCCAGCAGCTTTTATGGATCTCATGAATACTGTATTCAAGCCCTATCTTGATGTGTTCGTGATTGTATTCATTGATGACATTCTGGTGTATTCTCGTTCGGAGGAGGAACATGCGAGCCACTTGCGGATAGTATTACAGATGCTTCAGGATCGTAAGTTATATGCTAAGCTCGCCAAATGTGAATTCTGGCTGAACTCAGTAGCATTCCTTGGCCATGTGATATCTGACGAGGGTATTAGTGTCGACACTCGGAAGATTGATGCAGTAAAGAATTGGCCGAGACCTACAACACCATCAGAAGTTCGTAGCTTCCTAGGGCTAGCAGGATATTATAGGTGATTTGTAGAAGGGTTTTCCTCTATATCGGCACCATTGACTAAGTTAACACAGAAATCCACCAAGTTCCAGTGGTCTAACACTTGTGAACGAAGTTTTCAGGAGCTGAAGGATCGATTGACATCCGCACCGGTGCTTACTCTCCCTGAAGGAATAGAAGGATATGTGGTATATTGTGATGCCTCAGGTATAGGTTTGGGGTGCGTGTTGATGCAGCATGGGAAGGTGATTTCATATGCATCAAGACAATTGAAGAAGCATGAAAAGAATTATCCAACCCATGATTTGGAATTGGCTGCGGTAATATATGCTTTGAAGATATGGCGGCACTACTTATACGGCGTCCATGTTGACATCTACACGGATCACAAGAGTCTACAATACATCTTCAAGCAGAAAGAGTTGAATTTGGGGCAGTGTAGGTGGCTTGAATTACTGAAGGACTACGACGTCGAGATATTGTATCATCCCGGTAAAGCCAATGTTATGGCAGATTCTCTCAGCCGTAAGTTAATGGGAAGCTTAGTACATATTGATGCAGGTAGATGGGGGTTGACTAAAGAGCTTCATCGGCTAGCCAATATGAGAATCAGATTGTTAGACTCTGATGACGGAAGTGTTACTGTACAGAATACATCAGAATCATCTTTGGTAGCCGAGGTAAAAGCACGGCAATATGAAGATCCTATCTTACTACGATTGAGAGAGAACATTCAGCAGTGTAAAATTACGGCTTTTGAGATCGGAGGAGATGGGGCACTGAGATACCAAGGCCGATTATGTGTGCCGAATGTAGTAGGGTTGCGAGAAAAGATTATGAATGAAATTCATCAATCCCGATATTCCATCCATCCTGGCTCAACAAAGATGTATCATGATGTTAAGGAGCAGTATTGGTGGGATAACCTGAAAAAGTCTATTGCAGAATTTGTAGCCCAGTGTCCCAATTGTCAACAAGTAAAGATAGAACATCAGAAACCCGGTGGATTGCTTCAGAATATAGAAATTCTGACCTGGAAATGGGAGGTGATTAATATGGACTTCGTTATTGGATTACCTCGATCTTATCATAAGTTTGACTCTATCCGGGTGATAGTTGATCGACTTACAAAATGTGCTCACTTTCTGCCAGTTAAGACAACTTACTCGGCTGAAGATTATGCGAAGTTGTATATCAAGGAGATTGTTAGGCTTCATGGTGTGCTGGTATCTATTATATCAGATCGAGGAGCTCAATTTACGGCTAACTTTTGGAGGTCTTTTCAGAAAGGTTTAGGCACACAGGTGAATCTCAGCACTGCATTTCATCCGCAGACTGACAGACAGGCTGAACGTACCATTCAGACATTGGAAGATATGCTACGAGCATGTGTTCTAGATTTTAAGGGAAATTGGGATGACCATCTTCCACTCATAGAATTTGCCTACAATAATAGCTACCATTCCGATATTAAAATGGCCCCATATGAGGCACTATATGGGAGGAGATGTAGATCACCAGTTGGATGGTTTGAAGTCGGTGAAACAGAATTATATGGGCCGGATTTGATTCACCAAGCCATTGAGAAGGTGAAAGTGATACAGGAACGATTGAGGACGGCACAAAGCAGGCAAAAGTCTTATTCCGATGTCCGACGTCGTGATCTAGAATTTGAGGTTGGTGATTGGGTTTTCTTGAGGATTTCACCAATGAAGGGTGTTATGCGTTTTGGGAAGAAAGGTAAGCTGTGTCCAAGGTATATTGGTCCGTATAAAATTCTTCAACGAATTGGACAAGTTGCTTATGAGTTAGAATTGCCATCCGAATTAGAATTTGTCCACCCGGTATTCCATGTATCTATGTTGAGGAAATGTATTGGAGACCCTTCTCGAGTTGTCCCTATCAAAGATGTTCAAGTTACGGAGGATCTATCATATGAAGAAGTGCCAGTGGCCATATTAGATCGACAAGTCCGCAAGCTGAGAACAAAAGATGTAGCTTCCGTCAAAGTATTGTGGAGGAACAAGAATGTGAAAGAAATGACATGGGAAGCGGAAGAAGAGATGAAGTCTAAATACCCTTACCTATTCCGGAATGATGATAACAAGGATGTTGGTGGAACGCAAGATACATTATAAAGGTGAAATGGCTTTATGAGGTAAGCAATAACTTGAGAACTCTCTTCCTTAATACAAAGTGGTGATATGTAAATAATGTCCATGTCCATAATGCTTTGTGTAGCCTTGTGTGGTTATACTTTGAGCTTCACTGCTTGCAAATTTTGCTAGTGACCATTTTATAGGGGAAAATTGACCAAATATTTCCGTTGGAATCCACGATGATTTGAACTCCCCATAAACCCTTACATTCGAGGACGAATGTTCCTAGGGGGGAAGGGTGTTACAACCCATATCCACACATGTTAGTTCATTCCATAAGTTAGATAACACAAATCCAAGGAGGAATTATCCTTGAGATGATAAAATGTTAATCCGATTAATCTTAAGTGATACAAGGGTGCATAAGGGTGATTAACAAGTATTAGAAGTTAAACGAATCAAGGATGTTGTAACTCGTACTTTTGGGTAAACCTATAGATGCTTAGTATACTTAGGAGGTCATGATTTAAGGTATTTGAATCATATAATATCCGTATCATAATTCTTGAAGTCAAACGAGTTATGAAACAAAAGTCGACAAAAGTTGTTGCAACTTAGGTTCATAGTTTTACCTAAACTTTAGGTCAAATGTTATTAAGTCTTTCTCCCAATATACTTGGAATTACGGGGTGATCTACCCACAAAATTGAAGATCTATGAGTCTAGTTTCCAACGCATTAAACGGTTTAGCAATACGACATTGGAATAGAGAGATATAGACATTTTCGTGAGACTGCACAAGCTGCTAGGTGCAAGTAGGTGAGTCACCTGCTTGGTTAAATGTCGGCCCAAAAGAGGGAATTTCGGGTCATAAAAGCAGCCCATTAAAAGGCTTATCTTCTGCAATATATCCCTCTTTATATTTCACAAATAACCAGACCTAAGACCCTGCAAAATTCCTCCCAAAAATTATCCACAAACCCTAATTGATTTTCCCTCTCTTTCAAGTTCAAATTGGGGGTAAACACTAGAGTTTGAAGAACCAAGTTAAAGGCAGAGTTATCCAACAACAAAGGTGAGTTTACTGCTATATTTCATACATTTATTCTGCTGTAAATTCATGGTAATTCGTTATATACATGTAAGAACTCACGGGACGGTGATCGGAAGCCGTGAGTTCAAGTTATTCACTTGTAGCGGACTGTTTTGTGGACTGTTTTGTGGACTGTTTTGTGTTGCTATTGGGCTGCGTTTTTATTACTATTTTGTGGAGTTTTGGAGGAGGCAGGGTGTGGAGAAACACCATATATATGTTGGGTTGTGGTCTGCTAGTTCTTCGTAATATTTTTGGGTCATTTGGTACGACTATAGTGGCCGTCATATGTATGATGTGATTAGGTTGTGTGTGGACTGTTTTGGGAGGCTCAATATGTTTATTATTGATGTTGTTTAGGCTGTTTGGTGATTGTTTTGAATGGTGTGAAGTCATACATATAGGGGAGGTGCTGTCCGTTTCATCACAAAATAGGTTGTGATTGGTACATAATAGTTGCGACGCTTAAACGTTAACGATAGTGTCATTTCTCCTATTGTAGACTAAGGAGTCGTGATGTTTGCATAGCTTGAGGTTGTGGCAGTATATACAAGGTATGTGTGGCTATCCCTTTCCTTCTTTTGCACGACTCCGATTAACATAATGTAATGAACGAGCTTCCAAAGATACTCTATTCTTAGAAGCTAAGCAGCAGTACTTACATTGTTTCCCCTCTTATGGAACGATTGATGTTGATGTTGCTTCTCTTATTCTTATGTTATCAATCTTGTTGGTACTTCCTAATTCCTATAAGGTTCATAGTGAAGAGTTATTCCTCATAAGTTGTACATAGGATACCGACCTTACGTCATTCCGAAAGGTCTACAAGGTGTTTCCATGAGTCGATCATGCATTATATATATGTATCTATTTTACTCTACCGAGCCGCGCTATAGTCGGCCGGGTACGACACCTATTGTGCAACCACTGATCAGTTAGGTTTTACCGAGCTCCACGTGGCCGGGTACGATTCTACCGAGCCTTATAATGGCCGGGTATGTTTTTACCGAGCCTATTACGGCCGGGTACGATATGATGATGATGATGCCCACAGAGGCGTATGTTTTAAAAGATTATGTATTTATACATATGTATCATGTATTTCATGTCAGTAGCCCTCAGAGGTACTCAGATGTTACAGGTTGTATATTCTCTATCTCTGCTCACATTGCTGTTCATATTTATGGTTCTCTGCCTTACATACTCAGTACTTTATTCGTACTGACGTCCTTTCATTTGTGGACGCTGCATGTCGTGCTGCAGGTCCTGATAGACAGGCAGGTGTAGCTCCCCCATCACAGTAGGTTCTCCAGTTCAGCGGTGATTGGCGAGATCCCTTCTCCGGACTTGCCTTGGTCTTGGTATGCATTTTTGTTATAGACATTATGGGTATGTCGGGGCTCTGTTCCGGCTATGTTGCAGCACTTATGTTCCTTTAGAGGCTCATAGACAAGTGTCGACTCATGTATAGTTTGGTATGCCTTGTCGGCTGGTTTTTGTTGTATAGTCTTTCATTTTAGCGTGGTAGCTTGTACCATATGTATATAGTTTCTTGATTGTCTGGTCATCCCATGTTATGTAGGTTCATGCAATCATATTTTATTGTTGGTTGTTCATGATCCATGTCTACCATTTATATTGGTCTCGTCAGCCTAAAAGATAATAAGGAAGGTTAGATAAAATGTACGTTGGTGCCCAGCAAGTATGGCGGGTGCTAGTCATGGTCCTCCAGTTTGGGTCGTGACAGATACATCAAATTCAAGGTGAATGGGAGACACGAGATTTGAAGGTTATACCATATCGATAATGCTTGCACGATCTGAGGAAGCAATTTCGATTGGTGGAGTTCAGACACATTCCGAGAGTTCACAATGAGGTTGCTGATGCATTGACGACCTTGACGTCAATGTTGCATCACCCAGACAAAATTCATGTTGACCCGTTGCATATCCAGGTTCATGAGCAGCATGCTTACTGTAGCATGATAAAGGAGGAAATGGATGGCGAGCCATGGTTTCATGATGTCAAAGAATATCTCAGAATGGGAATATACCTAGTGTCACACCTCCTTTTTACCGCATAACATAAATATGCTACTGTTTATTACTACACCCCGAGAAGGAATATAATAATAATCGGTGAAGGAGTTTTTCCATTTTCAAGGACGGTCGGAACGTGATCCATTTATTTAATTATTCAGAGTCGCCACTTGGGAGATTTATGGTGTCCCAAGTCACCGGTTGAATCCCGAATCGAGGAAAAGAGTGACTCTGTATTACAGTCCGCGAACCAGAAATTCGGATAAGGAATTCTGTTAACCCGGGAGAAGGTGTTAGGCATTCCCGAGTTCCGTGGTTCTAGCACGGTCGCTCAACTGTCATATTTGGCTTATTTATCTGATTTACAACATGCTTTAACTTATGTGCAAATTTAAACTTTTAACCATTTTTAATATTATTATTCATTTTAATAAAAAAAGAATTGC
Source organism: Nicotiana noctiflora (assembly GCA_032618575.1). Lineage (NCBI taxonomy): Eukaryota > Viridiplantae > Streptophyta > Magnoliopsida > Solanales > Solanaceae > Nicotiana > Nicotiana noctiflora. The sequence continues at coordinate 59,618 of JASVEL010009190.1, read as the reverse complement.
AACGTTATGAAAACGTATCTCGAACCACGTCGCACCAGTGCACCCGTGGTTGTCAATACATTTTGACTCCGTTGAGATTTGGATTTGAGTCACATAAATGTGCACCCGAGTTTAGGGAGATAAGATTATTAAATACGCGCTTAAAGCTACTAACGCGTTATTATTTTGAGAAGGCCGTGAAATTCGTCAAAACGGTACATCTCGAAGTCTAAGTATTTTATATATATATTTATGAGGGCCCCACAGTTTATGCATTTTATTTGGCGAGGCTCATCTCATTTTGTTATTTTGAAGGCAAACCTAAAGCGATTATGATTCTCTACTTTATTTGTCTCTAAAAAAAGGGAAATCTTAATTTATTCACTGAAATTATCCAGAGTCATTATAATCGGGTTACATGAAATGCGCCCCAAAAATTTAGAATTAGGCATCGTAACTATATCACGGGAACCATACCCATAGTCACAATGGTTTATTAATCATGCCTAAAGCAACTAACGTATTTGAATTATTTTCCTAAACTTTGAGGTTACTGTAAGGGTCATGATTTGTGGAAGTAGAGTTGTGGAGAAATGATAGGTTTTATCACTAGATTCGGCCAAGCTTGTCATTTACGAACTTTGGCCCAATTGTCCCTAAAGTTGAAGCATCTTTTTAACACTCAAATTCACGACCATCCTTATTTAGAGAATTGAATAGTTAATCTCCAAAGATATTACTATTTAATAGAGAACAATCACCAATGAACTAATTTGTTTACTCAACTTAACTTCATCAATCAGTTAAACTAATACATAAAGAAAACTCAAATAACCACCATTCAAACAAAAAAAAATCGTTATCCAAGCGGAGTAAGGAAAACTCGACACACTATGACTAACAGGAAATAGTGTTCTAACATTTTCATTCAAGCATTAGACAAGGAGCTATTTTGCACTTATACAGGTGGATTACAAATCACAAAAAAAAACTTATAGCATTTTATTACAATCAACACCAAGCCTGCACCCAATTGAATTTGAAAGGACATTCACATGAATTCATTTTTACAACTCTAAGAATATCCTGGCTACTTCTTAATTACATATCCAGCCTTTCTTTTTCAATTGTATGACATGCAAAACACGATACCACAAAATCTATAATGAAAGGACAACAACATGCTTTCAAGGAATTTCCAAACATATTGAGAAAGTAGATCTAGCCAGCAATAAATCAGATTTGCAGACTCTTCATATTAAGCATGCTATTGACATAAATTTATCACTCATAACACATAGAGGAATAAACATGGCAACATTTGAATACAGAGATTCCAACATCAGACCTTAATTATAGAGTATTCGTGTAGGGTCAGAATGTACCCGATAGCGAAAAGAACAATTGATTTGACCAAATAAAGATCTTGAATCCAAATGATGGTGTTCAGTAAAAGATTTCCAAGCAGAGCAGTAGCAGAATCCCAAATCGAACCAGCGTCGAAAACAAAAACTGGAGTTATACAGACTGAAACGAAGCAATAACACATCCGAACATCAACGCGGCTTCGAACAGAAAAATATGGCAGCGCCGGAACCTCGCCGGAATCTCGAACGGAACTGAACGAACCTCTCGACTACCCTCGTTCCCTCTCACTATGTGGTTGCTCCCTTTGATACTGTTTTAGCTCATTTTTGGAGCAGGTTCGAGAACGATTTCAAACTGGAATTTTGCTCGTATTTTTTTTTGGCCAGATTTTGGAGGTTTTGAAGTGGAGTTTGGGATTGATTTTCGCTGCTTCTGGGCAGCTGGTTTTGGACGTGGGTTTAGGCTGGAGATGGAGGGTCGTTGATGGTTGTGCGAGTTGGAGGGGGCGACACAACAGTAGGTGGTCGCTGGTTGCTTTCCAACGTGAAGGAGACGACGGGCTGTTCGTTTGGAGGTGACTGAAGGTTGCAGACGAGGAGCTAGCAGCTATGGCGTCGAGCTGCTGGCTTGGTGGCGTCGCTGCACAGCCTGTATTTCCTCCGAAGAAGATGACTACGTCGTAGCTTGTCTCCCTCCGTTTCTGTATCTATGGGTTATGTATATTCCCTCCAAAATTGATAGCTGGACGAACAATGTGTATACTCTTGTTTTTTTTTTTTCCAAAAATGGAGAATACCCAGAAGTGTGTTTTGTTCTCGTTTTTTCCAGGAAGAAGATGAGGCCACCGTCCTTTTCTTTTCAAATTTTTTGTTCCCTCTTTATTGTTTTTTCTTCTTGCTAAAATAATGAATACCAGTAGTATCTTTTCCTTTTTGTTTTTGTCTTCAGCCCCTTGTCACGTGAAAGTGTCCCCCTTTCTTTCTTTTTGTCTTTTTTAATTTTTATTGCCATACCTCTTTTCAAAATCCCCTCCCAACCGTGTATGCATATGTGTATATTTTTGTCTTATTTTCTTTGTCTTTTTTCTCTTCATTTTTTTCAATTGTTTTCCCATCCCTCTTCATGTGATGCCCATATTCTTTTGTCTGTCGTGCTTGCATGTATTTGTATGGGTTGTTTTTGTCCGTCTTCCCCGTGTGGTGGACTTGGATTATTATGGACTATGTCCAAAAAATATAAAATCGGGTAGTTTAAACCCGAATATTATTCCTCGCCCGTAACCGAGAATGAGAGCATGGTGTTATTTAATTAATCCTACGTAATCAAAAATAACTATAAAAGTAAGACCGACAACTAAACAAAACTATTTTTATTTTTTCAAGATTGAAGTAACCAAAAAATATTAATTATATTATTTTTGTTTTGTAATTTTCGTTTTTTAATAAAGCTAAAAATATAAAGTACTCTTTTTGTATTTTTCAAGTTTAAAATGACTACGAAACATTAATAAAACTATATTTTTTGTTATTTTTTATTTTAAGGTAAAAATCAAATAAAAGAGTCAAAAATAGCTATATTAAAACTAAACTAAATATTTTACGCTAAAAATATAAAAAATCTCGGGTAGGGGCAAAATTACGCATCTACAGCTGCCCCTCTTTGCTTGAAAACACAAAGAGGTTTCAGACAAAGAACGACTAGATAAGTGTTTTGACCCGACCCTTATTCAGAGAGACTAAACTAAGAGGAAAGGAATGTGACTGAGCCCTTGTATCTGAGCTGCCTACATATCCTTGGCTATAAAGGAACCAGGCCACGTGTAGTTCGAAAGTGAGTGAGGAAGGGGTATACCGAGGTGGAGAGCCAGTCGAGGTGTCGTTCCGTCGAGGTTTCGTTCCATCGAGGTTCCGATCCGTGGTCCTGCTATTACATCAAAAATCCAACATGAAAAAGACTAACTAAGCCTATCAGCTCCTAGTTACAAGATTCTCCTCTATGAGTCTTCTGAAGCTTGATCTTGAGTATTGGTTGGTGCTTCATGTAGACTCTAAATTTGAACCTCGATACTTGCTAGTTGTAGGTGCTAGTTCAATCTTCCTCGCCCTTCTGGATCAGGACCAGGCTTGCAGTTCTTGTGTCATTGACCATTCTGGATCAGGACCAGGCTTGCAGTTCTTGTGTCATTGACCATGTCTTGGACAACTTTCATCAGCTTCTGCATTTTGGATTGGCTTCTTGCCTCTTTTTTTCTTTTTGTTTATTGTGACTAAACTTCTGTTGATCCCCTCGGACTGTTGACTCGCATTCTGGTTGCAAACTTCTTTTGTTGCTATCTTGCATTGCACTCCGAAGCGAATTCCCTTACTTGTGATCTTCGATCTATTCTCCTTTGAAGTCTGAATCTATATTTTCTTGTCCTTGTTGCCTTCCTTCTGATTTATGCTGGGGATTTCCGTTACACTCTGTCACTTTTCTATTGTTCACTATCCTTATCAAATCATGGAAACTGAGACACCGTTCTACTTTTCTGGCGGGCTTCTGACATTAACGACAAACTCTAATCATAAATCGCCATTCCATTCTTCAGGCGGGCTCCCTCACTTCAATCATCAACTTTGAAAATAAATCGCCATTCTTCTCTTCAGGCGGGCTCCTGACTTCAACATCAACTTAGAAAATAAAACGCCATTCCTCTCTTCAGGCGGGCTCCTTACTTCAACATCTTTTGAAAATAAATTGTCATTCCTCTCTTCAGGCGGGCTTCTGACTTTAACAACATCTTTTGAAGATAAATCGCCATTCCTCTCTTCAGGCGGGGCTCCTGACTTCAACATCAACTTAGAAAATAAAACGCCATTCCTCTCTTCAGGCGGGCTCCCGACTTCAACATCTTTTGAAAATAAATCGCCATTCCTCTCTTCAGGTGGGCTCCGACTTCAACAACATCTTTTGAAAATAAATCGCCATTCCTCTCTTCGGGCGGGCTCCCGACTTCAACATCAACTTTTGAAAATAAATCACCACTCCATTCTTCCGGCGGGCTCCCGACTTCAACAACATCTTTTGAAAATAAATCGCCACTCCATTCTTCAGGCGGGCTCCCGACTTCAACAACATCCTTTGAAAATAAATCGCCACTCCATTCTTCAGGCGGGCTCCCGACTTCAACAACATCTTTTGAAAATAAATCGCCACTCCATTCTTCAGGCGGGCTCCTGACTTCAACAACATCCTTTGAAAATAAATCGCCACTCCATTCTTCAGGCGGGCTCCCGACTTCAACAACATCCTTTGAAAATAAATCGCCACTCCATTCTTCAGGCGGGCTCCTGACTTCAACAACATCTTTTGAAAATAAATCGCCACTCCATTCTTCGGGCGGGCTCCTGACTTCAACAACATCCTTTGAAAATAAATCGCCACTCCATTCTTCAGGCGGGCTCCCGACTTCAACAACATCCTTTGAAAATAAATCGCCACTCCATTCTTCAGGCGGGCTCCTGACTTCAACAACATCTTTTGAAAATAAATCGCCACTCCATTCTTCAGGCGGGCTCCCGACTTCAACAACATCCTTTGAAAATAAATCGCCACTCCATTCTTCAGGCGGGCTCCCGACTTCAACAACATCCTTTGAAAATAAATCGCCACTCCATTCTTCAGGCGGGCTCCTGACTTCAACAACATCCTTTGAAAATAAATCGCCACTCCATTCTTCAGGCGGGCTCCCGACTTCAACAACATCTTTTGAAAATAAATCGCCACTCCATTCTTCAGGCGGGCTCCTGACTTCAACAACATCTCACTAACTCCATCCCATCCATGTCGCCTTCCTTTGCTTCCTCCACCACTTTCTTCTTCCTGCATCGCTTCTTGGGCCATCCTTTCTTCCTGAATTACCTTGTTTTGGAATTGCTTTCCTCCCGGGTCGTGTTATTTTTCTCTTGACTGCTGGGGATATCTTTGGAACTAATTACTTACCTGCTGGGGTAATGCTGCTGGGGAAATCTTCTTTATTTCCTCTTTTTCTACCTCCTTCAAAAACCTTTATTCTCTTCCGGGATCGATGGGGATTGAAAATGTCATTAGCTGGGGATTACACTGTCGGAGGATCCCTTTTCCTTTTTCCACTTTCCAAACCTCATTCGGGACTCGCGCTTGGCTCCCTTGAAAAACTTGTAGGATATAATGCTGCCGGAGAAATCTCGAAATCAATGTTTCATTTTTTCGAGAACTGCTGGGGATGATACCGACTTCTTGCCTTTCTGAACGCAAGCTTCCTCGTTTTGTCTTGTCTGCTGGGGGTATAATTTCCTCTATCACAACTTGTTATTTTCTTTCTTTTAAAGCTGTCGGGGATAATCGGGTTCAAAGATCATTTCCTCGCGTTATCCGGCTTCTTTCCCCAACCGGGTATTTGGTTTCGAGAAAATTTTCGCAACGGGAGAAAATTTTCTCCCCCAGTTTGAGAATCTTCTTCGTGGGATGCTTTTCTGCCAACAACCCCTCTTCTTCCTGTTTCAAATCAAAGAAAAATTGGTTAGTTTTTAAAATGTGGTGGTTGGTTGTGGTGCTCCTGCTGGGGACGGTTCTCCTCCTCTTTCCCTGCTCTGCGTTTCATTATCAGAACTTGCTGGGGATGTTATTATTTGATGATATTCATGCCGGGGGTATCTTTCTCCTTTCTTGCTTCCCCGCCTTCCTTGAAAACTCTTTATTCGCGAACCTTTTCACGTGGTTTTCCACTGACCACCCGAATTCCTATGATAGTGACCCTTCGTGAAGACCTTGCATGTTTTACTGGCGAACCATTTTCTTTGTTCATCCTTGTCACTGAAAATACCTCTTCTGCTGGGGATATCCTCCCTTCTTCTGTGGCGTTCTCCGACCTTTGAATCTCACTGGCCTTGGCCTTGAGGTCATTAACCTTTACTTTTTATGGAGGTATCGTTTATGATGCTGGTCTACCCCTTTGTCAACTTCCTCTTGTTGGGGAACATCCTTCTGGACATTCGCATTGCGCTTGTTCCCTCCTGACTTATACCACTTGGGTGTACCAATTAGAATCCCATCTTGAGTAATTGGAAAGCTGATGGAAAATTTTGCAGTCATTTCTTGCAAACAGACTCTATTGGGGAATTTTCGATAAAAACAAGAAAGGTAAAAGGAAATAGAATAAAAGACAAAAAGGAAGATGACTCTCTAAAAAGAAAAATTATAAAGTAAACCTATCAAACATGGATACCAACTCTAATGGACATGACATGCACATATAGCCTATCCTCCATCGTTAAACCGCCTTTTGTAATCTTCGCCTGGGGCTTTCCCATCTGATTTCCAATCTCCGTTCGACTTGTAGTGCCCGAGGGGTTTTCACTACCAAACCTCTCTCATTTCGGTTTTTCTCTCAGCTTTCATCGCCTTATGGTGCCTGTGAAGGTTTTCACCGCTAAGACTCTCTCATTTGTGTTACTTTTTCACTGGGGATTGGTGGTGTTACTGCTAAGACTCTCCTATTTTCTGCTGGAGCTCGGAGTCTTTCTGCCGGGAATCAGAGTGTCATGTCCCGATGAAACTTCTCTCATTTGCCTAACTCAGCCTCTTTTGAAAATTGGTCAAAAGGTCTTTCTTTGGACCGTAATGTGGGTTTGGACATGGCTAGAAAGAAAGGGTATTAAAGGCTCAAAATAAAATAAATTGGGTTCAAAATTACAACCTTCGGAATCCTATATTTTCCTTACATAAACACTTTTTTTTTACTGCCCCTGTTTCTTGCTTGGGGATTTTTTTGGGTTTATATTATGACCGAGCTGTGAAGCGCCTACGTATCCTCTTTGAGGAATCAGGTCAAACGTAGTTCCCAATTCCTCTTTTTCAAGTTTTTTTTTTCATACATTTTTCTTTTTCTTTTCTTTATCTCTTTTTGTTGTTTTCTTTTTCTTTACTTTTTCTTTATCCCTTTCTTCTTTTGCCTTTCAAACTTGTGTTTCTAGTCTTTGCAACTAATTCCGAAGGAGGGGTATGAAAGAATTTAAAATAAGCCTCAAAGGGTTGACGATGGATAAAGTGTTTGGATAGCAGAACAAAATGCCTTCGTCATTCCAATCTTCAAAACATGCCAAGTGTAAACAACACAATTAATATTCGTCATATCTTTAAAGCACTGTTGGGCAACACTCTCATTATGAAATACCCCATGTCAATTTTGGCCAGCTTGCCTTTGACTGTTTCCTTTTTACTTGCCCCGGTTTCACATGACTCCGGATCCAAATAGTCTCAAATTGTTTTTATTTCCTTTAGATGACCCGATCATCTTCCAATTGCTTCATGATTAACTTTTAGAATTAAGCCACAATTATGTGTGCGCATGTCGTGTCACTAGATTCGGCGTTTGAGCACAAGACAAATCTAAAGGGTAAAAAGAACTAAACAAATAAAATGACCGGAAGTAACAAAAGGCCGAAAGCTTCATTAAACTAATGACGAAATGGTTCAATGACAAAACAAGCAAAACAAACTAGAGTACAGACCTGAAACAAAACTGGGCAAGACCAAAGCAAACTGCTAGGACAAAAGGGTTTGACCACAAGAAAACCCTGAAAATAACTCGGACAACAGAAATAACAACAAAAACGAACCACCAAAGCTCCATCTAGCTGACCAAAAGATGGAGTGTCTTCCCAATTACCAAGCACGACGCTTTAGCCACTAAGTTCTGCATCAATATTGCCGAGGCTGCCATCTGCTTCAACATTTTTAGCTTCAGTCAATACACCCCCCAGAGGATTCGTGTGCTCCCTGTCATCGTCATTGATCACAATCAACCATCCTTTTTGAATCATTCTTTCTATTTCCCTTTTCAAGGTACGACAACTCTCAATATCGTGCCCTCTGACATTGGAATGGTATGCGCATCGTGCAGTAGGATCGAAGCTTCTTGCACGTGGATCGGGAGTATATCCGGGGAGCGGTGTAATCAGGCCGACATGTTTTAACTTTTCAAACAGGCTTGCATAGGATTCTCCGATAGGGGTGAGCGCCTTTTCTCGCTTCAGCAACCTCTCCTCCCTAAAGGCCTTATTTGGCCTTAAACCAGACCCAGGGGGTTTCCAGTATGTTCATGGGGGTTGGTAGGCCTTTTGTGGAGCTGGGCACCTGGAAGGTGAAGTACGATTTTGGTTGTCCCGGGGAGAGTAGTGGTGTTGGGGACGGGAGTAGCATTGTGAAAACATAGCTGGGGACGAGTAGTTGAGCTAATTGAGTCGCTGGAAAAATTGTGATAGGCGGGTATATATGGAGAGTGTGAGGGATCATCTGGCATCGGGTTCAGTGTACGGGTAAGGACAGAGTCCTGGAAGCTAGGTGGTGGCGGGGGTGGTGCTTTTCCATCCATCCACGCCCGATACATGTCGGCCACATGTTGTCTCAATATTTTGACTTCTTCCACTAACCCGTGGTTCCGTTCAACCAGCTGTTGTCGGGTATCGGTATCAACCCACTCAGTCTTGAGATCCTCTGCCATCGTTCTCTGACTTTGTGTTACAGGGAAGAGTTATTTTAGAACCACAACCAACCACCTTTCTGAAACTGAACACAACAAAGTGAAGACATTGCGTTAGCGTTAGGGCATTGGACAAACATGTAAACGTGCATTAAGGATGCAATGAACCTAGGCAGTTAAACCTTTCTATTACGCATTTGCTTCAGTTACATGCGTCGTTCCAGCTTCTCATATATGTGCTTCCTAAACCTTCCTTTATTTTCTAAATTGTTTTTTTTTCTATTTTTCTCTTTTTCTCTTTTTTTTTTCTTTTTGTAGTTTTTCGTTTTTTTTTTTTTTGGTTATGGATATGGTCGAATCCTATGTGGATTGCCTACGTATCATGACCCCGCATGAATCGGACCGAGCGTAGTTCTTGCAAATTAATGCAAGAAATAAAGAGATGTTTATTTGATTTTTTTTTTTGAAGAAAAATTATAAAAGCCGACTCCAACTACAAACTCTGATGAAAAACTTTCACACCTTGTGTCAGATATTTCTACAAGAATAAGAATATTTTTAGCGCCAATTATGACTATTTCTACAAAATTAGCCATGTAATGGCTTATTTGGCAAGATGGCTATTTTTGCAAAATTTATTTAAGAAAGATAAACTTGAAAAAAAAATTCATCCTATGGCTCATGGGGCATCGTTCGGCATCGCCATAAGCCAATCATCAGACTGAGAAGTTTCTAATGTCAATTGACTATTTTTACAAAATTGGCCATGTAATGACTTATTTGACAAAGCGGCTATTTTTTGCAAAATTTTATTTAAGAGACTACAAATTCAAAATTTTTCATCTTAGGGCCCATGGGGCATCGTTCAGCTTCGACACAGGCCAACATAAGACTGAGAAAGTTTAAATGCCAAATGTGGCCATTTCAGCAAAACCATATGTTTTTTATTTTTTTGCAAAGTTGAGTGATGACTCAAACTTAATTTTGCGGATACGGCCTTTCAATATTTCCACGAGGGAATATTTCAAGGTTGTGCCCAAAAATTATTTACAAAGACTCAAAGTGGCTATTCTTGCAAAAATAGCCTTCTAGCGTCCTTTTGGGGAACATTCGGCTTATTTTAAACAAGAATAGCATCACCTGATTTATTTATAATAAAATCAAAAATTTGACACATTTTTTTGTTATTTTTGCAAAAGGGGTGTGAACCCGAACTTGATTTTGCGGCTATGGCCTTGCAACATTTCCACAAGGAATATTTCAAGGCTATGCTCGTAAATTATCTAAAATGACTCAAAGCGGCTATTTTTGCAAAAATATCCTTCCGGTGTCCTTTCGGAACATTCAGCTATTTTCAAAAACGGCATCACTTTGATTTTATTGACAAAATTAAACACACATTTTTTTTTTGATTTTTTTGAAGGGGTGGTAACCCAAACTTTATTTTGAGGTTACGGCCTTTCAACATTTTCACATGGAATATTTCAAGTCTATTATTCAAAAGGAAAAAGAAAAGACTTCAAAGTGGCCATTTTTGCAAAAATAGCCTTCCGGTGTCCTTTCGGAACATTCAGCTATTTTCAAAAAGAGCGTTACTTTGATTTTATTGAAAACTAAAACTTCGACATTTTGTTTTTAATTTTTTGAAGGGGTGGTTGGACCCGATGAAGGTTGCCTACGTATCTCACACCATGTGAGAATCAAACCAGCATAGTTCGGTCAGATAAAGAAAACTAGAATCAAACCAGCGTAGTTCGGTCAGATGAAGAAAACTACTCCTGAAAACAATGACATTTCCTTTTCTTTTATGATTTTTTTTTATTATATATATATATATATATTTATTATTATTAACAAGCAACACGAATTATTTTTGAAAACAAACTATTATTTTTCAATTCATTGGCATATAAAACGAACTATTATAATTTTCATTTTATTAACAAACAAATGACCATTTTTTATGAATAAAATCACTTTTTTTTATTGAAAAATAAAGCTTGTTTTTTTTTTAATTATTAAAATAAAACGTTTTTCTTTTTTCTTTTTTCTTTTCTTTTAAGTAGTAACAAACTATTTTAAAAATAACAATTCTCTTTTTTTTCCTTTTTATTCTCAAAATCCGGTAGAGTTTCGACACTACTTGGGCATTGGTTTGTTTTCTAAAAATGAGTAGTTATCTCTCTCCACTGTTACTTTTCTTTTCTCTTTTTTTTCTTCATTTTTCCTCAATATTTACAAATCGGTCGGCATGCAAGTCTGAAACAAATAATTGCGTGAAACAAACAGGATGCAACAGGATGGTCTTTTTTTTATTTCGGGTTGCCTGTCCTAGACGGACCCAACCCCTGTGTTGAGTCCCCTAAGTCAAATGCAACATGATGCAAATAAGCGTTCCTACTACGGCATGAAGTCACATTATTCTAAGTTTAAAACCTGGGTATGTGTTCTAGACTGTGTACCCGAGCGGACAACTCGAGTTGAGGAAGGAGCTTCTTTCCGGGAACCAAAATGCCAGCCGGCTTAGAAACTTTCCGAGCCTCTTTCTTATTTTGGGGTATGACACTAACAGAATAGGGAGTCTCAACCAGTGAGCACATCCCCGGGGGTGAGAGAAAGAAGGGACTCGGCGCAGTTTGTATATACAGTTCAGATAGTATCAAAGCGGTAAATATATAGCAGTTTGTATATACAGTGCAACTAGTATCAAAGCGGTAGACATATAGCACATTAATTAAACATATAATAAAATCAGATATAGACAAAAACAACAATTTTAACTGAGCTCGAATTCTTAAACCCTGAACCGAAGTTCTGGATTAGTTATTCCCCAGCAGAGCCGCCAGAGCTGTCACACCTCCTTTTACCGCATAACATAAATATGCTACTGTTTATTACTACACCCCGAGAAGGAATATAATAATAATCGGTGAAGGAGGTTTTCCATTTTCAAGGACGGTCGGAACGGGATCCGTTTATTTAATTATTCAGAGTCGCCACTTGGGAGATTTATGGTGTCCCAAGTCACCGGTTGAATCCCGAATCGAGGAAAAGATTAACTATGTATTACAGTCCGCGAACCAGAAATTCGGATAAGGAATTCTGTTAACCCGGGAGAAGGTGTTAGGCATTCCCGAGTTCCGTGGTTCTAGCACGGTCGCTCAACTGTCATATTTGGCTTATTTATCTGATTTACAACATGCTTTAACTTATGTGCAAATTTAAACTTTTAACCATTTTTAATATTATTCTTCATTTTAATAAAAAAAAGAATTGCAACGTTATGAAAACGTATCTCGAACCACGTCGCACCAGTGCACCCGTGGTTGTCAACACATTTTGACTCCGTTGAGATTTGGATTTGAGTCACATAAATGTGCACCCGAGTTTAGGGAGATAAGATTATTAAATACGCGCTTAAAGCTACTAACGCGTTATTATTTTGAGAAGGCCGTGAAATTCGTCAAAACGGTACATCTCGAAGTCTAAGTATTTTATATATATATTTATGAGGGCCCCACAGTTTATGCATTTTATTTGGCGAGGCTCATCTCATTTTGTTTTTTTGAAAGCAAACCTAAAGCGATTATGATTCTCTACTTTATTTGTCTCTAAAAAAAAGGGAAATCTTAATTTATTCACTGAAATTATCCAGAGTCATTATAATCGGGTTACATGAAATGCGCCCCAAAAATTTAGAATTAGGCATCGTAACTATATCACGGGAACCATACCCATAGTCACAATGGTTTATTAATCACGCCTAAAGCAACTAACGTATTTGAATTATTTTCCTAAACTTTGAGGTTACTGTAAGGGTCATGATTTGTGGAAGTAGAGTTGTGGAGAAATGATAGGTTTTATCACTAGATTCGGCCAAGCTTGTCATTTACGAACTTTGGCCCAATTGTCCCTAAAGTTGAAGCATCTTTTTAACACTCAAATTCACGAACATCCTTATTCAGAGAATTGAATAGTTAATCTCCAAAGATATTACTATTTAATAGAGAACAATCACCAATGAACTAATTTGTCTACTCAACTTAACTTCATCAATCAGTTAAAATAATACATAAAGAAAACTCAAATAACCACCATTCAAACAAAAAAAAATCGTTATCCAAGCGGAGTAAGGAAAACTCGACACACTACGACTAACAGGAAACAGTGTTCTAACATTTTCATTCAAGCATTAGACAAGGAGATATTTTGCACATATACAGGTGGATTACAAATCACAAAAAAAAAAACTTATGGCATTTTATTACAATCAACACCAAGCCTGCACCCAATTGAATTTGAAAGGACATTCACATGAATTCATTTTTACAACTCTAAGAATATCCTGGCTACTTCTTAATTACATATCCAGCCTTTCTTTTTCAATTGTATGACATGCAAAACACGATACCACAAAATCTATAATGAAAGGACAACAACATGCTTTCAAGGAATTTCCAAACATATTGAGAAAGTAGATCTAGCCAGCAATAAATCAGATTTGCAGACTCTTCATATTAAGCATGCTATTGACATAAATTTATCAGTCATAACACACAGAGGAATAAACATGGCAACATTTGAATACAGAGATTCCAACATCAGACCTTAATTATAGAGTATTCGTGTAGGGTCAGAATGTACCCGATAGCGAAAAGAACAATTGATTTGACCAAATAAAGATCTTGAATCCAAATGATGGTGTTCAGTAAAAGATTTCCAAGCAGAGCAGTAGCAGAATCCCAAATCGAGCCAGCGTCGAATACAAAAACTGGAGTTATACAGACTGAAACGAAGCAATAACACATCTGAACATCAACGCGGCTTCGAACAGAAAAATATGGCAGCGCCGGAACCTCGCCGGAATATCGAACGGAACTGAACGAACCTCTCGACTACCCTCGTTCCCTCTCACTATGTGGTTGCTCCCTTTGCTACTGTTTTAGCTCATTTTTGGAGCAGGTTCGAGAACGATTTCAAACTGGAATTTTGCTCGTGTTTTTTTTTTTTGGCCAGATTTTGGAGGTTTTGAAGTGGAGTTTGGGATTGATTTTCGCTGCTTCTGGGCAGCTGGTTTTGGACGTGGGTTTAGGCTGGAGATGGAGGGTCGTTGATGGTTGTGCGAGTTGGAGGGGGCGACACAACAGTAGGTGGTCGCTGGTTGCTTTCCAACGTGAAAGAGACGACGGGCTGTTCGTTTGGAGGTGACTGAAGGTTGCAGACGAGGAGCTAGCAGCTATGGCGTCGAGCTGCTGGCTTGGTGGCGTCGCTGCACAGCCCGTATTTCCTCCGAAGAAGATGACTGCGTCGTAGCTTGTCTCCCTCCGTTTCTGTATCTATGGGTTATGTATATTCCCTCCAAAATTGATAGCTGGACGAACAATGTGTATACTCTTGTTTTTTTTGTCCAAAAATGGAGAATACCCAGTAGTGTTTTTTGTTCTCGTTTTTTCCAGGAAGAAGATGAGGCCACCGTCCTTTTTTCAAATTTTTTTTTCCCTCTTTATTGTTTTTTCTTCTTGCTAAAATAATGAATACCCAGTAGTATCTTTTCCTTTTTGTTTTTGTCTTCAGCCCCCTTTCACGTGAAAGTGTCCCCCTTTCTTTCTTTTTGTCTTTTTTTATTTTTATTGCCATACCTCTTTTCAAAAGCCCCTCCCAACCGTGTATGCATGTGTGTATATTTTTGTCTTTTTTTCTTTGTCTTTTTTCTCTTCATTTTTTTCAATTGTTTTCCCATCCCTCTTCATGTGATGCCCATATTCTTTTGTCTGTCGTGCTTGTATGTATTTGTATGGGTTATTTTTGTCCGTCTTCCCCGTGTGGTGGTCTTGGATTATTATGGACTATGTCCAAAAAATATAAAATCGGGTAGTTTAAACACGAATATTATTCCTCGCCCGTAACCGAGAATGAGAGCATGGTGTTATTTAATTAATCCTACGTAATCAAAAATAACTATACAAGTAAGACCGACAACTAAACAAAACTATTTTTATTTTTTCAAGATTGAAGTAACCAAAAAATATTAATTATATTATTTTTGTTTTGTAATTTTCGTTTTTTAATAAAGCTAAAAATATAAAGTACTATTTTTGTATTTTTCAAGTTTAAAATGACTACGAAACATTAATAAAACTATATTTTTTGTTATTTTTTATTTTAAGGTAAAAATAAAATAAAAGAGTCAAAAATAGCTATATTAAAACTAAACTAAATATTTTACGCTAAAAATATAAAAAATCTCGGGTAGGGGCAAAATCACGCATCTACACCTAGAGCAGGCGACTGGAGATCAGAAAAGAGCTATTCGGCGATTGGCGAATGGATTCTTCCTTAGTGGAGGTGTGTTGTACAAAAGAACCCCAGATTTGGGATTGTTGCGTTGTATAGATGCAAGTCAAGCCACAACAGTGATGACAAAGGTACACGCCTGAGTATGTGGGCCACATATAACCGGATATGTATTGGCGAAGAAGATCCTATGGGCAGGGTATTACTGGCTCACCATGGAGCGTGATTGTATAAATTTTGTGCGAAAGTGCCATCAGTGCCAAATGCATGGATATTTTATTCATTCTCCGCTAACGGAATTGCATACGATGTCAGCACCATGGCCATTTGTTCGTGGGGTGATTCACGTCCAAGCAACGGTCGTAGTCAATATAACTTGGTTTAATAAGTCCAAGATCGATCCCACAGAGAATTAACCTACCAATTGCAACTTTCACAACCCCAAAAGTACTTCCGAATCAAGTTCCCAAACTTTGAATATATATTTGTATGTTTTCGAACAACTACTTTGCAAGAATTAAAGAATGCTTTAAACGAAAGAATTGAATTTTGAATAAAATAATATAGAGAAAGACTAAGGTATTGATTTCCCCTATTGATGGAATCCCTTATCGTTATGCTCGTACAAATTTTTAATATATTCTATCAATCATGAACGCTATGTGTATCATAACCCTCTCCCGAGCAATTACAATAATTTACTAGTGAACTCTCCCGAGCTACCCTAGCTAGCTTTAATTTGAATAGTTCACTTTAGATTGCACCCAAGACTTCGTTATTCCTAACCCCGTCTTTACGCCTAAAGTTATAGATTCCTCTAATAACCTAGGTGTGGTGTTGTTCAACAATAAACCTAAATATGCACTCTTTTCCAAGTTATGCACACTAAATAGGCACAGCTAATTGGGGATCCTACCAATTAACTACAATAAGAATGAAGTTGAACAAATAGAAATCTAAGTCACAATTTGTAATCACATAAACGATAAGTTCATCACCCAATAGGTTCCATCAAAACCTTAGAAAAGGATTTAGCTACTCATGCTTGAAGAAACAAGAATAATAATTGAAATCATAAAGAAATAATTGATATAGAATAAAAGAAAGAGTTTGAGAGGAATCTCTCCTACTAAAAACCTTGCAAAAGTATTGAATAATGGATTACATGCCTCTATGGGGCAAACTAGGAGTTTATATAGAGGTTTTAGGGCTAAAAAAACTAAATTAGAGTCCAACTGGGATTACTGCCGCTGGGACTTCCGCGGTTTGTTCGCGGCCGCGAGCGGACCGCGAACATTCAAACTTCAGAGGCCTTCTTTTTTCGCGGTTCATCCGCGGCCGCGAGTGGACCGCGGATGAACAGTACTTCTGTTTCTTCACTGCTTCGTCCAGACCTCTTCACTTTAGCTCTTCTCTTGGCCTTTTCATCAACCTATGACTTCAAAGTAGCTTTTTATGGCATCCAATGCATCACATGTACCTGTAAAACACAATCGAACACTAATCAAAGCATTTTGTCCTCATAACAACATTAATCTCATAATAAAGTGTGATTATTCAGGGTATAATTATAGTCAAATTCACCTATTATCAACACCCCACACTTAAACCTTTGCTCGTCCTCGAGCAATCTTTAATCACACTTTAGGCCAATTAACAAAAATTTGTCTCCCCCAAAGTATGTCACAAAAGCTATCATACATGAATAACGTAAGATATGCATAATCTTTTACTTAACCGTAAACTCTCATGCCAGCACATTATTACTTACTCTACTTATTATCAAAGACTTGCAAATTTACCTTCTTCCTCTTGAATTACATGCCCTTACCCAATTTATTGAGAGAAGTTCCCACACATTAAAAATTCATATACATGGAACTTATAAATATCGGAAAAATTCACTCACTCTCAACAAAGAACATTCATATGCGTACAGACACACCATAGGCTTGCCCCTAGTGTAATACTCCACTAATCGAGTTATTCAATCATAGATCAAGAGGTCTTTAAGGGTTGTAATGTAGGCTATGGGACGGGTAGGATACTTTTGGGTATAGTGAATAGCCTCCCTAAGCACTTTTCTTTTCTTTTTCACAACTTTCCCTTTTAGTTTTCTTCCTTATGTCTCCCATAAACATTTATTCACCTTTATTTGCTTTTAATCCCTATTTTTCTTTTGATGGTGTAACTGGGCCTTTCTAATTTTCATATATACATTGATATAGCTCTTTTTCTCATTGCTTTGCAACACATTTACATTATTTTGGCCAGCTCACTATTTTCTACCATTCATTCTTGATTTTCCCTTTTTACTTTCCCTTCACCCCACACTTAATCTTTTGCATATTCGTTACAATACAAGTGCTTCTACGAGGTAAAGTAGAATAAAATATAATATTTTGAAGAACATTTAAGGGTTATCAAAGAATAGGCTTTAAGCTCAAAGGGGTTAACTAAGATATAATGTACGGGTGAGTTCATGTCTATTGATATATGGGGTTACACAAAGAAATGCCTCTATCTTTTCTACAACCGAACAACTTCTATTTCGCTTTGCAAACACACAGGGCAAGTTCTAGGCATCATGTACAACATACAATGTAAGTAAAAACCTCGCACACACATGGCATGCAACTCAATTGGAATCCGGTTTATCTACAAAATCCTATCAATGTTCAAGCAAGAATTATTGTGCAATTTAAGGCATATTGAGATTCTACAATCAAGCTTAGAAGATACATTCTCAAGTTCAATTTACGCTTTTGCTAATGTGCATATTCGGGGTTACATGTTGCCCTTTTACCTCTAAATCTAAAAAAAAATCTACCTAACCCGGTTCAAATAAAAACCCTTGGAAAAGAACCGTGGTCAAAAGAAAAACCAAGGGGGAGATGATACACTACCTAGAAAAAGAAAATAAAAGAAAGAAAAATTCCTACGTGGACTACTTCCCTCAAGAGTACTTGTCCTAAATAGTCCGTCATAAGGAAGAGTCCTCTACTCATATTTTTGGATTTTTTTAAAATTTTATGATTTTTTTTTGTATTTTTATTATTTTATATTACTAGCTACACTAATATATACATTATGTACAAGATAAGTTTCCCACCCCACACTTAAAAATATGTCATGTCCTCATGGCATAAATAAAAATGAAAGCACAATAGGGGCAAGAAAACTTACCTGTGACTCACTCGGAGTCGGAGACAGTGGATGGGTCGACATGGCATGCTCTCCCAAGTGCTCTGAACCATGCCATAAACCTGTTCTCTGACCGGGCTTGCCTAGTGGACATGGCATCTAGCCGTGTGTGTAGACCATCTACGGAAGTGCGCAGAGCAGCCACCTCCTCCTCCATTGACCTCAACATAGGTCGTGTGGACTCCGATCTAGACATGCTTGCTCCACGAGGAGCAGGCCTGGAAGGTCCGGCTGAATCCGTGGAGTGTCTGGCCCGGGCATCCGATACAGGATCGTCCTCCTCATCTAAGTCAATAGGTGTTGTGTCTCGTCCAACCCGGATAGTAGCAGCTCTAAATGGAGCTTTCGGTAGTAGCTCACCGTCCGTATCAGTAACTGGGGTGTGGTTGAGGAGACACAAGGTAGTGACAAGAGATGGGTAATAGAAACCCTTTGCAGTGAGGGATCCCCTCAATACCATCTCGTCACTAATAACGCGGGCAATATCAACATCCCGATGTGTTACAAAACACCAAGTTAAAACAGCCCTATTAAAGTTAACATTTGTGGTGTTACTTGAGGGCAAAATACGGTTGCAAATTATGGAGAACCAACATTTGGCAGTGTGTGTGAAACAGTTAGAGTGCAGAGTTTGATTTCTAATCCATACTAGAATACCATCTACACATAAGGCCTCTATTAGCATGTCCCATGTGACACCGGGCCTATCATGGTAATAATCAATATCACTCGTGTGCAGTGGCAGGCGAAGTACCTGCCGAATAGTAGGAATATGAGCATTGACTCGCTTACCTCTGACGAAAACTTGTCTGACCGAGGCATAAGGGGCATTGGCATAGAATTCTCGGACAAGTATCTTGTTCACCTTAGTGGGTGTTTCAAAGAGGAACTCCATCTCTCGCCTCCGAATCTCATCATAAATTTCCGGCTTCTCCGAGCGGATCGCTATCCTGTCCATTTCTACCTCTTGGAGCCACTTCTTGTTTGCTTTAATGTGAAATGCATTTTCGGCTCCTTCATCAGCAAACCTAGATTCGTCATAGGTCGGTTGCCTGGACGAGCTAGCACCATGTCGTGGTCTCTTTGGGGCCATGATCCTGCACAATTAAGATAGCCAAAAAGTTTGTAAACCGTTAGTCAGTGGAAGGCTACTCAGACTTCGCCATCCTTGAAAATTCACCATTGACCATTATTTTTGTGTATTTCCCTCATACTCTTTATCTAACTATTTCACCCATGCCCAATTGAGCACCCCACACTTAGTTCTTTGAACACTTCTACTAGTACCCCATTGACTTAATCCATCCCCAATAAAATACTCAATAACCAATTCATGAGTTGGGCATTATGTTTCCTAAGCTTCATTAATCTATTATGATCAAGGGTAATGTGCCCCAACTAGGCTAACCAACCCACATATATGGTTAAACTACTATTGGGTCTCCAAATCATAAAATCAACATCATAAACACAATTGAAGACCCAACACCCATTCTTTACCAAACATCAATCATATAACAAGGTTCCTTAGAAGAATTTCATGGCAAAATTAAATGTACGATAAGAAACCAAGAAATATTCATGAATGGACCCTAAACTAACACTAACTAAATATTTAGACAAAATAAACAATCAAAAACTAAAAATAGAGACAAAATAAAAGAGAAAGGTAGAAAAAACTTACAAGTTATAGCAATGGAGAAGTAGGGTGGAAGAAGGGAGTGATTTGGAGAAGAAGGGGTTGGGGATTTTTTTTAGAGAGAAGGGAGAGGATTTGAAATTAGAGAGAGAGAGAGAGAGTTTTGAGAGGGGAGGGGCGGCTGAATGGGGTTTTGGGAAAGGGGGGAAGTTATTTTAGGGTTTAAAAGGGGGGAGGGAAAAGAAAAATAAAAAAAACTTTAAATTTTGCCGACCGCGGAACTGACCGCGACTGTTCGCGGTTCGTTCGCGGCCGCGGATGGATCGCGAACAGTCGAGATTCAGAGAGGTGATTTATTCGCGGTTGGTTCGCGGCCGCGAATGGACCGCGAACAGAGAAAGTTCATAGAGGGCATTTTTTCGCGGTTCATCAGCGGTCCGCGGATGGACCGCGGACAGTGCTCCTTTCTGAAAAAATTTCGACTGTTCAGCAAAATTTTTTTGTTTTTCTTATATTCCTTTATTACTTACTACTAAGATTAAACTACTTACAACATGTTCGTGGGTTGCCTCCCACATAGCGCCTGATTTAACGTCGCGGCATGACTCAACTTAGCATATTTTACGGCTCGCTAGACCTTTGAGGTTCATCCAACCTCAACTCTACCTTGTCCTCCATGTCATCCAGGCCTAAGTATTGTTTCAACCGCTGTCCGTTTACCTTGAATGTACGTGATCCATCCATAGATTGAATTTCCACGGCTCCTAACTCAAATGCCTCAATTACCTTGAAGGGTCCTGACCACCTTGATTTCAATTTACCTGGGAACAGTCGTAATCTTGAATTGTATAGTAGTACTTTGTCCCCGTTTTTGAAGGTACGCTCAACGATATTTTGATCATGGATCCGCTTCATCCTCTCTTTATACAGTCTTGTATTTTCAAATGCTAGATACCGAAATTCTTCTAACTCATGCAACCCAGTCAACCTTGCTTTACCTGCTTCATCCAAGTTGAGATTCAATTGTTTCAGTGCCCACCACGCTTTATGCTCTAATTCAACCGGTAAGTGACAAGCTTTTCCGAACACCAATTTGTAAGGAGACATGCCAATGGGTGTTTTGAATGCTGTTCTATATGCCCATAGTGCATCATCAAGCTTCCCGGACCAGTCGGTTCTTGTGGCGTTCACTGTTTTAGTCAGTACGCTTTTTATCTCCCTGTTGGAGACCTCAACTTGTCCGCTAGTTTGCGGGTGATATGGAGTGGCCACCCGGTGTTTAACATCATACTTGGCCAATAATTTCTCAAAAGCTCGGTTGCAAAAGTGTGTGCCCCCGTCACTAATGATAGCCCTTGGAGTCCCAAACCGGGTGAAAATATTCTTCTTCAAGAATCCCACTACCACCTTAGCATTATTGGTGGGTAGTGCTGCAGCTTCCACCCATTTGGACACGTAATCAACTGCAACAAGTATGTACTTATTGTCGTATGAGCTAATAAAAGGCCCCATGAAATCTATTCCCCAGACATCGAACACTTCCACTTGTTGGATTGGATTCATTGGCATCTCATGACACCGGGAGATGTTCCCGGTGCGTTGACATTCGTTGCAACCTTTCACCCACAAGTGTGCATCCTTAAACACCATCGGCCAATAGAAACCGGCCTTGAGTATTTTGGCAGCTGTACGTATTCCTCCAAAGTGACCGCCATATGCTGAAGCGTGACATGCCTGCAAAACAGAAGATTGTTCTATCTCGGGAACGCATCTTCGGATCATGTTATCAAGACATATCCTAAACAAATATGGTTCATCCCAATAATAATACCGACTTTCACGAAAAAATCTTTTCCTCTGGACCGATGATAGGTCATAGGGAACAATGCCACTGGCTAGATAATTGGCATAGTCAGCATACCATGGAGCTTCCAGGAGAGTGGTGGTGAGCAATTGCTCATCTGGAAAGGTTTCCAGAATTTCCCCACTCTCTTTGACAAGTTCAGCCTCCTTCAAGTCTTGACAAATGGTCAGCTACTTGATTTTCAGTACCTTTTCTATCTCTGATTTCGAGGTCGAACTCTTGGAGAAGCAACACCCAACGAATTAGGCGTGGCTTAGAGTTCTTTTTATCAATTAAATATCTTAAAGCTGCATGGTATGTGTATACGAATACTTTTGATCCTATGAGATAGGACCGGAATTTGTCGAATGCAAACACAACCGCTAGCATCTCCTTTTCCGTCACTGTGTAGTTTAGTTGTGCTCCACTCAGAGTTCTACTTGCATAGTATATTGGATGCATCAACTTATCTTTCCTCTGGCCCAGCACTGCCCCCACTGTATAATCACTTGCATCGCACATTAACTCAAACGGTTGCTCCCAGTCTGGGGCAATGATGATGGGTGCTATGACCAGCCTCTTTTTCAGTTCCTCAATAGCAATCCTGCATTCGCCAGTAAAAACAAAAGAATGATCTTTCTCAAGTAACTTACAGAGAGGGTTTGATATTTTGGAGAAGTCTTTAATGAACCTCCGGTAAAAACCGGCGTGTCCAAGAAAGCTTCTTATGGCCCCGACGGATGTTGGTGGAGGCAACTTTGCAATGATGTCAACTTTAGCACGGTCCACCTCAATGCCTTTGCTTGAAACCCTGTGCCCAAGTACTATACCTTCTTGAACCATAAAGTGGCACTTCTCCCAGTTTAGCACTAAGTTTGTTTCCATGCACCTTTGTAGTACTCTAGTCAGATTAGCAAGGCATTCGTCGAATGAATTCCCTACCACTGAGAAATCATCCATGAACACTTCCATAATGTCTTCCACCATGTCGGTGAAAATAGCCACCATGCACCTTTGGAAAGTGGCAGGTGCATTGCATAGTCCGAATGGCATCCTCCTGAAGGCGAAGACACCATAAGGGCATGTGAAGGAGGTCTTCTCTCTATCTTCGGGGGCTATGGAGATTTGATTGTACCCCGAGTATCCATCCATAAAGCAAAAGTGGGACCTCCATGCCAACCTGTCAAGCATTTGATCAATGAAGGGAAGTGGGAAGTGATCTTTGCGAGTGGCTAGATTCAACTTCCTGTAGTCCATGCATATTCTCCATCCGGTGACGGTTCTTGTTGAAATCAGTTCATTGTTGTTGTTTTTCACTACCGTCATGCCCCTTTCTTGGGCACACATTGGACCGGACTAACCCAGCTGCTGTCTGAGATTGGGAAGATGATTCCCGAATCTAGCCACTTTATTACTTCCTTCTTCACCACTTCCTTCATGTTGGGGTTCAGCCTTCTTTGATGTTCCCTGGAAGGTTTATGTCCATCTTCCAGGAGGATTTTATGCATGCAATAGACTGGGATGATCCCCTTTATGTCTGCCATGGTCCACCCGATGGCAGTCTTGCATTCCTTGAGTACCTGTATAAGCTTTTGGGCCTGCACATCTAACAAACTAGATGAGATAATAACAGGTAACGTGGAGTTAGGGCCTAGATACTCATACCTGAGATGTGATGGTAGTGGTTTAAGTTCAAGCTTCAGTGGCTCTTCTATGGATGGCTTTGCTGGTGGGCTCTCTTTCTTTCCTAAGTGTAGGGGTTCGAATTCGATCTCTCGCTTCCAGAATCCCTTGCCTTCCAGAGATAATACCCATTCGGCCAAACTTTCACCGTTTACCTCTTCCATGTTCATCAAGCATGCTTGCAGTGGATCTTCAATGGTCAATTCTGCATCGTCGGTTTCCACTATCACATCAACCGCATCAACTAGAGAGTAATTTGCGAACTCACTAGGGCGCCTCATGGATTTTTGCACATTGAAGATGATCTCCTCATCATTCAAACTCATCTTGAGTTCCCCAGTTTCACAATCAATTATGGCTCTCCCAGTGGCTAGGAATGGTCTTCCCAGGATTAGGGGAATTTCTTCGTCGACCCTGCAATCAAGAATAACAAAATCGGCGGGAAACACGAACTTCCCAACCTGGATTAGCACATCATCTATAATGCCAAATGGACGCTTAACCGTCCTGTCAGCAAGCTGTAAAAGCATAGAGGTGGGTCTGGCTCTCCCAATACCTAACCTCTTATAGACAACTAAGGGCATGAGATTAATGCTTGCCCCCAAATCACATAAGGCCTTAGTAAAGGCATAATTCCCTATAGTGCATGGGATGGTGAAACTACCCGGATCAGATAGCTTCTCAGCAATGGGTCTAGAGACCACTGCACTACAAGTCTGTGTGAGTGTAACTGTGGCCAAGTCTTGGAAATCAAATTTCCGCGACATTAAATCATTCATCATCTTAGCATAACCAGTCATTTCTTTTAAAGCTTCAATTAATGGGATGTTTACCTGAATTTGCTTGAGCATGTCGAAGAACTTTTTGTATTGTTCCTCTTTTTGGTGTTTGGCCAGCCTTTGGGGGAATGGTGGTGGAGGCCTCTTCTTCCCGGTGACTTGGGATTTATCTTTGTCTATCGTTTTCTCATCAATCTACCTTTTCCGCTATTTTCTCCGTTCCCTGTTGTGCTTCTTTATTTTCAGCAATTGGCTGGACTGTGACTTTTGTCAACCCTGTGGATTCATCCAGTTCAATGGGCAATGGAGTAGGTGTCTCAGACTGTTTGTCAATTTTCTCACTTTCATCCTCAGCATCAAGATCTCTACCGCTTCTCAGAGTCACTGCCATTATTTGTTTTGGGATTTGGTCCTTTGGGTTCGTTTGTGTATCTGCAGGTAATGTCCCTTGAGGCCGATTGTTAAGTGACATAGCAATCTGCCCCATCTGCACTTCCATATTTTTGATTGCTGCATCATGTGCATCTATTCTCTCATTGGTTTTGGCATTTGACCCGATTACCTGTTGCATCATAGCTTTCAATTCTGCAAACCCATCGTCATGTCTACCCCCATGCTGTGGTGGAGGTGGATAATATCCCTGCTGCTGATTGCCGAAATTCTGAGGTCTAGGATATGGAGCCATGTTGTGTGATGGCCTCATACCTGCTGCATTAAATTGTGGCTGTGGAGGTCTATACTGCATTGGAGCTTGTTGGCCCCAATTTTGATTGCCTTGTCGTTGTCCTCCATAGTTAGTCACATAGTTCATATCTTCATGATGATGATGATGTTCTTGGTCTGCAGCCCATGGATTATCTATGGGTTGGCTAATGCAAGATGTGCATAAACCCCCATTGGTAGTATCTACAATGTGAACTTGCTGCTTAACCCCTGATTCTTCCACCTTCTTTGTCAGGATGCTCATTTGTGTCAATAAAGTTGCCACGTTCTCCTCCAGCGTGTTGGATGGATCCAGAGGTACAGAGTGTACTACTGGTGTGATAGGAGCATTCCTGGACGTCCACCTGGAATTTTGAGCCATCTTGTCTAGCAAATTTTGGCCCTCTCTCCAAGTCTTGCTCAGAAAAGCCCCACCTGCTGAAGCATCTACAATGTTCTTCATACCGTCTGAAAGTCCCATGTAGAACCTTTGACCCAACATCTGTTCAGGAATTCCATGGTGAGGACACATAACAAGCATGCCTTTGAATCTGCCCCAAGTTTCATGTAGTGTTTCCAGTGGTTTCTGCTTGAAGCTCACAATCTCATCAATTTGTTGAGCTGTTTTGTTGGGTGGATGAAACTTGTTGTGGAATTGTTTGACTAACTCATCCCAAGTTGCAATGGAGTTTATTGGGAGTGAGTTTAGCCATATCTGTGCTGCTCCTGTAACTGAGAATGGAAAAAGTAGTAATCTGATAGCTTCCGGAGTTACATTCGGTTGCCTTTGTGTTTTGCATATTGATAGAAAGTTCTTGAGGTGCTGCTGTGGATCTTCAACCTGAGACCCAGATAATAATCCCTTGTTTTGCAACAAGTGAAGCATGTTGTTAGTAATCTGGAAAGACTCAGCTTGAATTGCTGGCACAACGATGGCAGTTGCCAAATTATCCGATGTGGGTTGTGCCCAGTCGAACAATGCACCTTCTTGTGCCTCCTGTGCCTCTTGCATATTTAGCCCGGCATGCCGGTTTTGAGCGTTTATGTCACCCATGTCGAAGTCTAGTTTGATTGGTTGTTGAGATTGTTGAATTTGTTTGATGGCTTTGTTACGTGCCCGGAAGGTTTGCTCGGGGTCTGAGAGTCCTTCAATTAGGTCTCCAGTCCTTGCAGATTTTCTAGGCATGCACCTGAATACCCAATTCAACAAACGCCAAAATATTCAATGTAGAGTGTAGAAAGAACCTGAATGCACAAGAATCTTGAAGTTCTGTCAATAGCAATTGATAATTCCGTTAATTCCCCGGCAACGACGCCAAAATTGATTCATGTCCAAGCAACGGTCGTAGTCAATATAACTTGGTTTAATAAGTCCAAGATCGATCCCACAGAGAATTAACCTACCAATTGCAACTTTCACAACCCCAAAAGTACTTCCGAATCAAGTTCCCAAACTTTGAATATATATTTGTATGTTTTCGAACAACTACTTTGCAAGAATTAAAGAATGCTTTAAACGAAAGAATTGAATTTTGAATAAAATAATATAGAGAAAGACTAAGGTATTGATTTCCCCTATTGATGGAATCCCTTATCGTTATGCTCGTACAAATTGTTAATATATTCTATCAATCATGAACGCTATGTGTATCATAACCCTCTCCCGAGCAATTACAATAATTTACTAGTGCACTCTCCCGAGCTACCCTAGCTAGCTTTAATTTGAATAGTTCACTTTAGATTGCACCCAAGACTTCGTTATTCCTAACCCCGTCTTTACGCCTAA
Organism: Nicotiana noctiflora; assembly: GCA_032618575.1. Taxonomy (NCBI): domain Eukaryota; kingdom Viridiplantae; phylum Streptophyta; class Magnoliopsida; order Solanales; family Solanaceae; genus Nicotiana; species Nicotiana noctiflora. Next base: position 32,840 of record JASVEL010009190.1, on the reverse strand, counting down.
AGTTATAGATTCCTCTAATAACCTAGGTGTGGTGTTGTTCAACAATAAACCTAAATATGCACTCTTTTCCAAGTTATGCACACTAAATAGGCACAACTATAATTGGGGATCCTACCAATTAACTACAATAAGAATGAAGTTGAACAAATAGAAATCTAAGTCACAATTTGTAATCACATAAACGATAAGTTCATCACCCAATAGGTTCCATCAAAATCTTAGAAAAGGATTTAGCTACTCATGCTTGAAGAAACAAGAATAATAATTGAAATCATAAAGAAATAATTGATATAGAATAAAAGAAAGAGTTTGAGAGGAATCTCTCCTACTAAAAACCTTGCAAAAGTATTGAATAATAGATTACATGCCTCTATGGGGCAAACTAGGAGTTTATATAGAGGTTTTAGGGCTAAAAAAACTAAATTAGAGTCCAACTGGGATTACTGCCGCTGGGACTTCCGCGTAGGTGGAGGTGCTTACCAACCGAGCAAGCCTCACTTGTCATCGGCCATCTATTACAAACACATTTAGCTTTTTTGCTTTATCTTTTTCTTCCGCGGTTTGTTCGCGGCCGCGAGCGGACCGCGAACAGTCAAACTTCAGAGGCCTTCTTTTTTCGCGGTTCATCCGCGGCCACCAGTGGACCGCGGATGAACAGTACTTCTGTTTCTTCACTGCTTCGTCCAGACCTCTTCACTTTAGCTCTTCTCTTGGCCTTTTCATCAACTTATGACTTCAAAATAGCTTTTTATGGCATCCAATGCATCACATGTACCTGTAAAACACAATCGAACACTAATCAAAGCATTTTATCCTCATAACAACATTAATCTCATAATAAAGTGTGATTATTCAGGGTATAATTATAGTCAAATTCACCTATTATCATGGGGCATGGATGTCATTGGGCCGATTGAGCCGGCAGCCTCCAACGGTCATAGGTTCATTCTAGTGACCGTTGATTACTTCACCAAGTGGGTGGAAGCCAAGACATTTAAGTCATTAACCTAGAAGGCAGTGGTAGACTTTGTCCATTCCCATATCATCTGTAGATTTGGGATCCCAAAGATGATCATCACGGATAACGGTGCTAATCTTAACAGTGGTTTGATGAAAGAGGTATGTCAACAGTTCAAGATTACACACCACAATTTCACCCCATATCGTCCCAAAGCAAATGGCGCGGTTGAAGCAGCGAACAAGAATATAAAAAAGATATTGAGGAAGATGGTAGAAGGGTCTAGGCAATGGCATGAAAAGTTGCCATTTACATTATTGGCTTATCGCACTACTGTCCGGACTTCGGTAGGTACAACTCCCTATTTGTTGGTATACGGAACTGAAGCAGTAATACCAGCGGAGGTTGAAATTCCATCTCTCCGAATTGTCGCCGAAGCCGAGATTGATGATGATGAATGGGTCAAAGCACGGCTAGAACATTTGAGCTTAATCGATGAAAAGAGATTGGCAGCAGTATGTCATGGCCAATTGTATCAAAAGAGAATGGCAAGAGCATACAATAAGAAGGTGCGCCCCAGAAAATTTGAAGTAGGGCAACAAGTGTTGAAACGGATTCTCCCGCACCAGATTGAAGCAAAGGGCAAGTTCGCCCCAAATTGGCAAGGACCTTATGTTGTGACTCGGGTGTTATCCAACGGCGCTTTATGTCTGACAGATATTGAAGGAAGAAACACCGACATGGCCATCAACTCTGATGTAGTCAAGAGATATTATGTATAATTTCCTTGATCATGATAATCGCTTGCTCATTTGTCTGTATTTGGTGCTTATTAAACAATGCAATGACGGAGGCAGTTCTTTCTTCTATCCAAACACTTTCAACCTTTGCTTTCCCTTTTTGAGCCTTAATTATTTTTGTTTCATACCCCTCTTTTGGAATCGTTAAAAAATAAAAGAAAAAAACATGAATGAATGAAAAAATGATGATAAGAAAAACACAGAAAAACGATTGAACTACGTTTGACCTGATTCCTCAAGAAGGATACGTAGGCGCCACACGGCTCGGTCGCAACGTGACAAATGCCACGCGATTCAAAAATCCCCAAACAAGAAAACTGGGGCAGAAGTTATGTTTCCTTTTAGAAAATTTTGGTTCCAAGAGTTGTATTCCTTTACTCATCAAGTTATTTAAAATTTCTTGATAATCTTTTCTCACCCACGCAAAACCCCATCTTATGTCCAAAAGACCTCCCGATCATTGTTTAATAAGTGTCAGGACATGAAGATGAGAGCTCAGGGTGATACACTGATCCTCAACTGAAAAGGATCATGAACTGAAAGAATTTCTGACAGAGAGAATCTTATCAGTAACACTCCAATTCCCAACCGGAAAATAAAATGAGAGAGTCTTATCGGTGAAAACCTTCAAAAGGCACTGTAAGGCGACGTAAGCTGAGATGAATCAAAATGAGAGAGTCTCATTAGTGAAAACCCCTCGAGGGGCACTATGAGTCGATAGAGCGAGTTTTGGCGGAAATGATCCACATGGGCAAAGAATTGCACATCTGTAAGGAGGCCATCAGAAAGTTTGATTGATACAAATAGACTGGGTCATTAAATCCGGAATGCATGACATGATCATTGGGAACAGTCATACCATCCAGATAAGATCTTTTCTTTTCTTTTCTACGCATTTTGTTCAGAAATATTTTCTCTTTTTCTTTTCATCTCTTAGTCTAAAAGACTTTTCTAGAAATTTGCTCTATTTGTATTTAAAAGAAAGGTTTTTTAAAAGTTTACAACCAGTCGCCGAGACATTACAATGGAGAATATGGAGAAAAGTTGATAAGTAATGGTTGAGGAACTTACAAATCAAGTTCCAAGAAGACCATCAACAGGACTTTGATGGATTACTGACCAAGTTTTGAGATGGTCAAGACCACACAGAAAAAGGAAAGAGAAAGGAAAATCCATCCATAGCAAATGATCCCAGTATATACATCTATAACATCTTGGCCCCTGCGGCACTGAAGGAAAGAGTAACTCGTGAAGAGAGTGGTTTGGAGTTGAAAAGACTTCCCTGGAGTGTTTTGAAGTAAGAGAGGGGGAAACGGATGAATGGAAAGTCCATCCCCAACAGAGAAACCATCCCCCAACAAGTGAAATTATCCTCAACCAGTTGGGAGGCACATAGCAAGAAAGATAGAAGAAAAGAAAAATAAACAATCCCGGCAGGAGTGTCAAGATTACTCACCATGTTTTGAAACAAACAAAATTTTCTTTGGTTTTACAGGAAAATAAAGGTTGAAAATGGCAGAGAGATACGCCACAATGAAAGTCACACAAACTGGGGCAGAAAATTTTCTGTCATTGTCAAAAAAATTTCTCGGTTAAACGAGGAAACAAGCAAATATTTTGCATGTCTTAGCAATTAGGCGCCCACCTTTATAACAAGGGAACACATTTTCATGTCTTATAAAATAGGCGCCCACCTGTATAACGAGGGAATACTTTTCATGTCTTAGAAAATAGGCGCCCACCTGTATAACCGGGGAATACTTTTCATGTCCTAACATTAGGCGCCCACCTGAATAACGAGGGAATACTTTTCATGTCTTAGAAATTAGGAGCCCACCAGTATAACAAGGGAATACATTTTTGTACCTTAGCATTTGGCGCCCACTTGTATAACAAAGGAATAATTTTCTTGTCTTAGCATTAGGCGCCCACCTGTATAACAAGGGAATACTTTTCATGTCTTAGCAAATAGGCGCCCACCTGTATAACAAGGGAATACTTTTCATGTCCTAGCATTAGGCGCCCACCTAAATAACAAGGGAATATTTTTCATGTCTTAGAAATTAGGCGCCCACCTGTATAACAAGGGAATACATTTTCGTACCTTAGCATTAGACGCCCACCTGTATAACACGGGAATAATTTTCATGTCTTAGCATTAGGCGCCCACCTGTATAACAAGGGAATACTTTTCATGTCTTAGCAAATAGGCACCCACCTGTATAACAAGGGAATACATTTCGTGTCATAGAAATAGGCGCCCACCTGTATAACAAGGGAATAATTTTCATGTCTTAGAATTAGGCGCCCACCTGTACAACAAGGGAATACTTTTCATGTCTTAGAATTAGGCGCCCACCAGTATAACAAGGGAATACTTTTCACGTCTTAGAAATTAGGTGCCCACCTATATAACAAGGGAATACTTTTCATATCTTAGCATTAGGCGCCCACCTGTAGAACAAGGGAATACTTTTCATGTCTTAGAATCAGGCGCCCACCTGTATAACAAGAGGAATATTTTTTTTTAGTTTTTACATCGCAGGTATTGAAACCAGCAACCCTCCATGAATGCAGAGGGACACATCGGAAGATCCCCAGCACAAATCCAAATTCAGAAGTGAGAAAGAAGGCAACAATGGCCGGAAAAACTCTTCATGTTACAGAAGAAATATAGGACACATCCAGAGAGGAACGGTTTTCAAACTTAGTCTACCCCTTCAACATAACAGATTTGACGAAGAAAACTTTATCCCCAGCATAATAAGAAAAACAAGGAGACCTGATGTTCAAAGGAGCGAAGGCCAGAGTCACCTCAAAGTTCTCGAAAGAAAGCATTGGAAGAAACACGAGACGATAAGAAGGCCATGCAACATGAATAAGTTGAAGATAGATGAGATCTTATGATCCATAGACTAGTTTAACTTCTTGTTTTTCCCTTTTAGCACGGTGTAATAAGGAGATCGGTAAGCAATGATAGCAGCAGCAACATCAGTGACAGTAAAGCCACAGTTCCACGGTAGTCCTAGCTACCAAAACTTCCCGAACTACATTGACCTGATTCCCTTTTAGCCAGGGACATGTAGGAGATCTTTTAAAGCAAAGGTTCGGTCAAGTCTTTCAAAAAAATGCTTCACACGGAGTACTCAAACGGGCAAAAATTGCTCGTATCCGCTCACTTATCTTTGCACGAAAACTCTTCGTGTTTCCGAGTAAAGAGGGGCAGCTGTGAGCACGTGATTTTTGCCCTACATGAGAATTATTCCCAAATTTCAAAAATAAAATAATTTTTGTGTTGTTTGCAATATTTGTTGATTTTTGTGTTAATTTTCTTATTATTCGTATTTGTGTGTACATGCTTATTTGATTAAATTAATAAAAATACAAAAAAATATATATGTTGTAATAAAATTTAGAATTAATTTTAAAATTTTGAGTTAATTAGTAATTTGCTTATTTTACGAAATGGAAAAATCATAAAAACTATATATATAAATAAATGTGTACTTTTATTCTATTTATGTTGTCATTGTACGATATTATTTTAATTAAAAGTATTAATTGGTGTGTTAGTCGTCGTTAAGTATTAATATCCGTATAGTTTTTATTTACAAATCAATTAGAATTTTTTTTTGTTATAAAGAAGAAAAAGAAAAGCTGTGAATTAAATAAAGGAAGGAAATCAAAATTGGGCCAAAAATGCCAAAATGCCCAATCCCCCTAACCCATTACCTGACCCAACCCGTCCAACCCACCTAAATAACCCAACCCGTCTCCCTTACCCGGCCAAGTGACCCACCACCCTAAACGGTACCGTTTTGGATCATTACAGCCGATCTTAGCCGTTGGATGTGATAATCCAACGGTTAAGATTAAATTGTTAATTTTAGTATTACCAAAGACCCCAAGACCCTTTCTCTTCCCCCATTTCCCCTATCATCTTAAACTCCAAAACCCTAGAGACTCCGCCGCCATGAAGCCGCCGTACACCGCCTGCCAGAAATCGCCTCACGGCGGTTCCGGTAGGCCAAACCTTCCCATTTTTACACCACAAGTCCCCCTCAACACCCTGAATCCAAATCTGCAAACCATTAACCTCAACTCAGTCCCCATCTTCTCGAATCTTCATTTGAAGATTCGAGCCAAAACATGTTCTTTGCCAAAACACCCAAAATTCATACCAAGCCTTCCCCAAGCCTCCCTGAACATCAATCCGTCATTGGTTTGGCTCAAATCTAACCAGAAACCCAAAACCCCCATTTTCGGCCGTATGAACCCTAAAATCCGAAATCTTTCTTTTGTATTCAAATTGAGGTCTAGTAGACCTTAATTGGGATGTTTTCATTTTGAAAACATCTCAATTAAGGTCCATTCGACTCAAAGATTCAAGTTCAAGTCCCTTGGAGCCCAAGTCCATTTCCGATTTTGCTCATTGGTTAAGGTATTTTTCGTTTTTCTTTCTGTTTTGTTTTTTGTTTAGTATAGTGTGTGTATTGAGTCAGTTTTTAGCTGTTTTTATCTGTTTTCTCCTCCGATACTTTTTATTTAGTCAAATCTTCATTTCTATTTATTTGTCTGAATGAGTTTGATACGGAATGAACGTTCGACTCAATTTAACAATCGTCGAATAATTAGTTCCCGACTGTCCCGAATCTGCCCGTTAAAGTTGTATTCATTAAATTCATAGGTCGAGTACTTGTTATCCGTGATACAAATTGTAATCAATTAGACGAATATCGTCGATTAGTTTCGTGTAAGTCTTGTTTAGAACAGTATGACAGTCGTGTTAATATTGATTAATTTCATTTTTGAACCACTATTTGAATTAAGCTTGAATTGTATATGTACTGAATTAGGATTGTATTGGTTATATATGTAGAATCTAGGAAATTAAGCCTGAAGTTACAGATTAAGGATAAGACTATATAGCAGTGAATTCAGATTTTTGAACTTAGGTTAAAGCAGTGGTTCCAGTATTTTAAGGGTTGTTTTGGGGGACAATTAAACAATTAGTTTAGGGGATGCTGTTAGGAGGTTGCTACTTAGATAGAGGGTATATTTATAATGTTAATTAAGAGGGTATATATTTTTAGGGTTGAAAAAATGGGGCTGCTAGTTGGACTTCTAAGGGCTGGAATTGGACAGCAATTGAATTAACTAATTAAGGGTGCTGCTGGTTCTGTTTTTAAGTCTATTAAAGGGACTGAAACACATAGATAGAGAGGACAATTTTTTTAAAAAGGAACACACACAGAACACACGGGAAAAACTGAAAAGAAAAGAGAGAGCATAATATACACACTTGAGAGGTTTTAAGCATTAGAAACAGAGAGATTTGGAAAATACATTGGGTTCTTTATTTCGAAATAAAGATACTATGTTTGGTTAAGAATTTTTCACTAATTCAAAACTTCTGAAGCAATTTATGATTTACTTGAAGCTTTAGAAGTGTCTAAACTATTGTTTTCCTTGAGTTGTAAGAGTTTGAAGTTGGCAGTAGCTCCTTGAATTACAGAACTTTGATTTTTGTGTTAGAAATCTATTGCTTTCATTGGACTGGGACTTGATTCTGCTGGTTTTCTTGATGTACATGCTGATTGCTGCCGCTGACCTCTTCTATTTCATTAAGGTTCCAATTTCAGGTATTTATCAAAGTTCATGGATGTCACCTGAGTATATTTTAGAGTTTAAATAAGAAGATGATCGAAATTGATGACTGTTACCGTCAAATTTTTGCTTCGTTTACTTTCATGTTAAATCCATGTTATCTAACTTAGAAGGATCGTGATTAGATTCATTTATCGCAGGATACGATATAGATATATTTGTTATCAGCTAGTTCCGGTTGGAACTATTTTGTTTTATTAAGTCATTATGTTCATTAGTCTGCGTAAGCATGACATGCTCATGTAAATAGAGACTGCAATCTTCTATAGGTTGATTTAGTGGATTTATTTATCAATTGTTAAGTTTTCTTATTATTATGTCTTTGATTGATTGGGGAAATTTGAAAGCTTAAGTTTGGGGGTTGGCTTAGTAATGGGTTGTATTTATTTCTCATGTTATTATAGCTCAATTGTTGATATAGTTTAATATGTTAAATATCTCCTTAGTTTTTGTTTTGCCATACCAGAGGTGAGGCCTCACTTATTGACTCTTTTTCTTATAGTTCTTTCTTTCTCATCTGAAGTTTGCTTTCACAACTCTAGTTTTACATTCCTTATATATAATATGACTGTTGTGGACTGTTAAAATCGTGGTTGTCCAGCTATAGTTTTTTTTTCTAGTATGGTTTAGTGCTTGTTCATAATTTAGTGTTTTGTTAAAATAAATAAATAAAAAATCAGAAAAATAGTTTGAATTTGTAATTAATTTGAAACCAGCATGTGGGACCACAACAAGTTTGATTTCAAGCTGAATGCATGTTTCAATCATTTTGTACGGCAGTAGTAAATATCAACATATTAGTGATTGATGTCAACTATATCGTTATATTAAGTTTATTGTTTTCACACAGGTTAGTTTAGTAATTAGTATTAGTGATTTACGTGGATTAAACATGCATTTTCAATTCGTCTAATTTCGGTTTAGCTATGTTAGATTAATGGCCATATTAGATAACCGCGCAGGTTTTATTGTCAAAACTGTTTAAACCATAGTTTTTTTTTCGAATCAGTCCCGTTAATTATTTCACTCCTGAATGCAAATCATTTGTATAGATTTTGTTGTTTGTTAAATAGTTTTAAACTGGATAACGTGTTAAAAGTATGAAATCGAGGCCCAATGTGCATTTTCCTCAACCCAACGACAAATCAATTAGGATCTTTCTTTGTTTTAGCGGCCGAACTACTAGAAAAAATATAGAATACTTTAGGGTGGAGTTTAAATAATAAAATGGGGCGAGCCTCTCCAAATAATATATAAATTGCGGGACCCCCATTAAATACTTGATTAAAAATACTTAGAATTGGCGGCGAGCCGTTTAGCGAATTTCACGGACCTCCGCAAAGTAAATAATACGTTAGTCGTTTTAGGTGCACTTTTAATAACTTTATCTTCTTAAATACGGGTGCGCATTTCATGCAACCCAAATCCAAATCCAAAAATGTTGAATAAGAATGTGTCGAGGATCCGAGTGCATTTCATGTGACGTGATCTAAAAACATGTCCTTAAACAAAGTTCATTTTCTTAAAAAATAAAATAATTTGACAAAAAGCGGTAATTAATTCTAAGAATTGCATAGATAGGATAATATGTATTAAATTCAAGTACTTTAGTCAAATATGACAGTTGAGCGACCGTGCTAGAACCACGGAACTCGGGAATGCCTAACACCTTCTCCCGGGTTAACAGAATTCCTTAGCCAGATTTTTGGTACGCGGACTGTTTAACAGAGTCAATCTTTTCCTCGATTCGGGATTCAAACCGGTGACTTGGGACACCATAAATCTCTCAAGTTGTGACTCTGAATTAAAAAATAAATCCTATTTCGATTGTCCTTAAATTGGAAAAACTCATTCGCGCCCTCGCGCGTCAGCGCCAAAAGGAGGTGTGACAGTCACGACCACCTGTGACAACATTAAACCAATTTCACATTATTTACTTTCATAAGTGGTCGGCGCGCCACACGATCCCATAGTATGTATCATAAGTGGATGGTGTGCCACACAATCCTAATAAATATTATATAAGTGGACGGCATGCCACACGATCCCAGTAAATATAATATAAGTGGACGACGTGCCACACGACCCTAATAAATATAATATAAGTGGACGATTGTGACGAACCGGCCGGTCATTTTATAAAGTTATGCCCCAAACCCCAATTTAACTGTTCCCCTAATTTCATTTCTATTATTGTGGGTTGCCGGGAGGGTCGGTTCTGAAATTCGGAGTGTTTTGGGACACTTAGTCCCTAAATAGAAGCCTTATAGTTGAAAAATGGCCCGTAGCCGAACAGTGTTAAGACGATCTCAGAATAGAAATTCGATAGTTCCATTAACTCCGTTAGGTGATTTTGGGGTTGGGAGCGCATTCGAAATGTATTTTGGAGGTCCGTAGCTCAATTAGGCTTGAAATGCCGAAGCTTTAAATTTTGTCGAATCCGAACGATAGGTGAGATTTTGATCCGGGGGTTGGAATGGATATCCGACAATTTCTGTAGCTTCGTTATGTGATTTTGGATATGTTCGCAAATTTTCAGGTCATTCGGACGTCGTTTGATCGAGTTTTGGATTGAATGTTAGTTTTGAAAGTTTTGAAGAAACTTAGGCTTGAATCCGTGAGTAAATGGTGATTTTGATGTTTAGGATGGTGTTTTTATGATTGGAACAAGTCCGTAACATGTTGTGGAGTATGTTGGTGGTTTTCGTTGGGGTCCCGGGGGCCTCGGGATGAATTCGGACCATCAACCGGGCATTTGAACTTGGCAAGAGTCTGCAAAAAATTGCAGATCACTGGCAGGCATTTAAGCCTTCGCGTTCGCGTGGCATGGGCCGCGTTCGCGAAGGCCAGGCGGATCAAAGCATCACGATCACATGACTGGTCATCGTGTTCGCGTAGGCCAGGAGTCTTGAGCTTTGCGATCGCGTTCCAGGGGTTGCGTTCGCGTAGGTGCGTGAGGGTGTGCATCGCATTCGCGTGATAGGTATCGCGAACGCATAGAAGGAAAATCAGGCGCTGGGAATTTGTTCATCGCGAACGCGTTGGAGCGTTCGCATTCACGAAGAGTAAAATGAGTGAGCATCGCGAACGCGTGGGAGGCGTCGCGTTCGCGAAGAGTAAAATGAAGCTGGGCATCGCGAACGCGTGGGAGCTCACGCGAACGCGTAGAGCAATGGGGTCTGGCAGTGAAATTAAATTGCAGAACAGAGGGCTCACGGGTTCATTCACCCAAAACATAATTTTGAGCCCTAGAGAGAAGAAAAACACGAGGAAACACTGAGAAATCACCGGGGATCCGTTGGAGGTAAGTTTTGAGGCTTAATTACATCATTTTATCATGAAATCTTTGATTATTTCACTGAAAATGGGGGATTAAAGGTGGGTTTGAGCCATAGGCCTAAATTTTTGAAAATCTTTGATTTGGATGGGCAAGCGGAGTCCGATTTCAATAAATTTTATATGCACGGACTCGTATTGAGATAAGGAACCCGAATATATAACTTTTGTGATTTTTCGATAAGCGTACCGAAAGTCGGGTTTTGGCAACTTGTGGCTTTTGGTGTATTTTGAATTGTTTTGATTGGGTAATGCCCAATTGGCCTATTTTGATATGATTCTATTAATTTTTATCAGATACTACGCCTGTGGAGTCCGACATTCGTGGCAAGAGAGTTGTCTCTTAGCGGTTTTGTACCGGAATTGAGGTAAGTAACTTGTCTAACCTCGTGTGGGGGAACTTTCACCCCTAGGATATTATGTGATAGTTTGAATGCCTTGTACGCGAGGTGACGGGCGTGTACATGCGCTGGTTGTTGTAACACACTTTACTTGAATTGTCCGATTAGTGATATTCCTGCTCTTAGCTGATAAAAGCGTTATTTTTACCCGATATTAGTTAGAAAAGCACGATTAGCTAGGATTCAACATGTTTAATTGCCTAGTCGACTTACTTGAACTTCTTGATAAATTGTTGGCATTAGTTTCGGTGAAGTTGTAGTTAAACATATTATATTATTGTTTGTGGACTGCGGGTTCGATTCCCAGAGATCCGAGTTATTGAGATATGGACTGCGGGTTCGATTCCCGGAGATCCAAGTTATTGAGATATGGACTGCGGGTTCGATTCCCGGAGATCCTCAGTTATTGAGAAATGGACTGCGGGTTCGATTCCCGGAGATCCTGAGTTATTGGTAGGGACTGCGGGTTTGATTCCCGGAGATCCTGAGATTTATTGAGACATGGGTTGCGGGTTCGATTCCCGGAGACCCAGGGATACTATTATCGCGACTGCGGGTTCAATTCCTGTAGCTCCCGGATTGTTGGTTATGGAAAGGGACTGTGGGTTCAATTCCCACAGGTCCTGGACTTGTTAATTGAGTTTGTTACTTCTTATTAGCTTGATTGTAGACGGTTGCAGTAATCATTTTATTGTTGTTATTACGGAATTATTACCATTTAAACTGCTTATTATTGTTATTATCATTTTTTAATTGTTTTCTCTCAGTAAGGCCCTGACCTTCCTCGTTACTACTCCATCGAGGTTAGGCTTGGCACTTACTAAGTACCGCCGTGGTGTACTCATGCTACTCTTCTGCACACTTTTGTTGTGCAGATCCAGGTACATCAGGACATACCCATTCTAGGTGATATCAACAGCAAATTGGAGACCTCGAGGTATGATCTGCTACGTCCGCGGATCCGGAGGCTCTCATTCTATTCTGATAGTTCTAGTAGATGTTTTTCCTTCATTTCGTTGTTTTAGATATTCTTTACACATAGAGCCACAGTTGTATTTCTTTTAGTCTATGTTACCCGTGGGATTCCGGGTCTTGGTAGTATTTTTATACAGTGTGTTGACGAGCGTATGTGCCAAGCGGCACGGATTACATTCCTATTTATATCGCTTTCCGCTATTTCTTGTTTAAATTTCATAAACTTGTACATTCCGCAAAGTGTTAGGCTTACCCAGTCGTGGGGACTGGGTGCCGTCATGACATGTTCACGATTGGTGAACTAGGGTCGTGACAAGTTGGTATCAGAGCTCTAGGTTCATAGGAGTCACGGGACACAGACCGGTTACTTAGAGTCTTGCTGATCGATACGGAGACGTCTGTATTTATCTACGAGGGGTTATGTAACTTTTTAGGAAACTCTTCATTTCTTTTGAATTCCTTGTCGTGCGACATTTTCGGCACCAAATCTAAACTATTTCTTTCTATTCTCTCATAGATGGTAAGGACACGTGCTACTCGCGTGGATTAAGTACCCGCGCCCCCTGTTGCCACCGTTAGAGGCCGAGGCCGAGGTAGAGGACGAGGATGCGCCCAAGGTGCAGCCACAGCACCCGCGCGCGCTGCCGCTGAGGTGCCACAGGTGGATCAGGTTGGAGCGCAGGCGCCTGGTACACCGACTACAACTGCTACTACTCCAGCACTCCAAGAGACCCTGGACCAGTTCATGAGTACGTATACCACTTTGGCTCAGGCAGGGTTGCTTCCTCTCACTGCAGCTACATCCCAGACTCCCACAGCCGTTACACCTGAGCAGCGAATGCCAGTGGGACAGGTTCCAGAGATTATGATTAAGCCTCCTGCTGCCACAGCACAGCCCGGAGGTGGACCAGCTGCCTCTGAGGACGAGCAGCGTAGATTGGAGAGGTTCAAGAAATATGATCCTTCAGTGTTCAGTGGTTTGGCTTCAAATGATGCATTGGGTTTACTGGAGGAGTGTCATCGCATTCTTCGTACTATGGGGATTGTGGAGACCAGCGGGGTTTCCTTCACTACTTTCCAGTTTTGTGGGGCCGCCTATGATTGGTGGCACACGTATGAGTTGGATAGTCCAGAGGAGTCTGCTTCATTGACTTGGACATAGTTTTCAGATCTGTTTTTTGAGGGAGTTTGTTCCCCAGAGCCTCAGGGATTCTTGGCGCTTGGAGTTTGAACGATGGCGACAGGGCTCCATGTCAGTATCGGAGTATGCTATCAGTTTCACCCGTCTAGCCAGGCATGCATCGGCTTTGGTAGCCACGGTCCGGGAGAGGGTGCGGAGATTTATCGAGGGCCCGATTCCGCCGATCCGATCCAACATGGCCACAGAGTCGGAGACAGATATATCTTATCGACAGGCCGAGAGCATTGCCGTGAGGATCGAGAGCATACTCCCTAGTAGAGCGGGGAGAGAGAGGCCAAGAGGTCTCGCGAGCTCCGGCCATTTCTCCGGTGCCCGCACTTCCGACAGCAGCTGGTCGTTTTGGCAGTGGTTATTCCGCCGACCGCCCACTCAACGCATTGCCGACGAACCCGTAGTACTCCAGCCTTTTCCAAAGACCTCGTGAGCCTTATTACGCCCCTCCCCCGAGCATCCAGCCGCGCTCCTCGCGCGGGTACCTCTGTGGTCAAACTAGCGGGGGCGAGGCCGGCGGACACAACCACCGCGTCCTCCCGTAGCTTGCTTGGGGTGCGGGGATACTCGCCATCCGGCTGGGAGTGCCCCGTGCGTAGAGGGGAGCACCTCATCGCCCTTGCGCCCTCGCCGAGGTTCTCGTGAACAAGCAGCCATCATTCCAGCCTCCGACCGCCACCCACCCGCCCAGCCCATCCGTGGCGGGGATCGTGGTGCCCGAGGCCGCCCTCGAGAGAGGGACAGCGTATTCTATGCTATTCCGCATCGCACCGCAACTGCTGCATCCGATTCTCGTTATTACCGGTATTATTCCGGTTAGTCACAGTGAGGCATCTGTCTTATTCGACCATGGTTCCACTTTCTCATATGTGTCTTCTTATTTTGCTTCTCATCCGGGTGTGCCTCGGGATTCTTTGAGTGCCCCATTCTATGTTCCACTCCGGTGGGTGATTCTTTGACTGCGGACCGTGTGTATCGGTCGTGTTTGGTTACCATTTGTGATTTCGAGACCAGAGCGGATCTATTGTTGCTCGGGATGGTCAATTTTGATATTATTCTGGGCATGGACTGGTTGTCGCCCCATTATGCTATTCTTGATTGTCACGCCAAGACTGTGACGCTGGCTATGCCATGCATTCCACGTATTGAGTGGAGTGGTACTCTAGATCACACCCCTAGCCGTGTTATTTCCTTTCTCAGAGCTCAGTGTATGGTTGTGAAGGGGTGTGCTGCTTATCTAGCCTATGTGCGGGACGTCAGTATTGACACTCCCTCTATTGATTCCGTTCCCGTGGTACGTGACTTTGCTGATGTGTTTCCAGCTGATCTCCCGGGCATGCTGCCCGACAGAGATATTGATTTTGCTATTGATTTGTTTCCGGGCACTCAGCCCATTTCTATTCCATCGTACCGTATGGCTCCTCCTGAGTTGAAGGAGTTGAAGGATCAGTTATAGGAGTTATTGGGAAAGGGTTTTATTTGACCCAGTGTTTCGCCTCGGGGTGCTCCTGTATTGTTTGTGAAGAAAAAGGACGGTTCTATGCGTATGTGTATTGACTATCGTCAGCGAACAAAGTTACAATGAAGAACCGGTATCCTTTTCCACGTATTGATGACTTATTTGATCAGCTACAAGGTGCACTGGTGTTCTCCAAGATTGATTTGCGCTATGTTTATCATCAGCTGAAGATTCGGGAGCCGTATATCCCAAAGACTGCGTTCAGGACTCGATATGGCATTACGAGTTCCTCATTATGTCTTTTGGGATGACTAATGCCCCAGCAGCTTTCATGCATTTGATGCACAGTGTATTCAGGCCTTATCTGGACTCGTTCGTGATTGTTTTCATTGATGATATTCTAGTATATTCTCGGAGTCGGGAAGAGCACGAGCAGCATTTGAGGATAGTGCTTCAGATTCTGAGGGAGAAGCACCTTTATGCCAAGTTCTCTAAATGTGAATTCTGGTTGAGTTCAGTGGCATTTTTGGGCCACGTGGTGTCGAGTGATGGTATTCGAGTGGATCCGAGGAAGGTGGAGGCCATGCAGAGTTGGCCCAGGCCCTCCTCATCTACTAAGATTCGTAGCTTCCTTGCCCTGGCGGGTTATTACCGTCGTTTTGTAGAGGGGTTCTCTTCGATCGCAACACCTATGACCAGATTGACCCAAAAGGGTGCCCCTTTTCAGTGGACAGAGGAGTGTGAGGCGAGCTTTCAAAAGCTCAAGATAGCTTTGACTTGGCTCCTATATTGATGTTGCCTACTGGTTCGGGGTCTTATACAGTATATTATGATGCCTCACGAGTTGGAATCGGAGCAGTATTGATGCAAGACGGTAGGGTGATTGCCTACGCGTCCAGACAATTGAAGATACATGAGAAGAACTATCCTGTTCATGATCTGGAGCTAGCTGCCATTGTTCATGCCTTGAAGATTTGGCGTCATTACTTGTATGGGGTTCCTTGTGAGATCTACACTAATCACCGGAGCTTGCAGAACTTACTTAAGCAAAATGACCTAAATATGCGACAGAGGAGATGGTTGGAGCTACTGAAGGACTATGATATTATTATTCTCTATCATCCGGGCAAGGCTAATGTGGTTGCCGATGCCCTGAGTCGTCGGGCAGAGAGTTGGGGAGTTTAGCATATCTACCAGCTTCGGAGAG
This sequence comes from Nicotiana noctiflora, assembly GCA_032618575.1. Lineage (NCBI taxonomy): Eukaryota > Viridiplantae > Streptophyta > Magnoliopsida > Solanales > Solanaceae > Nicotiana > Nicotiana noctiflora. Next base: position 16,845 of record JASVEL010009190.1, on the reverse strand, counting down.
GCCTATGGCGATGGATGTTCAGGCTTTAGCCAGGCAGTTTGTTAGACTGGATCTTTCGGAGCCCAGCCGTGTTCTGGCTTGTGTGGTTTCTCGGTCTTCTCTATTTGACTGCATCAGGGAGCGTCAGTTCGACGACCCTCATTTGCTTGTCCTTCAGGATAGAGTTTGCGTGGTGATGCTCGAGATGTTATCATCGAGGATGATGGAGTTATTAGGATGCAGGGGCGTATCTGTGTGCCTAATGTAGATGATCTTCGAGAGCTGATTCTAGCTGAGGCCCATAGCTCGCGGTATTCCATCCATCCGGGTGCCGCGAAGATGTATCAGGACTTGAGACAGCATTACTGGTGGAGGCGGATGAAGAGGGATATAGTTGATTATGTTTCTAGATGCCTTAACTGCCAGCAGGTGAAGTATGAGCATCAGCGTCCGGTGGATTGATGCAGCAGATCGAGATTCCCTAGTGGAAATGGGAGCGCATTACCATGGACTTTGTATCTGGACTTCCACGGACCGTTAGGAAGTTTGATTCCATTTGGGTTATTGTGGATCGGCTGACCAAGTCCGCCCATTTCATACCGGTGAGCACTATTTATTCATCGGAGCGACTGGGGGAGATCTACATCAGGGAGATAGTTTGGCTGCATGGTATTCCGGTTTCCATCATTTCAAATAGAGGCACTCAGTTCACTTCACGGTTTTGGAGAGCCGTACAGCAGGAGTTAGGTACTCGGGTGGAGCTGAGCACATCGTTTCACCCCCAGACTGATGGTCAGTCCGAGCGCACTATTCAGATTTTGGAGGATATGCTCTGTGTGTGCGTGATTGAGTTTGGAGGTTCATGGGATCACTTCTTGCCACTGGCGGAGTTTGCTTATAACAACAGTTACCAGTCTAGTATTCAGATGGCACCGTATCAAGCTCTATATGGTAGGAGGTGCAGGTCTCCCGTGGGTTGGTTCGAGCCGGGCGAGGCCAGAATCCAGCAAGGTTATGCAGTCATGTTTGAGGACGGCGTTTGAGGAATATTGAGTGATCTCTTGATGAAAACAAGCCTGACACAGAATTTCGGATGTTGGAATTAGGCTCTAAGACTTAATTGTTAAACAAGAGGGAATATCTTCAGATATATCAGGCTAATGTGCTCAGCTGAGTCCTAGATTTATTGGCCCTTTTGAGATTTTGAGGCATGTCGGGGAGGTTGCTTATGAGTTGGCCTTACCTCCCAGCCTAGCCGGAGTCCATTCCGTATTTCATGTCTCTATGCTTCGGAGATACCACGGTGATCCATCGCACGTGTTGGATTTCATTTAACTCGTTGGACAAACAACTATACTATGTTGAGGAGCCATTGGCTTTAGTGGATAAGCAGATCAGAATGTTGAGGTCAAAGAACACTGCTTCAGTAAAGGTTCAATGGCGGGGTTAGCCGGTCGAGGAGGCAAATTGGGAGACCGAGCAGATATGCGCAACTAATACCCTCATCATTTTACTACCTCAGGTATGTTCTCTATGCTCGTTCGAAGACGAACGAATCTTTAAGTATGGGAAGATGTGACGACCTTGCCGGTCGTTTTATAAAATTACGCCCGAACCCCAATTTAACTGTTCCCCTAAGTTCATTTCTTTTATTGTGGGTTGCCGGGAGGGTCGGTTCTGAAATTCGGAGTGTTTTGGGACACTTGGTCCCTAAATAGAAGCCTTATAGTTGAAAAATGGCCCGTAGCCAGAAAAGTGTTAAGACGACCTTGGAACGGAAATTTGTTGGTTCCATTAGCTCCGTTAGGTGATTTCGGGGTTGGGAAGCGCATTCAGAATGTATTTTGGAGGCCCGTAGCTCAATTAGGCTTGAAATGCCGAAGTTTGAAATTTTGGCGAATCCGAACGATAGGTGAGATTTTGATCCGAGGGTCCGAACGGAATTCTGACAATTTCTTTAGCTTCGTCATGTTATTTTGGATATGTCCGCAAATTTTCAGGTCATTCGGACGTTGTTTGATCGGGTTTTGGATTGAATGTTAGTTTTGAAAGGTTTGAAGAAACTTAGGCTTGAATCCGTGTGTAAATGGTGATTTTGATGTTTAGGATGGTGTTTTTATGATTGAAACAAGTCCGTAACATGTTGTGGAGTATGTTGGTGGTTATCGTTGGGGTCCCGGGGGCCTCGGGATGAATTTGGACCATCAACCGGGCATTTTGAACTTGGCAAGAGTCTGCAAAAAATTTGCAGATCATTGGCAGGCATTTAAGCATTCACGTTCGCGTTGAATGGGCCGCGTTCGCGAAGGCCAGGCGGATCAAAGCATCGCGATCGCGTGACTGGGCATCGCGTTCACGTAGGCTAGGAGTCTTGAGCTTCGCGATCGCGATCCAGGGGTCGCGTTCACGTAGGTGCGTGAGGGTGTGCGTCGCGTTCGCGTGATGGGTATCGCGAACGCGTAGAAGGAAAATCAGGCGCTGGGAATTTGTTCATCGCGAACGCCTTGGAGTGTGCGCATTCGCGAAAGGGTAAGCCAGAGTTGAGCATCGCGAACGCGTGGGAGGTGTCGCGTTCGCGAAGAGTAAAATGAAGCTGGGCATTGCGAACGCGCGGGAGCTCACGCGAACGCGTAGAGCAATGGGGTCTGGCAGTGAAATTAAATTGCAGAACAGAGGGCTCACGGGTTCATTCACCCAAAACATAATTTTGAGCCCTAGAGAGAAGAAAAACACAAGGAAACACTGAGAAATTATCGGGGATCCGTTGGAGGTATGTTTTGAGGCATAATTACATCATTTTATCATGAAATCCTTGATTATTTCACTGAAAATGGGGGATTAAAGGTGGGTTTGAGCCCTAGGCCTAAATTTTTGAAAATCTTTGATTTGGATGGGCAAACGGAGTCCGATTTCGATAAATTTTATATGCACGGACTCGTATTGAGATAAGGAACCCGAATATATAACTTTCGTGATTTTTCGATAAGCATACCGAAAGTCGGGTTTTGGCAACTTGTGGGTTTTGGAGTATTTTTCGAGTTCTTTCGATTGGGTAATGTCCCATTAGCATATTATGATGTATTACTTATGATTTTGGATAGATTGGACCTGTGGAGGCCGACATTCGTGGCAAGAGAGTTGTCTCTTAGCGGTTTTGTACCGGAATCGAGGTAAGTGGCTTGTCTAACCTCGTGTGGGGGAATTTTCACCCCTAGGATATTATGTGATAGTTTGAATGCCTTGTACGCGAGGTGACGGGCGTGTACATGCGTTGGTTGTTGTAACACACACTTTACTTGAATTGTCCGACTAGTGATATTCCTGCTCTTAGCTGATAAAAGCATTATTTTTACCCGGTATTAGTTAGAAAAGCATGATTATCTAGGATTCGACATGTTTAATTGCCTTGTCGACTTACTTGAACTTCTTGATAAATTGTCGGCACTAGTTTCGGTGAAGTTGTAATTAAACATATTATATTCTCTCTGTGTGTTTTCTTTATTTTATGTGCTGGTGGACTGCGGGTTCAATTCCCGGAGATCTCAGGGCTGTGGGTTCGACTCCCAGAGACCCGGAGTGATATTGTTTGTGGACTGTGGGTTCGATTCCCGGAGATCCTGAGTTATTGTTGGTGGACTGCGGGTTCGATTCCCGGAGATCCTGAGTTATTGAGATATGGACTGCGGGTTCGATTCCCGGATATCCTGAGCTATTGATATATTATTGAGATGTGGACTACGGGTTCGATTCCCGAGATTTATTGAGACATGGGCTGCGGGTTTGATTCCCGGAGACCCAGGGATACTGTTATCGGGACTGCGGGTTCAATTCCTGTAGCTCCTGGATTGTTGGTTATGGAAAGGGACTGTGGGTTCAATTCCCACAGGTCCTGGACTTGTTAATTGAGTTTGTTACTTCTTATTAGCTTGATTGTAGACGGTTGCAGTAATCATTTTGTTGCTGTTATTTCGGAATTATTACAATTTAAACTGCTTATTATTGTTATTATCATTTTGTAATTATTTTCTCTCAGTAGGGCCTTGACCTTCCTCGTCACTATTCCATCGAGATTAGGCTTGGCACTTACTAAGTACCGCTGTGGTGTACTCATGCTACTCTTCTGCACACTTTTGTTGTGCAGATCCAGGTACATCAAGAAAGACCCATTCTAGGTGATATCAACAGCACACTTGGAGACCTCGAGGTATGATCTGCTACGTCCGCAGATCCGGAGGCCCTCCTTCTATCCTGATAGTTCTAGTAGATGTTTTTCCTTCATTTCGTTGTTTTAGATATTCTTTACACATAGAGCCACAGTTGTATTTCTTTTAGTCTATGTTACCCGTGGGATTCCGGGTCTTGGTAGTATTTTTATACAGTGTGTTGACGAGTGTATGTGCCAAGCGGCACGGATTACATTCCTATTTATATCGCTTTCCGCTATTTCTTGTTTAAATTTCATAAACTTGTACATTCCGCAAAGTGTTAGGCTTACCCAGTCATGGGGACTGGGTGCCGTCATGACATGTTCACGATTGGTGAACTAGGGTCGTGACAACGGCGTGCCACACGATCCCAATAAATATCATATAAGTGGACGGCGTGCCACATGATCCTAATAAATATAATATAAGTGGATGGTGTGCCACACGATCCCAATAAATATGATATAAGTGGACGGCCTTCCATACGATCCCAATAATATAATATAAATGGACGGCGTGCCACACGATCCCAATAAAATACCATGAATAGTTCATATAGTCTCTCTCAGGGAGTTCCTCTTTAGGGAAAACTCGGCAATATAACGATCTAACCCAATAAGGGTACCACTAGTAGCATAAACAACTCAGTAGTGGATATTACATATAACGCTCAACCAGATAAGGGAGCAACAACAATCATAATTTACACGTCCCGGAAAGGGACTCAACCACATTTCTTTACCATAATTACCATTTTGACATCATAGAGTCACTACTATTTGAGCCCAAGCTCCAAGAAATCTCACGTTTCATAAATAGTTCCTCAGTTAACTCATCATGTCTAATTAAAAATTTTCTAGGAATAATTCTCAAATATATCCAAAAACAAGTACAAACAAGACTCACGGTCATGCTAGACGCCGGTGTATAGATACTCGTCACCATGACTATACACCGCACTCGATCATTTAGCAAATAGCAAGTAATAATACTCTAGTCCTATTCTCTCAAGCCAGGATTAGATCGAACACTTACCTCGGTCCGAAAATAGCAATCAATCCTCTAGCATCGCCTTTCCTCTAGAATCCGACTCCGAAACAACGGTATCTAGTCATTTTTAATTCAATAACATCAATTAGGGCTCAATAACATAATCCCATAGCCTAGAAATGAAATTCCAATCATTCTTCCAAAAATAGCAAAATCTGACACCGGGCCCACATGGTCCAAACTCGGGACTCGGACCAAATTCCAATCACCCATAACCCCACGAGTTAGAATATATGATTTATTTCAAAATCCGACCTCAAATTGAGGTTGAATCACCCAAAATCCCACAAACCCTAGTTCTATTCATAACCCCTATTTTCTACCTTGAATTCATGACTTAAGGCTAGGATTAATTATGATTAGGTGAAGAAATAATGAAGAAATGATGTTAGGAAGAATTACCCAAAGAGTTATGGAGGAATGGGAGCTTGGAACTTGAAAATGGAGGGTGGAAGAGAAGAGCCCGTATGCAATTTTTGTGAGAAATCCCGTGTAAGTGTCCTGTTTTTAAGAAAAAATCAGTGGGCAAAAATGCCCTATGTGATCGCATACAAGGCATTACGATCGCATAGGGTAAGGAGGTTAGGCAATGCGATCGCGCAAGACATGTTGCGATCGCATAGAGTAAATGCAACAGGGCCAGGAAATGCTCTATGCAATCGCGAAGGGGACAATGTGATCGCGTAAGTATGGGTGGCTGGGCAATGCGATCACACAAGGAGGGCTGCGATTGCATAGAACACATTTTGGGCTCTTGAAACTTACACTATGCGATTGCGGAAGAAGCTATGCAATCGCATAGAACAATGTACCAGAATACCAGCAATAGGAAAATACCAGAATTTAAGTGCAAAAACATCCCGAACCACCCCCGAAATCACTCACGAGCCCTCGGGGCTCCTAACCAAATGCACACACTAACTCAACAACATTATACAAACTTGCTCGAGCGATCAAATCACTAACATAACATCAAAAACAAAGAATCAACCCCCAAAACTCAAGATTTCATTTCAAAGTTCATAAATCTCTAACTTTAGCTATTTAGGTACGAAACACGCCAAACGACGCCCAATTTCGACCAAATTTCACAGGAAGCGCTTAACCAATATTTAAGACCTGTACCAGGCATCGGAACCAAAATATGAGACCAATACCTATATTTTCTAACTCATTTTCATTTCCATTTTTCCTTATTAATTTCAGAAAAGCATTTAACGAAAAAATTCTTTTACCGGGGTTCTGGACCTCGGATTTCGACTCTGGGCACATGCCCGAGTCCCATATTTTTTTACAGACCACTTGGGACCGTCACATTACCGGTTCGGGCCTGTTTACCAAAAATGTTGACCAAAGTCAACTGTATCAATAATAATATCAAAATTCTTCAAATTTTCCATAGAATTCATCTATCTTAACATAAAAACTTTCCGGTTTCACGTCCGGACTGTGCACGCACATCGAGACACTTGAGAGTGAGGTTTCCAAGACCTCGAAAGCGCGAAAAAAGGGAAAAATATGGTGATGACCCTTTTGGGTCATCACATTCTCCACCTCTAAAACAATAGTTCGTCTTCGAACGGACAAAAGAAAGAAGTACCTGAGTGAGGAAAAAGATGAGGGTAACGGCTCCGCATATCAAACTCGGACTCCCAGGTCGAAGCCTCAGGAGGCTGACCTCGCCACTACACACGTACTAAAGGAAAACTCTTCAACCTCAACTATCGAACCTGCCGGTCTAGAATAGATATCGGCTCCTCCACGTAGGACAGATCCTTGTCCAACTGGACAGTACTGAAATCTGACACTTGGGTAGGATCACCGTGATACCTCTGGAGGATAGACACGTGAAACACTGGATGTACAGCTGACAAGCTAAGTGGCAAGGCAAGTCTATATGCCACCTCTCTCACTCGATCAAGTATCTCAATTGGACCAATATATCTAGGAGATATACGGAGCAATACTCGCTTATCAACCATAAAAGACACATCTCTAACCTTGCGATCCGCATAACTCTTTTGCCTAGACTGAGTCGAACGTAACTTCTCCTGGATAATCTTGACCTTATCCAAGGCCTCCTGGACTAAATCAGTACCCAACAACCGAGCCTCTCCCGGCATGAACTATTCGACTGGAGGCCGACACCGCCTACCATACAACGCCTCATAAGGTGCCATCTGAATACTAGACTGGTAGCTGTTGTTGTAGGCAAACTCTGTTAAAGGCAAGAACTGGTCCCAAGAGCCTCCAAAATCAATAACACAAGCTCTAAGCATATCCTCCAATATCTGAATAGTCCTCTCGGACTGACCGTCCGTCTGAGGATAGAATGTTGTACTCAACTGAACCTGGGTACCTAGCTCCTGCTGAACTACTCTCCAAAAGCGCAAGGTGAACTATACCCTGATCCGAAATGATAGATGTCGGTACCCCATGAAGACGAACAATCTCTCGGATGTAAATCCCGGCTAGTCTATCTGAGGAATAGGTAGTAGCAACATGAATGAAACGCGCTGACTTAGTCAGCCTATCAACAATGACCCAAATAACATCAAACCTCTTCCGGGTCACCGAAAGTCCAGTAACAAATTCCATGGTAATCCGCTCCTACTTCCACTCGGGAAGCTCAATCCTCTGAAACACACCACCAGGTCTCTGATGCTCATACTTGACCTGCTGACAATTTAAACACCGAGCCATATATGCAACAATGTATTTTTTCATCCTACGCCACCAGTAACGCTGCCGCAAGTCCTGATACGTCTTCGCGGCGCCCGGGTGAATAGAATACCGAGAACTATGGGCCTCCACAAAGATCAACTCCCGAATTCCATCAGCATTGGGCATACATACTCGCCCCTGCAATCTCAAAACACCATCCACATCAAAAGTCACCTTCGTGGCACCTCCACGCTACACAGTGTCTCTCAAGTAACACAAATAAGGATCATCAAACTATCGGTCACGGATCTGCTCCAATAATAAAGAGCGAGCGACCGAGCAAGGTAATACTCGGCTAGGCTCTGAAATGTCCAACCTCACTAACCGATTAGACAATGCCTGAATATCGAAGGCAAGTGGTCTCTGGCTGACCGAAACATATGCAAAACTACCCATGCTGGCTGACGTGCTGCTCAATGCGTCGGCCACTACATTGGCCTTACCCGGGTGGTATAAGATAGTAACATCATAATCCCTCAATAGCTCCAACCACCTCCGCTGCCTCAAATTCAACTCTTTCTGCTTGAACAGGTATTGCAAACTCTTGTGGTCCATGTACACCTCACACGTCACACCATATAAATAATGCCTCCAAATCTTCAAGGCATGAACAATGACTGCCAACTCTTGATCATGGACTGGGTAGTTCTTCTCGTGGATCTTCAACTGCCTCGAAGCATAAGCAATAACCTTGTCATCCTGCATAAATATCGCACCAAGACCAACACGGAAAGCATCACAATAGACAGTGTAAGGTCCTGGACCTGTGGGCAAAACCAATATCGGTGCTGTAGTCAGAGCTATCTTGAGCTTCTGAAAGCTCACCTCGCACTCATCTAACCACCTGAACTGGGCACCCTTTTGGGTTAACCTGGTCATCGGGGCAGCTATAGAAGAAAATTCCTCCACAAACCGAGGATAATAACCAGCTAACCCCAAGAAATTACGAATCTCCGTCGAGGCCAATTCTTAACTGCCTCAATCTTCTTTGGGTCTACCTGAATACCCTCAGCTGATACAACAGGACCCAGAAACGTCACTGAACACAAGAAAAACTCGCATTTTGAAAACTTGGCATACAACTAGCTATCCTTCAGAGTCTGAAGAACCACTTTGAGGTGTTGCTCATGCTCCTCCTGACTGCGGTAGTACACAAAAATATCATCAATGAAGACAATCACAAACAAGTCCAAATAAGTCCTGAACACTCGGTTCATCAACTCCATTAATGTTGTTGGGCCATTGGTCAACCCAAATGACATGACCAAGAACTTATAATGGCCAAACCGAGTGCGGAATGCTGTCTTAGGGACATCAGACGCCCTAATCCTCAACTGGTGATAACCCGATATCAAATCTATCTTGGAAAACACCTTTGCACCCTGCAACTGGTCAAACAAATCATCGATCCTCGGCAGTGGATACTTGTTCTTAATTGTTACCTTGTTCAATTGATGGTAGTCAATACACATCCGCATGAAACCATCTTGTTTCTTCACAAACAGAACTGCGCACCCCAGGGAGAAACACTAGGCCTGATGAAACCCTTCTCCAATAAATCTTGCAACTGATCCTTTAGCTCTTTCAGCTCTAGCGGGGCCATACTGTACGGAAGAATGGAAATGGGCTGCGTACGTGGGGCCAGATCAATGCAAAAATCAATATCCCTATCGGGTGGCATACCCGGCAAGTCTGAAGGAAAAACCTCTAGAAACTCCCGAACAATAGGGACTGAGTCAATAGAAGGAACCTCTGAGCTGGAGTTGCGAACATAAGCCAAATAAGCTAGTCACCCCTTCTCGACCATGTGTCGACCCTTAACATAAGAAATAACACTGCGGGTGGCATGTCCTGGAGTCCCTCTCCTCTCCAATCGGGGCATATCCGGTAAAGCCAAAGTCACGATCTTAGCGTGACAATCCAAGATCGCATGATACGGGGACAGCCAATCCATCCCCAATATAACATCAAAATCCACCATGTCTCGAAGCAATAGGTCAACATGGGTCTCAAGACCCTCAAACACTACTATACAGGAACGATGGACCCGATCAACCACTATAGGATCACTAACTGGTATAGATACATATACAGGTATACCCAAGGCATCACTAAGCATAGGCAAGTGAGGTGCAAAATAAGACGACACGTATGAAAATGTAGACCCCGGGTCAAATAGCACAGAAGCACCCCTGTCACAGACCAGAATAGTACCTGAAATAACGGCATCAGAAGACTCATCCTCTGGCATGGGTCCCCTGAACTGCATCTCTAGGACGATTAAACATTGGCTGACCTCTGCCTCTACCAGTCCGACCTCCACCTCTACGGTTCCTACCTCTACCTCTAAGATCTCTACCCCCGCCTCTAGCTGGCTGGGTGGGATGTTCATCACTTGCTGCCTGAATCATGGGGCGAGGACCCTGTTGCTGAGAACTGCCCGAAGCTCGACGGCAAAACCTGGCAATATGCCTCGGGTCACCACAGTATAACAAGTCCTATGCTGGTGAGAATAACGGAGTGGGGGTGCACTGATAGGCTGCTGATCTAACTTATACACTGGGGACCACTACTGCCCGAACTACCATGAGAAGTCTGAAGAGCTGACTGAAAGGGCCTCGGTGCCCGACCCCTACCATAAGAATCCCTACCTCCAGATGAGGTACCACTAAATCTACCAGAATGACGAGGTCTTTTATCTGACATATGACTACCTCCCCTTGTAAGGGCCATCTCAACTCTGCGGGCCGCATTGGCCGCCTCCTAGAAGGAAATATCACTACCAACTCACATGGCCATCTGTAGGTGAATCGGCTAAATCAACCCGTCAATAAATCTCCGGACCCTCTCCCGCTCTGTAGGGAGTATCACAACTGCATGGCATGCCAAGTCAATGAATCTGGTCTCGTACTGAGTAACTGTCATGGTGCCCTGCTGAAGGAGCTCAAATTGCCTTCGAAGTGCCTCCCGTTGAGTGACGGGGAGTAACTTCTCCAAGAATAACTCTGCAAACTGATGCCATGTCAAAGCCGGAGACCCTACTGGTCTAGATATATAAAAATCCCTCCACCATGTCTTGGCGGATCCTGTAAGCCTGAAGGTGCAAAAATCGACCCCATTGGTCTCCACTATGCCCATGGTCCTGAGAATCTCATGGCAACTAAATAGGAAATCTTGGGGATCCTCGAATGAAGCACCGCTGAAGGTGGTAGTGAATAGCTTGGAGAACCGATCAAGTTTCCACAAAGCATCCGAAGACATGGCTGCTCCATCACCGGCCCGAGCTATAACACTTGTCTGTGCTGCCACTGCGGGCTGAACTAATGGGACCTGAGTCAGGGATGCTACCTACTCCAGAGTATGTGTAGCAGGAGTCTGAACCCCTTCTCCAGCCTGAGAAGTGGCTGGTGCAGCTGGTAACAACCCCGCTCTAGAAACACTCTCCATAAAGCCTGCTAGTCTGACTATAGCATCCCGAAACTCTGGGTGATCACAACTCCTTTGGGACCTCAGGTGGGCCCGCCTGTACTGCTGGGACCGGAACCTCCTCATCATAGTCAACATGAGGCTCCACCTCTGGAACGGCTACCTATGGCTGGGCTCTGCCCCGGCCTTGGCCTCTGGCACGACCTCGGCCTCTACCCCTCGCGGGTGCAGCTGTGGGATCGGGCTGCCACGCGGTGGAAGATGAAGCACGTGTTCTCGCCATCTGCGAAAGAACAGCGTAGAAGGACAATTAGTGTTTTGAGAAACAAAATCGCACGACAAGAAAGAACAAAAGTGAAATTTTTCCAAACTCTGTAGACTTTGAGCGGTAAATATAGACGTCTCCGTACCGATCTCCCAGAATCTACCTAGTTTGTCTGTGAGTAGCTAGACCTATGCAACCTATAGCTCTGATACCAACTTGTCACGACCCGGATTTTCCACCATCGGGAGTCGTGATGGCCCCTACTATCGAAGCTAGGCCAGCTGAACCTTAACAACAGAGTATACTCGAATTATTAAACTTTTCAAAAAACGTTAAAATCCAGTAAAGAAGAAATCAAATGCGGAAAAATATTGAACATAACACTACCCCAAAATCTGGTGTCGCTATCTCACAGACTACTATAGAATACTACAACCAAGTCTGAATGAATGAAAATACATAAGTTTGTTTTGGTACAATAAAAACAAACTAAAAATAAGGGATAGGGACTTCGGCCTGCGAACGCCGGCTAGGCTACCTCGACAGTCCCTGGACTGAAGACAACTCCTAGAAATATCCTACTACTGCTGTTGTCCGAAAGCTCCTCCCAACGTTGTGATATGTGCAAAAAGCACAGAAGTGTAGCATCAGCACAACCGACACCATATACTGGTAAGTGCCTGGCCTAACCCGGCGAAGTAGTGACGAGGCTAGATATGACCTGTGAGCACGTGATTTTTACCCTACATATGAGTTATTCCCATAAAATTCAAAATAAATAATTTTTCCTTATTTTTACAATTTGTGTATTAATTAGTTTCATGAAAATTAGAAAATATAAAAATACAAAAAGAAAAAAAACAAAACAACAAAAATAACTAAGAATAATTACAAAATAAGTGAAATAAGTGGGCTATCTTAGTAAGAGACCTGAATTGGGCCATTTTTCCTTAATTTTCCCTGGTCCAAATGCCCAAAACCCACCTAATTGAGCCCAACTCATTACTAAACCCTACCCATGTCCCCACCTATAAAATACCTAGACCTAACAAAAGAAAAGGGGGATACGCAAAAAAGAGGAGAGGGGCGCAGCTTTTCACAGCCCCTCCTGAACCTCCATCTTCTCAAAAGCACACACGCCCTACCCATCTCCTGGAGAGGCATATACCCAGACACGCCAAAGAGGGGGTCTTCTTCGGATCCGTTTCTTCTCCTTCTCGATCTGGTTCTTCATCCCGCTGATCCTTTACACTTTCATCTCTACCCCAAGAAAACTGCTGCCAGAACATTCTCTCAAACCCAGCTCGAAATTAGCCCCCGAAAGCCCCAAATTTCAGCCAAAACCTGACACAAAAAGCACCTTAAACCATCTCCAAACAACCTCCCAACCCCATTGAAACTCAGCCCCAAAGCTCAGCAAAAATCCAACTAAAAGAGAAGCAAAATTACCTACAAAATAGCTCGAAAACAACTTTCGAATTTGCTCAGAAATTAACCACAAAACTAATTGTTTTCCTCTATAATTAAACCCAGCAAGGTCCGACTTTACTACCTCATTTTGGTGGAGTTATTTGAGGATGAGTCGAGGTCATCGTTTGAGCTCCAGCCAGCGATCTTGGTTGGAACGTCATTGTAGGCATCAATTTTCATAGCTGAAGCTCATATTATTGTCGCAACAAAAAGGTTAGAAATTCTTAATGTCCACTCTTAAATCACTGATGGTTCAATACTATATGAATATGGGAGGTTTGTCTCTATTTGTGTGTATTTTTGTATATATATATTATTATGATTCAAAGGTGTGGTATTTTTGTTGAAGTTTGATTTCTGTAATAAAGTTGAATTTGGGCTTTATGTGTTTGCTTGTTGGTTTTCGTATCATCTTATGGATTTTTTTTGATTTTTCACTTCAAATAGCAAATTAGCTATGTTTAATCATTCGAGAACCAATCTTTCGTTTGAAATAGTAATATTGGGTGTTAATTCGTAATGATTAAGGCATTAGATTTAGGAAAATAATTATGAACATATATAGTTTGCTTTAACTTGAGTATCCGTTTAAAATGGAATTAAGGCATGCCATGCCAAGCAAAATGACACATTGAATGGCCCTCTTTTATTATAAATTGAAACTTAGATTTCGAGGCGTGCCATTTAGCAAATTTCAAGGCCCTCGCAAAGTACAAACGCAAAAATTACTTTAGGCGCGTTAGTTAATAATAATACCTTCCTAATCACGGGTGCGCATTTATGTGACCCAAATCTATCTCTCGACGAAACTGAAATACATTAAAGTCACAGGCGTACTGGTTGCGGTGTGACTCGAAATGTATTTTCGTGACGTCACAATTCTTCTAAAAATTGAAAAGCGGAACATAATAGCACATTGTTAAAATATATAAAGAAATCAGATAAAAATAAAAATTGCAGTTGAGCGACCGTGCTAAAACCACGGAATCCGGGAGTGCCTAACACCTTGTCCCGGGTTAACAGAATTCCTTATCCAGGTTTCTAGTTTCGCAGACTGTAATACAGAGTCATAAATTTCCTTGGTTCGGGATTAAACCGGTGACTTGGGACACCATTATTTTCCCAAGTGGCGACTCTGAAAAATTAAATAAATTGATCCCGTTCCGACCGTCCTTTAAGTGGAAAAACTCCTTCACTGGTTATTATTATATCCTTTCTCGGGGTATAGTATTAAACAGTGGCACATTTACGTTTTTACGTTTTGTGTGTGAAAAAAGGAGGTGTGACAGCTCTAGCGACTCTGCTGGGGATAAGTAACCCAGAACTTCGGTTCAGGGTTTAAGAATTCGAGCTCAGTGAAATTGCTATTTTTGCTTATATCTGATTTCATTATATGTTTTGATTAATGTGCTACATGTTTACCGCTTTGATATTGCGTGAACTGTATATATAAAACTGTGCCGAAAACCCTTCTCTTCTTACCTCCGGGGATGTGCTTACTGGTTGAGACTCCCCTTTCCGTTAGTGTCAATACCAAAAATAAGAAAAAGAGGCCGGATAAGTTACAAAGCCGATTGACTCCGCGGGTCACCGGTACGTAGCCCCCTCCTCGATCCGAGTTGTCCGCTCGGGTACACGGTCTAGTACCGATGAAACTTCAGGATATTGAACCTAGATTTAGGACGTTTATTTGCATCATATCTGACTTAGGGGACTCAACACATGGGTTGGGTCCGTCTAGGACAGGTGACCCGGTAATCAAAGACCGAGCATGTTATATGTTGCATTTATTTGTTCTAGATTATTATTGGCTAAATTCCTGAAAAACAAAAAGAGAGAAAATTTTAGAATAGAAAAATATCGAAATATTGACGATTTGTTGTCGAAAATTTGAAAGTTTGAGAAAAATAGGTAGAACAATTTTGTTGAAATAATTGGTCAACTAATCTGACCGAACTACGCAGGTTTGATTCTCGCCATTAGGTGGGATACGTAGGCAACCCTCATCGGGTCCAACCACCCCTTTAAAAAGAAATAAAAAAATATGTGTTTAATTTTGTCAATAAAATCAAAGTGATGCCGTTTTTGCAAATAGCCGAATGTTCTGAAAGGATGCCGGAAGGCTGTTTTTGCAAAAATAGCCACTTTGAAACATTTTTAATAATTTGCGGGCACAGCCTTGAAATATTCCTTGTGGAAATATTGCAAGGCCATAGCCGCAAAATCAAGTCCGGGTTCACACCCCTTTTGCAAAAATAACCAAAAAAAATGTCAAATTTTTGATTTTGTTATAAATAAGTCGGGTGATGCTATTCTTGCTTAAAATAAGCCAAATGTCCCTCAAAAGGACGCCGGAAGGCCGTTTTTGCAAAAATAGTCACTTTGAGTCATTTTAAATAATTTACGGGCATAGCCTTGAAATATTCCCTCGCGGAAATGTCGAAAGGCCGTATCCACAAAATCAAGTTTTGAGTCTTCACTCAACTTTTTAAAAAATATCCACTTTATCAAATAAGCCATTACATGGCCGGTTTTTGCTAAAATAGCCACATTTTTGCATTTTTAACTTCCTCAGTCTTGTGTTGGCCTGTGTCGGTGCTGAACGATGCCCCATAGGCCCCAGGATAAAATTTGTGAATTTGCATCTTCTTAAATAAAATTTTGCAAAAAGAGCCACTTTGTCTAAATAAGCCATCACATGGCCAATTTATGAAAAATAGTCTTGTGTTGGTTTATGGTGATGCCGAACAATGCCCCATGAGCCACAGGATAAAAAAAACAAATTTCAAGTTTATCTTTCTTAAATCAATTTTGCAAAAGTAGTCATTTTGTCAAATAAGCCATTATGTGGCCAATTTTGTAGAAATAGTCATAATTGACACCAAAAATATTCTTATTCTTGTAGAAATCTCCTACACAAGTTTGTAGTCGGAGTCGACTTCTATAATTTTACTTCAAAAAAAAAAATTCAAATAAACATCTCTTTATTTCTTGCATTAATTTGCAAGAACTACGCTCGGTCTGATTCATGCGGGGTCATGATACGTAGGCAATCCACATAGGATTCGACCATTTCCATAACCAAAAATAAAAAAAAATGAAAAACTACAAAAGAAAAAAAAAGGGAAAATGAAAAAACCACAAAAAGAAAAAAAAAGAAGAGAAAAAAAAAAAAGAAGAATGATTAATAAGCGGGATACCTTAATGCTGACATGGTGGCTTCTTTTTGTTGTGTCCATTTTCAGAAAGGTGGTTGGTTGTGGTTCCAAAATAACTCTTCCCTATAATACAAGGTCAGAGGACAATGGCAGAGAATCTCAAGACTGAGTGGGTTGGTACCGGTACCCGACAATAGCTGGTTGAACGGAACCACATGTTAATAGAAGAAGTCAAAATATTAAGACAACACGTGGCTGAAATGTATCGGGCATGGATGGATGGAAAAGCACCACCCCCGCCACCATCTAGTTTCATGGACCCGGTCCTTACACTGAACCCGATGCCAAATATACCTGCCTACCGCAGCCTTTCTAGCCGCTCGAGTAGCTCAATTAATCGTCCCCCAACTATGCTTTCCCAACACTACTTCCATCCCCAACCCCACTACTCTCCCCGGGGCACCCAAAATTGTACTTCACCTTCCATGTACCCAATTCCACAAAAAGCCTACCAACCCCCACAAACATACCGGAAACCCCCTGGGTCAGGTTTCAAGCCAAACAAGGC
>JASVEL010009189.1:0-15138 GCA_032618575.1 Nicotiana noctiflora | reverse complement strand
AACTACCAAATTGTACATTAAATGACAAGAATTACGGAAAAATACCCCCCTTTTTATGACTTTTCATTCTTCGCCAAATAAAACTTAATTATTTCTAAGTACGGAACTAACCCTGTAAATATAAATGCGACATATTTGGTATATGTATTTTGATTGTTAACTTAAGCAAACAGACACGGACCCCCAAATGCAAGTGATGAGAAAAAGAACATGTGATCCCCAATCATTGTAAACAAACAAAAACTCTTCTATTTTTGATATTTTGGGAGTAATTCATGCGAGGCAAAAATCACGTGCTCACAGCTATGAGTCGACAGGACGAGTTTGGTGGAAAGGATCCATATTTGCAAAGAGTTGCGCATCTGCTTACCCCGAGCAAGTGAGGCCATCAGAAGTTTGATTGAGGCAAATAGACTGGGTTGATTAATCCGGAATGCACGACATGATCGTTGGGAACAATCATACCACCTAGATAAGTTCTTTTCCCAGCATATTGTTAAGAAATATTTTTCTCTTTTTCTATCTTTGCATCTCTTTGTCTAAAAGACTTCTACAAAAATTTGTTTTTTTTATATTTAAAAGAAAGATTTTTCAGAGTCTACTACCAGTCGCCGAGATGGTACAAAGGGAAATATGGAGAAAAGAAGGAAAGTAATGGTTGAGGAACTTATAGATCAAGTTCCTAGAAGACCCCCCGGCAGAACTTTGATAGATCACTGACCAAGTTCTAAGATGGTCAGACCACACAGAAAGGGAAGGAGAAAGGGAAAATCCATCCACAGCAAAATGATCTTAGTATCCGTCTCTAATAACATCATATCCCCTGAAGTATTGAAAGAAAGAGTAACTCGTGAAGAGAGTGGTTTGGAGTTGAAAAGACTCCCCAGAGTGTTTTGAAACAAGAGAGAGGGAAATGGATGAATGGAAAGTCCATCCCCAATAGAAAAATCATCCCCAGCGAGTAATATTATCCCCAACCAGTTTGGAGGCACATAGCAAGAAAGAGAAAAGAAAAAGAAAAATATACAATCCCCAGCATGAGTGTCAAGATTACTCACCATGTTTTTAAACTAACAAGATTTTCTTTAAACTTACAGGAAAATAAAGGTTGGTAATGGCGGGAAGATACGCCACAAGGAAAGTCATCGAAACTGGGCCAGAAAATTTTCTGCCATTGTCAAAACATTTCTCGGTTAAACGAAGAAACAAGGGAATACATTTTCACCTCTTGGAAATTAGGCGCCCACCTGTATAACGAGAGAATACATTTTCATGTCTTAGCAATTAGGCGCCCACCTGTATAACAAGGGAATACATTTTCACATCTTAGAGATTAGGCGCCCACCTATATAATAAGGGGATACTTTTCATATCTTAGCTATTAGGCGCCCGCCTGTATAACAAGGGAATACTTTTCATATCTTAGAAATTAGGTAAACACCTGTATAACAAGGGAATACATTTTCACATCTTAGCATTAGGCGCCCACCTGAATAACAAGGGAATACATTTCATGTCCTAGAAATTAGGCACCCACCTGTATAACAAGGGAATACTTTTCATATCTTAGTAATTAGGAGCCCACCTGTATAACAAGGGAATGCATTTTCACATCTTGGAAATTAGGCGCCCACCTGTATAATGAGGGAATACATTTTCATGTCTTAGCAATTAGGCGCCCACCTGTATAACAAGGGAATACATTTTCACATCGTAGAAATTAGGCGCCCACCTGTATAACAAGGGAATAGTTTTAACATCTTAGAAATTAGGCGCCCACCTGTATAACAAGGGAATACTTTTCATATCTTAGCAAATAGGCGCCCACCTGTATAACAAGGGAATACATTTTCACATCTTAGCATTAGGCGCCCACCTGTATAACAAGGGAATACTTTTCATATCTTAGCAATTAGGCGCCCACCTGTATAACAAGGGAATACATTTCCACATCTTAGCATTGGGCGCCCACCTGTATAACAAGAGGAATATTGTTTAGTCTTTACATCGCAGGTCTTGGAACCAGCGACCCACCATAAAGGTAGAAGGACACATCAGAAGATCCCCAGCACAAATCCAAAATCAGAAGTGAGAAAGAAGGCAACAGTGGCCGGAAAAGCTCTTTACGTTACAGGTGTTGAAACCAGTAACCCACCCTAAAGCGAAAGGTTATAACAAAGGTTCCCAATGCAAACCCAAGCACATGAGTCAGAAGGAAGATGAGACACATCCGGAGAGCTTTCGAACTTTGCCTAAACCTTCAACATAATAGAATTAACAGAATTGCCTATCCCCAGCAGATTGAGCAAAACGAGGAAAATTGATAATCAAAGAAGCGAAGGCCAGTGCCACCTCCAAGTTCTCGAAAGAAAAGCACTAGATGAAACACAAGGCGACACGAATAAGTTGAAGATAGATGAGATCTTATGATCCATAGGCTAGCTTAGCTTCATGTTTTTTCATTTTTAGCACGGTGTAATAAGGAGATCAGTAAAGCAGTGGTAGCGGCATGCAGTATCAGCAACAGCGGAACTACAATCCCTTGGTATTCCCAGCTACCAAAACTTCCCGAACTAAATTGACCTGATTCATGTTTAGCCCAGGATATGTAGGAGGCCTCCCGAAGCAAAGGCTCGGTCAAAAATCTTTTGAAAATGCTTCACACGGAGTGCTCAAGCGAGCAAAAATTGCTCGTATCCGCTCACTTATCTTTGCACGAATACTCTTCATGTTTCCGCGCAAAGAGGGGTAGCTGTGAGCACGTGATTTTTGCCTCACACGAACTACTCCCAAAAAAATCAAAATCAAAGTTGTCTTATTTTATTGTGTACATGTTTATGAGTCTCTCATGATATTTTTTGATTGTTTACGTCCGTATGTGCGTGTTTTTGTTGTTTAAATTAATAGAAAAATACAAAAAAATATAAAAAGCATTTTTAGGATTTAGCTTTACAATTAGAAGTAATTAAAGTGGTTTTACTAAAATGGAAAATATGCACAATATGTATCCTGCATTTTCTTTTAGCATATAATATCCAAGTTGTGTGGTTTTATTTTTTTCAGTGTTTAATTTTGTGGCATAATCATTATTAGGGGTTAATTAGAATTTGTAAAGTCATTTCATGATTTAATTTAGGATTTTTGGTTTTTAATTAGGAATTAAAACAAAAAGAAGCAAAAACAAAGAAGAAACTCGGACCAGGCCTCATTTTCCACCTGCTAAGCCATTTCTCATCACAGGCCCAATCCAACTACCCCTGTACACGGTCCAGACCCAATCCATCTCAGAGATCAACCAAACGACATCGTTTGGGCTCTCAAATCACAGCCATCCATTTGATCACATCCAACGGCCTCAAGCTTACCATTTTGCCCGACCCATTCACCCTGGAGATCGACCCAGTCTCATTTGATTGAGACGACGTCGTTTATTACTTGGCAAGAAATCCTGGGCGTCAAACCTATTTGATCCAACGGCCAGGATCCTATCTCATAACACGTATATAATTTTGATCTCATACCCAGTCCCCCCTCCCCTAAGCTAGACTCGTCTTCATCATCTATCTCAAAGACGAATGAAACCCTACGCCTCTCACCGCCACCTTCCGCCTACCTGAATTCTCCTACAGCGGCGGATGGTGGCCAAACGCCTCCAAATTAACACCACAAATCCATTATAACACCTTGAATCCAAATCCAGCATTAGCTTGTCTCGAATCAGTTCCCCTCTTCTCGAATCTTCATATAAAGATTCGAGCAAAGCTCAAAGCTACCCCAATCGGCCCCAAATTCACACCAATCGCTCCCCTGACTTCCCTCATACCCCGAATAACTTTGGTTCCCTTCGAATCTGACCAGGACTATTCAAACCCCAAATTGAGACTTCAAGAACCCTAAAAATCCAAATGGTAAAATTTGTCCGATTAATTAGAGATTTGGGGTCTAATAGACCTTAATCGAAGTATTTTCGGTTGAAAATACTTCGATTAAGTTCCGTTCAACCTCAAAATGATCACAATGTGATTTGAATCCTAGGTCCGTCCAGTTTTAAATTCTGGAGGTAATCTCTTTCCTTTCTTTTGTTATGTTCATATTAATGCTTGTTTAATTGTTTTGATTAGCATATTCAAATTCTGATTTGTTCTATTTTATCCATCTTCTAAATTGACCTTTTATTTGGTTGCAATATTCTTCTATTCATAGTCGACCATATGCTTAAGCCATGTAATCGATTAGAATGTATTTGGTCGAATAGTTAGTTTCATGATAATTCCCTGCTTCTATTAGTATAACTTGAATCACCTGTGTGCTTGTTGATCCTGTTTGTTTGTTGCTAATTATGTATGTTATAAACTGTTAATCGATTATTTTAAATATCATCGATTAGTTGTATGGGGATGTGGTTAGAAAAATATAGCAGTAATGTTCAATATTGGTTCCATCCGGAATCACTACTTGATTGGAAATCTGTATTTTTAAGATTGGCTTAGTGGTTTAATGAATTTGAATTGAACCATTTGAACTAAATGGAAGCCATGTGATAATCAGGCATGCCTAATTCAGCCTGTTGTGTTGATATAGTTTAATAAAATAAAAATAGTTTTATAAGGAAAAGGGGCTGTCAGGCAATATAATGGTCAGCAAATACTTTCTTAATTCTGTTGAGTGCTCTTAAGAGATGGAAAATCAGAACAAACATGGGGGTGATTAAAAAGGTTATTTAGGCATGTACAAGGCAATAACAGGAAAAGTTTGAATAATTTTGAAGGTTAAAGGGTATGTGGTTGTCTATAAAAGGTGGGGGAGCGACTACTGATGAGGGACACACAAACATGGAGATTTTGAAGAATTCTGAGAGTTAAAAACTAATAAGTGAGGTCTTTTTGGGAGAGAAGATTGTTTGAGTGAAGCTTGAGTTTTCTCTTGTTTTTTGAGTGTTTGAGAACCTGAAATTATTGTGGTGTTACTGCTGGTTCTTTCTATTTTTCTACTTGCGATTTGGATTTCTATTCCTATTTTGTGAAACTGATACTCCTGGGAATCTGCTACTGTCATTGTTTGTTGGTGTCTGCTGTTGTTCATCACTGGTTGTTGTGTACCACTGCTGTCTATTGATCTTCCTCTTCTTTGGTTTCATATACCAAGTACACGCTTTGAGCCTGCCTCATTGTAATGCTTGCATTTGAAGAAAAAAGGCAAATGAAATTGAAGTTTTGTTCT
The DNA here is from genome assembly GCA_032618575.1 of Nicotiana noctiflora. Lineage (NCBI taxonomy): Eukaryota > Viridiplantae > Streptophyta > Magnoliopsida > Solanales > Solanaceae > Nicotiana > Nicotiana noctiflora. Next base: position 9,918 of record JASVEL010009189.1, on the reverse strand, counting down.
ACTTTAGCATTTGGATACTGTTGCCATGTTTAAGTAGTTTACTATGATTAGATTAGCAATATATTGTAATTAAATTAATGAACTATGAAATGTAAAAAGTAGGATTGTTAATTGGTTTCATTTAGCTTGAATATCATGTTGTATGAATTAATTTGAATTTAGAAGTATAGATTAAAACAGAGAGTGGTCTGGACTTTGTTAGAGGATAAACATATAAGTTGAAGATTAGTCTTTAAATATTTTATTTATAATCGCAATATGTCATGTTTGAACACATTAATCATGTGAGGTGTGATGTGAAGATTCTAGATAGAATTTAAAGAAAAAATAGATAGTCAGGTATACATGATCATTATCATGGTTTGCTTTCATCTTTCAAATGTCGGAATCTAAATAGGAAGCTAGTGAGAATAGATAGTTGTAACAAGAAATATAAACGACCTAAGTTTTATTAGTTAGATTTAGTTAGATATTATTTCACATTGTTGGATGCTTGAAAGGTTAGGAATTATTTGGGTTTGGCATACAAATTTTAAGTTGGGCCTGGATTGTTATTACAAATGGCCCAAGTGGCCTATTATAATCTGACTTCCCTAATCTTAAGGTCTAATGTTGTTGAAGGATTGAATTGGTGGATCCAAATGGGCTAATAATTAAAGTAACAATAAATTGATTAGGACCCCTTTGACACATTTCGAGATTAATAAAAAATATAAAGTACAGTTTAATTAAGCGAAAGTGAAGTAAGTTTCACAAAAAGAAAGTGACAAAGGCACGACACTCAAACAAGCTATTACGTAAGAAACAATTCGAATTGAGAAAGACCGTCTAGTTAATTTCATGGTCTTTCCCAATGTAATAATGCGTTAGCATCTTTAGGCGCGTATTTAATAAAATTACCACCCTAAACTCGGGTACACATTTATGTGACCCTAATCCAAATCTCAATAAAGTCAGAACGCATCAAAAATTACGGACACATTTATGTGACGAAATTCGAGATATAATCTCACGACATTATAATTCTCTTTAAATGTAATAAATAATAAAAGCAGTTCGAAGTAATAATTGGCACGTAAGTTCATAATGGTTAAAAATCAGATAATTAAGCCGAATATGATAGTTGAGACCGTGCTAGAACCACAAAACTAGGGAATGCCTAACACTTTCTCCCGGGTTAATAGAATTCCTTATCTGGATTTCTGGTTCACGGACTGTTAAATAGAGTCAAACCTTTCCTTAATTCGGGATTCAAACCGGTGACTTGGGACATCATAAATCTCCCAAGTGGCGACTCTGAATCTCTTAATAAACGAATCCCATTTTGATTGTCCTTTAATTGGAAAAAACTGCCTTTTACATCTCTCATCCTCGCGGGTAGCGAAAAAAAGAGGTGCGACAGCTATGATTAATGCTAAAGGCGATGTCGTTTCATTAAGAAATGCACCGCCTCACCAGGTCCGTTGATCAATTATAATCAACGGCTCCGATTTGTTCACTTATATGGTGTCGTTTGGTTAACAGCTGGGCAGACCGGGCAAAAATGACTGGACCTGGTCTCTGTTATATTTTGGGTTGTTATATCCTATGTATTTGTCCCAAATTGTATATTGTATATTGTATCTTTGTATTTTATTATTTTTTGACTTGTATTTTATTTATTTTTCTTGTATTTTCTTTTTGTATTTTGTACATTTTCCTTTGTACTTATTTTCAACTGATATATTTCTTTTCTTTTCCCATTTTTTGCATTTTTCCTTAATTTTCTGATATTTTTTTATTTTTGTTTAATTTTCTAAGTTCTTAACATTTGTTTTACAATTTCCGTGATAATTTTCTAACTAATTCCTTTTGAGTTTTCATATTTTATTTCAAACAAACACTGGTATTTCACCCAAATCACACAATTGCAAAAAAAATCATTTTTATATTATTTTTTATATATTTTTGAATTTAATTGCTTGGGGCAAAAATCACGTGCTCACACAAGCAAGCTCAGATGTAAATTTTGATGGTTCCACTAGATTTGTTAGGTGATTTTGAACTTAGAAGCGTGTACAGATTGTGATTTGGAGGTCTGCAGTGGAATTAGGCTTGAAATGGCGAAAGGTAGAATTTTGAAAATTTTGACCGGGAGTGAACTTTTTTATATCGGGGTCGGATTTTGATATTGAAAGTTAGACTAGGTCCGTGGTGTCATTTATAATGTGTGAAAAATCTGAGGTCAATCGGATGTGATTTGATAGGTTTTAGAATCAGTAGGATAATTTGGAAATTTCCAAGTTAATTAGGATTGAATCCATGTGCAATTTGTGTTTTTATGTTGCTTGAGGTAATTCGAGGGTTTGCCTAAGTGCCTATGATATTTTGGGACTTGTTGGTATTTTTGGACGGGGTCCCGAGTGTCTCAAGTATGTTTCAGGTTAAGTTTTGAGCGAGTCTAGAATTTTCAGCACTCTGATACTATTCTGGAATCTATGGAAGTGTAGGGGCACATTTTGGAGTCCTGAGGCGAAACCTCAAGTGTGGACTTGGGAAGAAAAGTGCGGACCGCACAATTCATCTCAAGTTCATTGATCGAAGATTTTGCAGGTTCGATGGTTTGACTGTAGAAGCTTATATCTTTTAATATATAAAATAAAATTTGCAGCTATTTGTGTCTAATTTCCAAAAAGATAAAGAAATCATTGGATCGCGACCTAGTAGTATTGATTTTGCCGAAATGTGACTGCTCAATTAGGATCGTGGCCTCAGGACCTGGGATGCGCGACCACACCAAACAATATGTCGTCAGCGCTTTGTAGAGCAGACAATGTGCTATATGAATGAGAGTTAGGGTGTTTTTTCACATATGGAGGGAGTTTAATTTGTTGCGATTTTTTGTGGGGTTTTCAAGAAAATCATCGGGGTAAGTGATTCTAACTCGGATTAGGTTAATATAAATAAATAAATAAATGGTTTCATTTAGTTAGTACTTTGAGATGGAAATTCAGGGAAAATTGTAGAAACTTCATAAACTATAATTTGGGAATTTAAAGGTCAAGTCGTGATCAGTTTTGACTAATTTTATTATGGTTGAACTCGTTATCGAATGGGTATTCAGATTTTTATGACTTTTACCCCTGGCCCAACTTTTGAGTTGACTTTTGACTTAAAACTTAACATTTTCTTATGAAATTGATTCCTTTGATTCATTTTGATTGTATTGAATTGTTTGTAGTTGGATTCGAGACATCGAAAGACCGATTTGCAAGGCAAATGTATGTTGGAGTAGAGACCTACTCAGATTGAGGTAAGTAACAGTTCTAAATCAGGTCATGACGGTATGAAACCCCTGATTTTTGTGTTATGTGATTGTTTGGAGGCGACATGCATGTGGGCGTGTACCATGGTAATTGAGACTTGGTCCATTCCGTAAAACTGTAAAATTGAATAAACTTGTTGTTAGCTATACAGTCTCCATGAGTTACAGAAAATTGATGGTAAATCATGTTAGAAATCATGTTAGGCTATGTGTTGGTACTGTTAAGATCCATATAGGTCGTGTTATATGTTGACTTACCTACTAAATGCTATTTGTACTCAGTCTCATTCATTACTTGCATATCATATCTCAGTCTCTATTATTCTTGTTGATTCATCATATTATTATTGTTTGGGCTATTTTCCTAATTTGTAAGAGCCCGAGATACTAGAGAGATTAATGACTGAGTGAGATCGATGGCCTGATTGTGAGGATATTTATGGGATTGAACTGCACGTCGCAGCATGTTTCATTGATTCATGCCATGATCAGCTTGATATAGCGCTTGGGCTGTAAGAGCCCCTTCGAAGTCCGTACACACCCCCGGTGAGCGCAGGTACCTACTGAATTGTGTACTGTGAAATTGGAGGGTCCAATTTTCTATCATAAAGTCATTCTAGGAGACCATATCGAAGCGTCGAGGCTTTGAATATGTGATCGATTTCTCTTCCTCGAGGCTTGTCGACACCCGACCTAGAGGCCATATTGACCGTGGCAAGGGTAAATATAGGGAGCTCCCAAGACACATGGCTATGTCTGACAAGCTTATCCGGCCTACGCTGAACCAGAATCATGGTGTCATATCTAGTTGTCCCATCTCCGTATCTTACAATTAGTGCATTTTGTACCGTGAAAGGATTCCCCTTCTATATAAAGGGGATCCTTCCCATTTTTGTAAATCACTGTTGTTCCAACTACTTAACACAAAATATACAAGAACATTGTCTCTCCATTTTCTCTCTAACATACTCTCTCGATATCATTGCTCATATTTATTATCTTCATACTTGTTCTTCACTTAATGACTATTAAGAGGCCCCCTTAATCATATCGTATCTGTTAGCCCTACCCCGATTCCTCGCGATAGCTCAAGCCCGAGCCCAAGCCCTGGATTCGACCTCGAGGCCCTAAACGATAAGCTCAATGCCCCGAATAGCTAACTAATCGGTTTGATTATGACTTTGTTTTAGCTCTCACTTCGTCTCCAAAATTTATACACCTAACATCAACTGCTTAACAACTAGAATAAAAATAGATCACGTATTTTTAGAGTCCCATCAACAAATTTAATTGTTATTACTATCTTCACGGTAAATAGTTTAGCGCCTACTGTGGGGCTAAAATAATAGTGATTATTTTCTTACTGGTTTCATTACACAACACAAGTTATCTTTCAAACTTTTTCTTGTCCAAGATCTTTGATTTTTGGTCAAAATGTTAGGCTCAGTAAACAGAGTTGAAAATGAAAACCTTGAAAACCATGGAGAAAATGGTGTGGCTATTCCGAGTTCTTCGGGCACCACCCCGGAACCTCGAGAATGCACCGGGATCAGTTCTAGCGGACACGGTTCGCGTGATGCATAGCAGGTCGATGAAACCTCACGCACCGACAAAAGAGTACAGCAACCACAATGAGCTCAAAAAACCCCAACCAATGAAGAATGGGAGGTTAGCCTCCATGTTATTTCTGAAATGTTGCAGGCACAACAGCTGGCTATCGCTTAGCTATAAAGACACCCAAAAACTCCTAGCACATAGCACCGGGACCAGCTCCCCCGACCGAGCAGGTACCAGAGAGATCAGGCAATACTAGATTGATAGATGATCCTACCATCATAAAAATTCTTGAGGACCTCACACGAAGGATCGAGTTGAGCAATAAAATTATAGCAACCAATGACAAAAAGGTTGAAACTTACAACTCCAGGGTTGACCAAATCCAGGGTGCACCTCCGTCCTGAAAGGTATACATTTGAAAAAGTTTGTGCAGAGGGAATTCCTAGAGTAAGCTGTCTTTAAACCCATTCCAAAGAAGTTTAGAATGTCAGAACTCCCAGAGTACAATGGGACCTTGACCCTAATGAGCACGTTACTGCCTACACGTGCGCAATGAAGGGCAACAACATAAAAGATGACGAGATCGAATCCATCTCACTGAAGAAATTCGGGGAGACACTCTTGAAGGGGGCCATGATATGATATCATAACCTAGATCCTAACTCTATAGACATATTTTCCATGCTGGCAGACTCCTTGATAATGGCACATGCCGGTGCCATCGAAGTAGCAATGAGGAAGTCTCACATGTTCAAGATCAAACAGAGGGAGAACAAAATGTTGTGAGAGTTTGTATCTCGCTTCCAAATGGAATGGATGAAACTACCACAGGTCTATGAAGACTAGGCAATGCAGGTCTTCACTCAAGGCCTGGATGCGCGGAGCTCGGTAGCTTTAAAGCAGTTGAAAGGGAATTTGATCGAATATCCCACCGTGACCTGTTCAGACATCCACAATCGATACCAATCAAAGATCAGGGTCGAGGATGACCTACTGGGAGCCCCCTTCAGGCTCAGTATACCCGAGAAGGCTCTTAGAAATAGAGCTAAAGCCAAACAAAGAAAGGTATCAGTCATACATCAATGACAAGTTAAACGCCCCAAGGTGCAACCTACCTCGCAATGATCGATTGATCAACTGAGGATAGAGTCCTCGGGGATTCATTAACAGAACTAGATTTAATGGAAACACGAGGCCAACAAGGGCACCACACCTATCAAAGTACAACTTCAACATCGATATGTCAGATATCATGTTCGCCATATGCAAAATCAGAGACACCAAATGGCCCAGCCTGTAAAATCGGATCCTTCCCAAGGAATCGTAACTTAATGCATGAATTTCATAATACACATGGCCATAGGATCAAAGATTGCCACCAGCTTTGAGAGTAAGTAGCCATGCTACTCAATAAAAATCACCTCTGAGAGTTCTTGAGCGATCGGGCCAAAATCAGTTCTGAGAAAGAGAGGCGGCCAAGAAGAGCAAAAACATGAGCCACAACATGTTATCCACATGATATTGGGGGGCGCCGATGCTACCCAAGAACCCGTGATAAGAAGGACAAAAATGTCAATCACTAGAGCAAAGCGAACTCGGGGATACATACAGGAAGATTCCCTCACATTCAGCGAAGAGGACTCTCAAACCTTGTCTCAACCTCATAATGACGCACTGATAATCTCTTTCCTCGTGAATACATTTCAAATAAAAGGTGTACTCATGGATTCAGTTAGCTCGACCAACATTATTAGGTTAGGGGTAATAGAGCAGCTCGGACTGCTAGACCAAATCGTGCCCGCCACTCGAGTCCTTAACGGATTCAACATGGCAAGTGAAACAATGAAAGGAGAACTCACTCTTCTGATAAATATGGCTGGCATGACCCAAAATGTCAAATTTCGTGTCATCGAAGGAGACATGACATACAATGCCTTGTTTGGATGGCCATGGATACACTACATGAGAGCAATACCATCCACCTTCCACCAAATAATGAAATTCCGAACAAAGGATGGGAAAAAAACCATTGACGGGGAACAACACGTGGAAAGGGAAATGTTCGCGGTGCATGACATGGCACCGACACCAATATTTTCACTCTCGAAAGAACCAAAGGGTAATCAAACTAAATCTTCAGCTAAGCTCAATTAAACATAGCATAGGACTGTATCGTGTCCTCATTACAAACAACAGGGACATATCCAACCTCGGGATATCGTTGGCGTATTCCACGATAAGGTATAACCATTCCCATTTTTCATTTTATATTTTATACTAACCCTTATGCAGGCGTCCGATCAAAGCAATCAAAAGCGCTAACCCAGTCCGACAACCTTAATGTGTTAAAGCATCCGTTGCACTCTTTTCCTATTACCGGGTTTTTATCCCGAAGAAGGTTTTACCGATAAGGTTTTTAATGAGGCAACACCTATATGCTACCTTAGGAAGATCCAGCATGTGTTCAAGGCTTATTTTGCAGTCAATCCCGAACACTGGAGGGCATTCCCTTAGGAGATCATCCACCCAGAGGAGCTGAGAAACACCAAATAGGGTCCAGTTGGGAAATGTACCGTACCAAATGATTGAATGAACTGTATCTGCATAGCCAGGGCACAATGGCAGAGACACATGTACTTGTGCCAAGTAATCAAAGAATATCTTGTGCCAAAGCATCTCATACTCCAAAGGGAACTCAACATTTTCGTAATAGTGATTCCTCCATCGAGAATGCCCCGAATACTCGAAGACTGGCGTCAATAATTTGGCACCCACATGACCTCAAGTTCGAAACTCCAAACACATAAGCCCTCAATTAGGCAGCACAAAAATCATGAAGCATCTATAAAAAGGAAAAACATCCCAAACACTTAGAAACTGGTGTAAAAAAACTCAAAATACATAACCTCAAGGTCGGAATCTCTGAAATCGTAAGCCCTCAATGAGGCAACACTGAGCTCACGAATAACGGATCTCGAGCCAATAAAAACTCGATAACTCAGAGACTATCACCAATTACAAAAAATCCCAAGGCTATAAGACCTCGAGCGGACAGACTCGATCTCATAAGACCTACATAAGGCAACAACAAAACTTTAAGACCTCAAGCAAGGCATGAATCATACTTGTACCAAGTATCTACGAAAATTGTAAGACCTCAAGAAAGGCATGAATTGTACTTGTACCAAGTATCAACAAAACTGTAAGACCTCAAGCAAGGCATGAATCATACTTGTACCGAGTATCGATAAAAAATGTAAGACCTCAAAGGCATCAAAATTTGTAAGACCTTACTACAGGCATAAATTTGATCTCAAAGTTTAGGCTATATATCACATTTGTAAGATTCCTAAATGGTCATATACTCGATATTGACACCTAAAATACTACACTTGTGACCAAAAATAGCTCCGACCAAGCACAAATGACTATAGTCACACGTTTGTACCAGCCAAAGTATCGCTATGAAATCGTAGGCCACTGCTTCGAATATACTTTGAAAAGAACCAGTTAAACAGGCTACCCTAGACATAGGCAAAAGAGCTTTGACCATGTCAGCTCTAAATGACAAGGCTTCAAGCTACTCAGTCTATGAGCCAAACTCCCGAGGTGCTTGAACATCATCACAAACGACTTGAAATCAAGGTTCTTCCCGAATCAACAACGGGTCAGTCAAAATCATTTCAAAATTCCTTAACGATAGGAAAATAAATCTAATAAAAGGTCGCATCTATCCAAAGCGCAAGAGCCATTGAGTCAGCTTACATTAAAAGGTCGCATTGGCCCAAAGTGTAAAAGCTATCGTCGTTAGCTCACACAAACATGAAAACTTGAGGGTAAAATAAGATCGAGTTCAGAGACAGAACCCAAAATAGGTAACTACATATACCTCAAGGCAAAGCGTAAGAGCCATTATCACCATCCTAACGAGCCTTAAGGCCACATACAATAAAAAGTCTCTTCGACCCAAAGAGGCATTTTCGCCAGCTCATACATATATAAAATCTTCAGGGTCAACTGAGCTCAATTCAAAGCCCGGCTCGGAGACTAAAGCCAAAATAGTTGAGCAAAAGCATAAGAGCTCTAACTCAAGCTTATACTAAATGTCATATCGAACGAGCGCATAATGAGCGCTAGGGCCATACACGAATCTAAGGATTCTCACCAACTCTAAGTCTAGTTCACCTAGACAAATGTGATACAAAAAGGGGTAAAAAAAGGTAAAGCCACAAGTTTTCTTTTATACACATGCGCGAAAAAATACATTCTCTATTAACGAATATTCTCTGAAGATACTACATACAAAATGGCACAAGTCTACACCCTACCACCAAGCCCCAAGAGAAACGGCCTACCGGCCTCATATTCACTCTTCTCAATTTCAGACAGGAGAAATCGAGCACCACACTCATTCGCCCTTGCTCACACCAACTCTTTCAAGAGAATAGAACCCTTGTCATCGATCTTCTCAAGAATCTTTCTTCGAGACTTGCAACGGGCAAATTTGTTTATCCTCTTTTCACGATCACGGACCCTCTTCAACTTGGCTTGGGCATTGGTAGCATCCTTCAAATAAATTTCCATCTCCTGATCGGCCTTAGTTCAGCTCGGTATTGCTTCGGTCTAGGCATCAACAATCTCAGCTCTGACCTTTAAAAGTTGAAATTCGAGCTTCATGATCATATCCGCTTGAACTAAAGCATTATCATGAGCTAAGCGGAGTTGGACCTCAAAGCTAGGAACTTTAGCCAAGGCATCCTTCTCATCTAAAGCCTGAACCTCCACCCGAGCTCTTAGTTTACCATAGCCATTCCTGACTCGTTCGGCTTTACCTCGAAGATTTTCTATGGCCTTCGTCTTTTTCTACAGTTGGGATAGGCAGAGTTAACCTCTAAAGTTAAAAGACATAATGCATACTCAACCGAGATATGAACAAGGATAAGGAAAAAGTACTACACACACATACCATGATGTTTTGCTTCCCATCTGCCCTGGGACACATCTCGCCACCTACGCTCATCACAAGTCGAGTGGGTCACCAACTTCTGGACTAAACC
>JASVEL010009188.1:0-37229 GCA_032618575.1 Nicotiana noctiflora | reverse complement strand
AGTAACACGGCAATGTGACAGAACACTAACAGCAACCCAGACTTAAGATCATACAGCAGAACACCAGCAGCAATAGAGCAGGATAAAATATCCAAAACAAACACCAAATCGTCCAAAGTATAAACCCACTAAATCCAAACACGATTACTGGCAGAAACAGAGAGAACTAGAAGCTGTAGAACAGTAGTTTTCTGGGTTTTAAACACTCAAAGATCAGAAGCTTGAAGCTTCAACCAAATAGTAGTAGACTGCTGCTGGCTTTCAATAACAAAAGAGACCTTACTTCCCCTCTTTTAATTCTCAAGCTATGGATCCCTTTTAATCTCCCTTCAAACTGGTACAGTGTTTATGAATGTATCTCATTGTATACGCAGTGTTTTTTCTCTATTTAACTTAATGCTCTCAATTGTCAGACTTAATTCCCCCAATCTCTTCTCTCCTGATTCTATACCCCTAAACTCTTAACTCTCTAAATCTCCTCCTCTATTTTGTGTGTCCTCCCCTTAAATCAGTGTATTTCCAGGTCTTTTATAGGTCTCAAATCTTAGACTCTCAATATTTTAATCTCTTTTCAGCCTGTATTATTCCCTCCATGTGCACCCCTTTAACCTTTTCATTCATCTCCCTATGTTAGTTCTGATTTCCAACAAATAAAGGAACTAGGCCACACCAGTAGTTCCCCCTTTTCTTTTGTTAATTCAAAAGGTTGTCAGTCCTTTGCTGCCAATATCGATTGTTTAATTGTCCACTTAGTCTCGACAATTTTCATTCTGTGGTTTACTTTGACTTTATTAATCAATAAACTGACTAACAAATACGTTATAGATTCAAATAATAGCAAATAACAAAGATCTAATTCACACAAAGCTTAGGTTTAAACTCGGGTTAAATCACATAGCATCAAAACAGAGAACTTAACAGGGTATTTTGAACTGACTAAAAATTGTATTGGTATTAAATAGTAGACTCGACAAATCACACGAGAATGGAACCAATCGAGGTAACAAACGATTAATTTACCAGAACTACGATCAATGTAAATTAATCTATGAAACCCCTTAAACCATATTTGAATTGACAGAGAAGAGTGAAAAGAAAAGAAGAATGACCAAGAAAATCCGAAAGAGGAGAATGATTAACCAAAATGATGAATTATAATGAAATTTAACCAAATAACAGTCCAAAAGAAATAAAAATAAGAGAATGGGAAGAAATACCTCAAAATTACAAGCTAAACCTTAACCCGTCCAGTTGAAATTCTGACTCGAACTTTTGAGGTCCAAATGGACCTTAATCGAGTGTTCTTGACTAAGAACACCTGACTAAGGTCAATTACGACCTCAAATTCTTTTGGTTCTTCTAGGTTCGTTCAATCAGTTGAATTAACATTCGACCAATTCTGGCTTGATTCAAAAGATACCAGTGATGATTTGGGGATGAGGGAGGTCAAATGGTCACAGGGTGTGATTTTGGGATTAATTGGGTTAATTAAGGTTCGACCAAGCTTCTTAGATTCAAGATTCGAGAAGCTTGGCCGTGATTCGAAGAAAACTAAACGGGGATTCATAGAGAGTGGGTTATGATGGTCATGTGATGTTGTTTTAGTGGTGTTTGGGTTGGTTGCCGCCGGGTTTCAAACTGTGGAGAGGGAGGGTGGCGCTAGGGTTTGGTTCCGTCTCTGATAGAGACGATGGAGGATAAGGAAGGTGGGTCTGGCTACGGGGGCGTGGGGGTGGTAGGTTAGGAATATATACTTAAGTGAGGATTAGATCCTGGTCGTTCGATCAAGTGGGATCGACGGCTAGGATTAATTAGCTAGAAAGGAACGGTGTCGTTTTGGATTTAAGCTGGGCCGGTTGAGACGGGTAATGGATCGAATTGTTTAATCAGGTAGGGTAGATGGGAAATCAACCGTTGGATTGACATATGTTGAAAGGATGGGATGGATTGCTCATGAAACGACATAGTTTTACTATTGTACTACGCCGTTTCATTGGAGCTGGACGGGGGTCTTTGGACTGGGCAATTGGGACTGTTATTGGTCAAGTTTGGGATGGCCCAGTCTTTTATTTCCATTCTCTTCTCTTTTCTTTGATTGATTTTTTTTTCTTTATTTTACTCCTAAATTAATTCTCAAATTTAAACTAAAAATCCTAATGCAAAATTATAACATCCCAATTAACTCACAAGTACGAATTAATGCTTAATAAAATTATCACACATAATAAAATAATAAATTAACAGAAAACATAATTAATTAAAAAAAATCAAAAATTCATTATTCGCTTATTCTTCTTTAAAAAATGAAAAAATGCAAAAACTCACAAGTACTAATTAATGCTTAATGCTACCCGACAAAATTAAACTCCCAATGCGAATACAACCTATTTTTGTATTTTCATTTATTTAATCAAAACAAACATGCACACAAACGCAAACAATAAGAGAAAAATAACATAACATCCACAAATATTGCAAACGACACAAGACTCCTTTATTTTGAAATTTTTTAGGAGTAATTCTCATATAGGGCAAAAATTACATGCTCACAGCTGCCCCTCTTTGCCCGGAAACATGAAGAGTTTTCGTGCAAAGATAAGCGAGCGGATACGAGCAATTTTTGCCCGTTTGAGTACTCCGCTTGAAGCATTTTTTGAAAGACTTAACTGAATCTTTGCTTCAAAAGGTCTCCTACATATCCCTGGCTAAAAGGGAATCAGGTCAATGTAATTCGGAAAGTTTTGGTAGTTGGGACTACCGTGGAACTGTGGTTTTACTGTCACTGTTGTTGCTGCTGCTACCACTGCTTACTGATCTCCTTATTACACCATGCTAAAAGGAAAATAAGAAGCTAGACTAAAAATATTATCTATATCTTCAACTTGTTCTTCATGTGTTTCTTGTTTTCTTGCTTGCTCTTGTTTTTCTCCAATGGAATTCTTCTTGTTGCCTTGGAATGTTTTCAAATATGTATCCGTTCTTCATGCGGACTCCTGCTTGTGAATGATTGAAAATGTATTCATTTGTTCTCCAGGTGGGCTCCTGCTTGCTAACTTCTTGTTGGGGATGATTTCCTCCTTCCTTTAACACTTGGTGTTATCTTCTTTCCTCCTCAAATGTGTACCTGACTTCAACAAAAGGTAACGCCTCCATTCTAAGGGCGGGCTCCGGACTTTAACAATTTTAACAAAAGTAATGCCTCCGTTATATGGTCGGGCTCCCTAATTTCAATAAATTAAAAACTGTAATTAAAACTTAAAGTAAAACGCCATTCCGTTCTTCAGGTGGGCACCTGACTTCATTAACAATTTAAAAGTAAAATGTATTTGGCAATAATTTATGAAAATACATATTTGGCAATGTCTACACAAGCAGGACCACTCGGGTCAAAATAAATCAAACGTAAAATATCCTATTCGAAGGCGGATGAACCTAAAATATCCTATTTGAAGGCGGATGAACCTAAAATATCCTATTCGAGGGCAGATACACCCATAATATCCTATTCGAGGGCGGATAGACCCATAATATCCTATTCAAGGGCGGATAGTCCACTAATATCCTATTCGAGGGCGGATAGTCTCATCATATCCTATTCGAGGGTGGATAGACCAATCATATCCTATTCGAGGGTGGATAGTCCCATTATATCCTATTCGAGGGCGGATAGTCCCATCATATCCTATTCGAGGGCGGATAGTCCTATCATATCCTATTCGAGGGCGGATAGACCCATCATATCCTATTCAAAGGTGAATAGACCCATCATATCCTATTCGAGGGCGGATAGACCCATCATATCCTATCCGTGGGCGAATAGTGCCATAATATCCTATTAGAGGGCAGATAAACCCAAAATATCCTGTTCGAGGGCGGATAAACCCATAATATCCTGTTCGAGGGAGGGTAGTTGTCACGCCCCAAATCGAGGAACATGACCGGCGCCTGACCGGGTTGCCCCAGTCAAGCGGACCTGGGTGCCTTTCATTCCCACGCGTTACCCCTGTGATGACTGTTTCTCATTAACCAAATATATTACTAATCATAATCGATTTCACATTAAACAAATAAAACGATACGAGTGATTCATTAACTAGATTTCAATTTTTACAACGCCCGACATAACACAATATATACATAAGACTGGAGTCCCACAGTTTACATGTCTACAGAGCCTCTAGGATACAAAAGGGAGATACAATACTTGCCGTTAACAAGGCTCCGGCTATACCTTACAAAACCAAAATGAAATCTAAACCGAAGTGGCATGAACCACACAAGGCCCCGAGGAAGAAAGGGGCTCACCAAAACGGGCGGTGGAAGGAGAAGGATACTACTGCCGATGAGCTGAAGTGCCTGCTACTGATCCACCTACAATCATGACACGAATGTAGCGCCCCCGGCAAAAGGGACGTCAGTACACTTGAATTGTACTGGTATGTATGGACAAACTTTGTCCCAAGTAAACTCAAGCCATTAAATTACATCAACAATCAATTAAGCCAGCCAACCATGTTTCCACATTTTCCTTATTTCAAATAATTCTCAACACAAGCACTTTCTACAATCAACCAATTTAACAATAACCAATCAATCACGTAAAGCACAAGTAGTCAAACAAAGGGGCAATCGGTGCCCCACAGGTTGCAAACTCTCCTGCTGTCTCCTTTCACAATTTCACATTATTGATTTTTGTATCAATTTTTCAATAGCGATTTCGATCGCTTTCCATCCTTATTGCCCCGACCACCCTTATTACCTCGGCCACCCTTATCACCCCAACCCACACCTTATTTCCCCACGTTGCGGCGCGCAACACGACCCCGCCTTACAGTTGAAAACACAACAATTTCAAACAGCAGATAAGGTACTACACACAATTTCAACAAGTTCAAATAAGCCACTTACACATTGGTTCATGTTCTCAATTTCTTCTCAAGCCAATATCAAAACCAAGTTACAAGTATTCCAAGATCGAAAATGCCCACATAATCATGTTCAACAATTTACCACAATTAAGGTGTTTCAAATTCCTTCCACAATAGGCCAAATATGCCATCACAATGGTTGTTCCCAATTCTTTACCAATCTCGATTACCTTTTTATCTTTCCATTCATATTTCATACCACACCACACGTAGTTCAACATCAATCAAATGCTCAACAAGGAAATCAAACAATTTCGTAAAATTTCTCAATTTGACACATGCCAAAACAATTCGCACACATTTTGGGCGATTTTACAAGAATCAAAATTAGCCATACATACCTGGTGATGAGTTTTCTTCCTACTTTATGATTACCCAAGATATCCTACTCTTGCCAACCTTGTTCTTGAAGACTCTTACTTCTACTCACTTCTTTTACTAGAAATCAAGTTCAATAATCATGCATGAGTGTAAAAATTCTACTTTTAAAAGCTATTATATGAAAACTTCTCTTTACCCAATTAAAACTGAAAATCAAGAAAATAGTTAGGGTTTTTACCTTGAAAATATTGGGGAAGTTGAATCCTTGCCCTAGAATCCCTTGGAATTAAGTAGTTGAAACAATCCTTGAAGATGAAGAACTTCTCTCTCTAAAAACCCTCTCTTCTCTCTCTAATTTTTGGTAAGATAATATGATAAAATGAAGAAGAAGTGTGTTATATTAAAGAAGAGATCGGGTCAAAATGTTACAAAATCTGGGCCGGGGTCGAATATGCGGTCACTATGCGACCGCAGAACCCACATGCGGTCCGCAAAGTGACCGCAAAATGGCCTCAAAGTTTATGTAGGTTCTGTTAAGGAATGTGGTCACTATGCGGACCGCATGTTGATTCTGCGGTCGCAAAAGTGCACCGCAGATTTGACATGCGATCGCATATCGACCGCACTTTTGACACGATTTTGGGCAACTCTCTGGAACGATTTGCGGTCAGAATGCGGTCCGCATGTTGATTCTGCGGTCGCATTCTTGACCGCATATTTGACACTTTTTCGGAAAAATTATTTCTCTATATTTTCGAAGCTTAAATCACTACCAAGGGTCCGAACCGCGGCTCGCAAGCTCGCCGCGAAGAATTCTACGCATTCCTAACACATCATTCGGACCATGACACCACATCTACTAGGTTTTATGCACAAAAATTTTATGGGGCCTTACAGTAGTCCCATCATATCCTGTTCGAGGGTGAATAGTCCCATTATATCCTATTCGAGGGCGGATAGTCCCATCATATCCTATTCGAGGGCGGATAGTCCCATCATATCCTAGTCGAGGGCGGATAGTCCCATCATATCCTATTGGAGGGCGGATAAACCCATAATATCCTGTTCGAGGGCGGATAGTCCCATCATATACTATTCGAGGGCGGATAGTCCCATAATATCCTATTCAAGGGCGGATAGTCCCATCATATCCTATTCGAGGGCAGATAGTCCCATCATATCCTATTTGAGGGCGGATAGTCCCATCAGATCCTATTCGAGCGCGAATATGCCCATCATATCCTATTTGAGGGCGGATAGTCCTATCATATCCTATTCGAGGGCGGATAGTCCCATTATATGTCCTGTTTGAAGGTGAACAAACCTGATACGTCCTGTTTGAAGGTGGACAAACCTGATACGTCCTGTTTGAAGGTGGACAAACCTGATAAATCCTGTTTGAAGATGGACAAACCTGATACGTCATCTTGAATTGCCTTTCTCGTTTCTCCGAGAATATTTTCAACAATGGCAGAAAATTTTCTGCCCCAGTTTTGGTGTTCTTCCTTGTGGCATAACTTTCTGCTATCAATAGCACTTTCTTTCTCTGTTTCAAATCAAAGAAAATTTATTAGTTTAAAATTTTGTGAGTGGTTGTGCCACTCCTGTGGGGTGGTTTTTCCTTTTCCCATTTTCCCTCGCTCGGCTTTCCCAAAACTTGTTGGGGAATGGTGTTATTTGCTGGGGATGATATTCCTGCTGGGGGTGGGTTTTCCATCTATCCCGTCCCCGTTCTGTGTTTCTCAACTCGCTGGGGGTTATTTTGTTGAACATGAAATTTCCTTTCTTCCTTTACCACTTTGTGTTGTCCGACCACCTTGGAACTTGCTGGAGATAACACTTCTGGGGGATTTTCATTTCCTCAAATTTGGTGTTTCACTCTTCTGAAGGCTGTTGAGGATGACACTGGTTCAAAGACCACTTCCCTTTAGGCTTGTCTTATCTTCCTTCTTCCCCAAGTGGGACTTGACTTCCAGAAAATTTTCAAAATGAAAGGATAATTTTCTTCCCCAATTTAATAGACTTCCTTGCATCATACTTCTCTGCCATCAATGATATTTCCTCACCTTGCATAACAATTGGAAAGTTGGTGGCACGTTTTGAAGTCATTTCTCACTTGTTCTGACTAGACAGACTTTGATGGGGATTTTTGATAAAAAGGAGAAAGATAAAAAGAAACAAAAGTAGAAGACCAAGGAAAAAATGACTCTCTAACAAGAAATAACTATAAAAACTTATCAATTGCGGATACCAACTCTACTGGTCATGACATATACATATGGCCTGCCATCCGTCGTTAATCGCCTTTCACAATTTCTATCTTGTGATTTCCATATGATTATCACCTTTATTCGACTTGTAGTTCCCGAAGGGTTTTCACTTTCAAACCTCTCTCATTTTGGTTTTCTCTCAGCTTTCATCGCCTTATGGTGCCTGTGAAGGTTTTCACCGGTAAGACTCTCTTATTTGTATTACTTTTTAGCTGGGGATTGGGGTGCCACTGCTAAGACTCTCTCGTATTTCTTTTCTGCTGAGCATCAGAGTCTTTTATGTTGGGAATCAGAGTGTTATGTTCTGATGAGACTCTCGCATTTGCCTGACTTGGCCTCCTTTGAAGACTGATCGGAAGGTATTTCTTTGGACCGTAATGTGGGATTTGGATAGGGCTAGAAAGAAAGGGTATTAAAGGCTCAAAACAAATCAATTTTTGGTTCAAAATTTACAACCTTCGGACCTATATTTATTTATAATAAACACAATTTTTCTTTGCCTCGGTTTCTTACTTGAGGATTTTTATCTTTTTTTATTTACACTATGACCGAGCTGTGAAGCGCCTACGTATCCTCTTTGAGGAATCAGGTCAAACGTAGTTCCCAATTCCTCGTTGTTCTATTTCTCCTTTTCATTCATTTTTCTTTTTCTTTATCTCTTTCTTTTCTTTTTGTTGTTTTTTTTTCTCTTTTTTTTTTATTTTCTTTCTTTTTCTTTTCTCATTTTGTTTTTCTTTCTTTTTCTTTTCTCTTTTTGCTTTTTTTTTCTTTTATCTTCTTTTTCTATGTGTTCCTTTGCTACTGAGTCTGAATGAGGGGTATGAAATAAAATACATAAGGCTTAAAGGGTTAACGAAGGATAAAGTGTTTGGGTAGCAGAACAAAATGTCCTTGTCATTCCAATCTTCAAAACATGCCAAGTACAAATAATACAATTAGACATTCGCTATATCTTCTGATTGTGCCAGGATTGATAACCATGTCTGCCCATTCGCCTGTTCATTTGTCATTTTAAAGCATTGCTGGACGACACTCTCATTTCAGTATCACGAGCGACCCATATGTCAACATGGCCAATTTTCCTTTAAGGTTTTCTTTGTGTTGTACATTCCCCAGTTTCACATGAATCGGGCTCCAAATAATCTCAAATCATTTTTATTTCTTTTAAATGCCCCAATCATCTTCCAATTGCTTCATGATTAACTTTTAATATTAGGCCAAAATTATGTACGGATGCCATGTCACTAGAATCGGTATTCGAACAAATGACAAATCTAAAGATAAGAAGAACTAAACAAAGAAGATGACTGGGGGTAAAACAAAGACCGAAAGTTTCATTAAACTAAACGGCAAAATGGTTCAATAACAAAACAAGCAAAACAAACCAAAGTACAATCCTGAAACGAAACTCGACAAAACTAAGCAAACTGTTATGACAAAAATAGAAGGATGAAAGGGTTTGACCATAAGACAATATCCGGATTACAACCCTGAAAATAACCCGGACAAAATAAATGACAACAAAATAAACCACCAAAACTCCTCCTAATTACCAACTTCTGCTGATTGGTTTTTCTTGGAATATGGTCCCACCATCACGGATCGTGCTTCTTAATATTCCACTCCCTTGTGTACGAATTTGATCTTATGGGTCTAATGGTGAGCTGGTAACGGATTCTGATTGATGTTGGGTACCTCTAGTGTTTGAACCTCGATCTTGTTGGTGTCGATGAGATTTTGTACTGCATGTTTCAACTTCCAACACTTCTCAGTATCATGTCCAGGAGCCCCTAAACAATACTCACAGCTTACTGATCAATCCATATTTTGGGGTAGGGGATTTGGTAATATTGGCTCAACAGGAATCAACAAGCCTAACTGCCTTAATTTGTGGAACAAAGTAGTATAGGTTTCTCCCAACTCAGTGAATGTTCTTTGTACCTTTTCATTTCTAAAAACGTGATTCCCGCGGAATCCTGGTCCTAGAGGGTTCCTGTAGGCCCTTGGTGGTGGATATGTGTTTCGTGGAGGTGGATGTGTATTTTGCGGAGGGTGATTTGGGTGATTTGGGTTGTAGGGTCTGGCTTGGTAGTGAGGGGAAGGACCTTTTGATCTGGACCAAGTACCTTCCTCTACCGTTGCAACTTCATCTCTTCTCTTCTTCCCGAGTGCAACCCTCGTACCGCTTTGAATAGCTTGAGTTGTTTCTTTTATCGCGGAATAGCTCAGGATCTTATCGGACTTAAGTCCCTCTTCTATCATACCGCACATTTTTACCACTTCGTTGAAATTTTGCTAACTGACGTCACCAAGTGACCAAAGTAAGTTGGCTCTAGAGTTTGCAGAAAGTAGTCCACCATTTCCCCCTCTTTCATCGAAGGATCAACTCTTGCTGCCTGATTTCTCCATCAGAATCCAAATTCCCGGAAGCTCTCCCCATGTTTCTTCTCAAGCTTTAATAATGTGAGACGGTATGGGACTATCTCAAGGTTGTATTGGAAGTGTCCGGCGAAAGCATGTGCCAGATCATCCCATGTGTACCACTTGCTTGGATCTTGTCTTGTATACCACTCCAATGCCGACCCACTCAAACTCTAGCCAAAGTAAGCTATTAACAACTCGTCCTTTCCTCCTGCTCCCCTCATCTTACTACAAAAACCCCGCAAATGAGCCACAGTATCACCATGCCCTTCAAACAAATCGAACTTGGGCATCTTGAATCCCGCTAGTAATCGGACGTCGGGGAAAGGGCATAGATCCTTGTAGGCTACACTGACCTGGTTGCCTAACCCATGCATGTTCCTGAAGGATTTCTCCAGGCTTTTAAACTTCCGCATCATCTCGTCCTGCTCTGGTCTCTTAGCCGGCCTTTCAATTTCCGTCGGGACCTCAAAGTTGGGATTATAGGTATGTGGCTCGGGTGCTTTGAATGTGAGTTTAGGGGGGTAATATTGTGTATTATGAGCCTGAAACAACGGCTCATTAGATGACCAATGCAATGGGGCTGGTGGAGGCGCCATAAAGACGGGAGCATTTGGTGGAGAAGGGTTTTGATTGAGTGGTGGAACTTGGGGATCATAGGGATTTCTTCCCTGGTAGTAGTGGTGACTTGGGAAGCTTGTCGACGGACCAGGGGGAAGATGTTCCGGAGTCTGAGCCTGTGGGAGAGCAGGAGCATTGGGAAGCATCGGTAATGGTTGCCCTCTAGCCCAGGCTATGTGCATTTCTGCTATCTGTCGCCTTAACATGTCTACTTCTTCCTTCATCATTTGCATTTCCGTTTTTTCCTCTTTGATGCTTTTGTCCGAACCAGACATGCTTTACGGAAAGGGCCCTTTGGATCTTGTGTGGTAATGGTAATGAAATCTTCTGGAAAAACAACAAACTTGGTCAGCGTTAGAGTTTAACACATATTGTACTTGCACGTTTGTATGCAATGTTCCTAAGCAGTTAATCCATTTCTACATGTCTTTGCTCTGATTGCATGCATCATCCCGACATATTTTTTTTGTACCTCTTTCAAGTGTTTCTGAAATCCTCCATTATTTCTTTTTCTTTTGTTTCTAGAAACCCTCCAGTATAGACTCAAAAATCAAACACCACATGTTCTAATCAAAAGAAATACAAATTAAAAAGAGCAGACTAACAGACTCCTTCCGTGTTTGCCAATTTCAACCAAAGGGTTATCTTTGAAAACGTGGCCCCTTCTCAATTTCACATAAATTTTGAGGCCGGGAAAGAATATTTTATGACACTTCACAAACTTATCCGTTCTTCTACGAAAATAGCCTTTCGACAACTGAAAGATACTCTAAGGCTATCTCGGCAAGAACGGTTTAAAACACCACCAAAGCTGGCTTGGCTTATTCTAACCAAAAATGCAAACGACATTCATTTGACCACTGACTCTTTTTCTTGTTTTTCAAATAATAATAAAAAAACTTGTTTCTGAAAACACGGCCTTTCAGCACTTCGGGGACGAAGATTTTAAGGATGTGTTAGCTAACCAGTCAAAATCCTAAAACAATGATTAAAGGTGGTTATTAATGCAAAATCAGCCTTGCGGCATCCCTTCAGGGAACATTCGGCTATATTTTACAACGCAGCATCACCGACTTATTTATGACTATTTTTCTTATTTTTCAAACATAGAAAACCTCAAATTGCAAACATGGCCTTTCAGCGCCTCGGGGACGAAGATTTTAAGGCTGTGTGAGTTAATCGGTCAAAATCTAAAAAAAAAATTGACCCAAAGGTGGCTGTTTATACAAAATCAACCTTCCAGCATCCCTTTCGGGAACATTCGGCTGTTTTGAAAACGGCATCACCGACTTATTTACGACAAAAAATTAATTTCGATATTTTTGGCTATTTTTGCAAAATAGGAGGTTGGACCCGATGGAGGTTGCCTACGTATCTCACATCCGGTGAGAATCAAACCCGCGTAGTTCGGTTAAATAAAATAAACTACATTTGTAAATGAAACAGACTATTTTTTATTTTATATAAAAAAAACTAAACCTTTTGTTTTAAGAAATAATCACACATTTTTTTTAATTAAGAAAAAAAAATTTCTTTTTAGTTAAAAAAAACAAACTATATTGAAGCTAACAAATTTTCCCTTTTTTTTTCATTTTCCTCTATTAAAAACCCGGTCAGCATGCAAGTCTGAAGCAAATAAAAGCATAAAACAAATAGGATGCAACATGATGGTCTTTTCATTTCAGGTTGTCTAACCTAGACAGACCCAATCCCTGTGTTGAGTCCCCTATGTCAAATGCAACATGATGCAAACAAACGTTCCTACTAGGGATCCGGTATGAGGCTTTCTTATTCTAGGTTTAAAACCTTGGTTTATTGTTCTAGGCCTGGCTTACCCAAGTGGACAACTGGGCTGAGGAGGGGGCGACGTAACGGGGGCACTAAAGTCTGCCCGGCCTTGTCACTTGCCCAACACTCACTCTATTTGGAATAAATTTTCAAAAGGCGGGCTACGCGAACGTATGCACCATTTTTAGAAGACTCAGAAAGAAGTAGGGTTTCGGCACAGTTTATATATATACAGTTCAAAAATATCGAAGCGACAAAAATATCATTTTGCACATTAAAGCTCAATCATATAATAAAATCAGATATTAATAAATATCTGATTTTAGATCTACCTAGTATACCCCTCATTATCCAAGTAATTTCAGAAATACCAAGCATCGAAGTCATTTTTATCCCTATAGGCTCTATTTAATCCACAAAAATACCATTTACCCTTCCTCTTTTACCCCTTGTATTTGATTATTATTACCCGACCAACCTTAGGTTTGGCAAGACTAGGGTAACATGTGCTTAACAAATAGCCACCCTAAGACATGTCTTTAAAACTTAATCAATTTCAGACTACAGCCCTTTTCAATTTTAACCACTTTTTACAAATAGCCACTAATCAGAACCCATACTTAGTTCACAAACATAGCCACAAAACATTTATACATATAACTTAAGTACTCATAAGCATTCAGAGGTTCATAAAAAAATAACACTTAAATCAAATTGCAAACATAGCCAGATTCATGTTATTTTGCACAAGTAACCCTAATCACGACTTAACTTCAAATTAATCAGAACATAGAGGAAACATTTGATAATGGTTGAATTCCAACTAATAAAAACCCCAATCGAGATAGGATATACTGAACAATCACTTAAAACTGGCTAATTAGCACATGATTCATGAGTAGTTAATATCAAAATCCCAAGAACACTTAGATAATTTCAGGCATTTATGAGATTCAGGGCTCGCATGAACAAGTACGAATAAGATACAAAACAGAGATAGATTCATGTTTAAGACATGCATAGGAATAGATTCAGACAAGAGCATGGTAGGCATGTAAAGAGACAAGTTCCAGAACAAGTGAACACATAAAAAAAATCACTGAACGAAAATAAAGGGTGGGGTACTTAGCTTTTTTCAGGCCTTTTCCTTTTCTTTTTCCTTTTCTTTCTTTATTTTCTTCTTTCTTTCTTCTTTGTTCTTTTCATTTTCTTGATTTCTCAGAGTTTCAAAGACTATTGGTCTTCTAAGGGTTAAATCTTCCAAATAGGGCCTTGGGGGTTTGATTTTGAGTGGGGTAATGGTGTTTGGGGACCTGGGGTAAGTTATTGAAGAGGGGTTATTTTTGGGTACTCGCCGGAGTAGGGTTCCGGCGAGGGTTTTTTGAATATTCGATGAGTTGGGGACAGATTTGAGGGAAACCACCGAGATGGGATGGTAGATCGTCTCATAGTGGTTAGATGGTGTTAATTTGGGAACCTGGTTCATACCTTGGTGGTCACCGGCTAGGATTCCGGCAACCGAAATTTCAAGATGGGGGGGAGACTGTTAGTCTTTGGTCGAGGTTAATGGTGTTTAAGGGTTGTTTTGAAGGTGAGAAGGGTGTTTTGTGTTTGCCTGAGTCGGAGACGGAGGTCTAGGGTTAACCTCTGGTGGTCTCCATACGATGGGGGAGGAAAGGAATCCTAGGGCGGCTAGGGTTTCAATATGGGGAAGGGGTGTGTATGCAATGAGGCGTCTGGAAGGGGAGGGTATAATATATATCAAAATGATATTGTTGATCCTTGGCCGTTGGATTGGATCAAATTAATGGACAGGATCATCTGGCTTCAAAACGGTGTCGCATTGTTTAATGAAAGGTCTCATTATGTCTGTCAGATTATAACATTGGACGGTTGAGATTGGATGCCCTAAACTACGTCGTTTAGTTTAAATGGCACCTTGGCCTCGTCCGTTTGATCAATTGTACTGGACGGCTGTGATTAGTTCTAAGGACGACGTCGTTTTATTTGAAAGGGGACCACCTTATATGGTCCATTGATCAATTGCAATCAACGGCTCGGATTTATTCAATTATGCGGCGTCGTTTGGTTGGCAAGGGACTAGGCAGGCCGGTCAAATGACTGGGCCTGGTCTGTATTTTATTTTGGGCTTATGTATTTCTTGTGTATTTGGCCCAAACTAAAATTATGTATTGTATTTTTGTATTTTATTATTTTTTGACTTGTATTTTATGTAATTTTCTGTATTTTCTTTTTGTATTTTGTATTTTTCCTTTGTATTTATTTTACAAGTGATATATTTCCTTTATTTTCCGTTCTTTGTATTTTTCCTTGATTTTTCGATAGTTTTTGTATTTGTGCTTAATTTTCCAATTTCCTAGCATTTGTTCTATAATTTTGTGACATTTTCTAATTAATTCTTTTTTTATATTTTTTATTTCAAATAATTGACAAACACTAGCATTTCACACACAATTTCAAAACAATTTGCAAACAAAATCATTTTGGTATTATTTTTTATATATTTTTGGAATTCAATTGCTTGGGGCAAAAATCACGTGCTCACAATGACCATGGTAGGGTTTTAAAGATGATTATTCGATTGAATTTTGTTGGTTGGATGTGAATGGTTGATCACACGTGTGATGTTAGGAGTATAAATTTTTGAAGAAATATGGTGAGATGAATTGTTGGTTAATAGTGATAACTGGATGAACCAATACTATAGATATGAGCTGGAAAGACCTACAAGATGTTTGATAATATGCCTAAATGGCATAAGTTATCGAATTTGTTATTGGTCATGTTGAATATTTTATTGTAGATTCAAATTGCTTATGTATATTGGAGCATTGTAGTATCATTAAGGGGCGAATTTGAGGTATGTATGGCTAACTTTAACCTTTGTAAAGTCAGCTTGTTTGGAGTACAAGAAATTGGTACGTGTTATTTATGTGAACTATTTGTGATTTTTGGTTGTTTCACAGGTGTCAAGGTTATATGGCCTATTTCATGAGTTCTTGTGATTAATATGTCTTGAATGTTGTTGATTATGTTTTTTTAATATAATGGTGTAAGTAACTGGCAATAAACCAAATGTGATTGTAAAATTGTTATGTGGCAAGAGTCGAGAAACAAATTATGGAAAAAAATCGTAAATGATGTAGTTGGAATAACTGTGGTAATAACATATATGGCTTGTCGTGGCCAATTATCATTGTGACATTAAATGCATATGAGTTGTTGAATATGATGGAATTGGTATTGATGGCTACGGAAATTATTGTGAATTGTTGTGGTTGTTCTTTAAGAATTGTTGTTGTTGTTCTTTGTGAATTATTGTTATTGTGTTGTTGTTCGTGAATTGTGACTTGTACAGTAGGATCGGGTTGCGCGCCGCAACACAAAGTAATAAGGTGTGGGTTGTGGTGATAAGGGTGGCCGAGGAAATAAGGGTGGAAAAGTGATCAAAATCACTATTTAAATGAAATTATGAAAAAGATTGTGAAATCATTGATGTGAAAATGTTGAAGGGAAAAAAGGAGAGATTGTAAACTTGTTTGGCTTGATTGTACCTTTCATGTGCATTTGATTGTTGATTCTATTACTATTTGTTATCTATGTAGTGATTGATCTTACTTGTGGTAAAGTTTGTTCATACATACCAGTACAATTCAAATGTATTGACGTCCCTTTTTGCCGAGGGCACTACATTCGTGTTATGATTGTAGGTGGATCTATAGCAGGTACTCCAATCCATCGACAATAGCACTCCTCTCCATCCCATGAGTTGCATTGGTGAACCCCACTTCCTATTGGGATCATATGTGGTTCATGCCACCTTCTTTTGAGCTTATTGTGTATTGTAAGGTATAGCCGGGGCCTTATCACCGGCAAGTATTGGTTGAGTTCCAAGTATTCATAGAGGCCCCGTAGACACAATGTGGGTGGTGTATAGAAGTCTTTTGGGTAGTAACTATACGTTTCGGAGTCGTGGTCCACGTTGGTAAGTGTTGTATGTATTGTGCAAGTACTTCGTATCAAATGTTGAAAATGACACAAAGTAGAAATGAACTCAAGTTGTAAGTTTATGCTTAAGTCTTAAATTGTCATTTCAAAAGAATAATGTATATTGGAATCATGGGGTAACGCGTGGGATAGGAAAGGCAATTCCATGTCCACTTGACTGGATTCCTTCGATTAAGCGACGGTTATGTCCCTTGGTTTTGGGCCGTGACACGCACATCAACCGGGGCCACTCCCTACATACTAGGTTATGGTACAAAAGAAGTCAGCCCCGCCGAGATAGAGATTCTCTCCCTGAGGGTCATACAAGAAGCAGAGCTAGATGATACAGAGTGGGTCAAAAGACGCTACGAGTAGCTAGCTCTCATTGACGGAAAGAGGATGAATGCTATTTGTCACGATCAGTTATACCATAACAGAATGTCCATAGCCTTCAACAAGAGAGTTAAGATGAGAAAATTCTCGCCAGGACAGTTGGTATTAAAGAAACTATTTCCGCATCAAGATGAAGCCAAAAAGAAATTCTCTCCCAATTGGCAAGGCCCGTACATGGTTCATCGAGTCTTAACTGGAGGAGCCTTTATTCTCGTAGAAATGGACGATGAAGTTTATACAAAGCCTATCAACTCAGACGTAGTGAAAAGATACTACATTTGATCATATGATTTTCTTTCATGATGTATTTTGAACTACGGCTGACATAATTCACTTTTAAGAGGGGATACGTAGGCAGCCCTATAGGTTCGGTCATATCTTAATAAAAATTCCATCTCCCCCCCCCCCCAATTGGAACTGGGGCAGAAGGAGTCGATCCGCATTCAATTATCCAGCACAGCCGTCAGCAGCTCTAACCCAGTAAACTGGGGCAGAATTTTGAGGAAGACCCTTAAAATTCTAGAACAAGCAAGGTTCCATGTCTTGACCACGTTGAAGTCGTTGGTTCATCCAAAATAAAACCATTTTTTTAAATTTATACTTAAATTATATTCATACATAAACATCATTTGCAGCACTATCGTTTAGCAACACTACCCCAAGGATACGCGACGTCAAGAGCCAGGGGATACAAACTAACATTTCCCCTTTACAAAACTCACAAATTTTCTCTGAATGCAGGCACCCCAGGGCACAAATTATTGAATACATTCACAAAGTCGTGCTATTTAAGAGTGAGGAACAATCGCTCATTTGCAAAGTCACTATCCACACTCAACACTCCCCAGCAGCCCTAATATCATAAACCGTCTATCAGCTAAGGAAACTCACTACTATTCATCCTTTTACATTTTGGCATTTTCTGCATAAGGCTACTCTCTGCCTTCCAAGGCTAAGATCTGTCTCCATCCTACATATGGCTACCTATCTACCTTTCAAGACTAAGCTCTGCCTTCATCCTGCACAAGGCTACCTATCTGCCTTTTGAGACTAAGCTCTGTCTCCATCTGCATTGCATAAGGCTATTCTCTACCTTCCGAGGCTAAGTTCTGCCTCCATATTGCATAAGGATATTCTCTGCCTTTCGAGGCTAAGTTCTGCCTCCATCTTACATAAGGCTATTCTCTGCCTTCCGAGGTTAAGTTCTACCTCCATCTTGCATAAGGCTACCTATCTGCCTTTCGAGACTAAGCTTTGTCTCCATCTTGCATTTTTGCATAAGGCTACCTATCTGCCTTTCAATACTAAGCTCTGTATCCATCTTGTATTTTTTGCATAAGGTTATTCTCTGCCTTCTGAGGCTAAGCTCTGCCTCCATCCTCCATAAGGCTGCCTATCTGCCTTCCGAGTCTAAGCTATGTCTCCATCTGCATTGCATAAGGCTATTCTCTGCTTTTCAAGGCTAAGCTCAGCCTCCATCCTACATAAGGCTACTATCTGCATTTTGAGACTAAGCCCTGTCTCCATATGCAATGCATAAGGCTACTTATCTGCCTTCTGAGGCTAAACATTGTCTATATCCTGCATGGTTGAAACATAGCCACCTGCGTTTTAAATTTTCGTTCAGCTGAAACATTGCCACCCACATTTTAAATTCTCGTTCTGCTAAAATATCGCCATTTGTGCATTCATTTGGCTCAAAGATTGCCACTTTCTCATGGGCTGAAAGATCGCCAACTCGTTCAAAGGCATCATAGTTTGGAGGCATCATCTGAATAGCCCGAGAACATCATTTCATGGCCTACGAACCCTTACTTTTACGCTCTTCATGGCCCAGGACATCATAGTCTGAAGACGTCATCCTAACCATCCAAAGACAGGCATTCATGGTCCAACGGGAACTTGCATCACATTTAAATTATGAAATATATATGCATCACTCATCTGAAGGTACTCCGGCTGGTTCACGGCTGTCTCAATAGGAGCGATCCCGCTCCAGTTCTCCACAGCCTGTCTGATTCCAAGCACCCTCTTAGATCTAACCATCGCGTCCGTATTATCAAATTTCCATCAGCATATTCCGTCAATGGTTCCTGAACTACATATGGCCTGATTCCTGTAAAACCAGGGATATGTAGGAAGCTCAGAAACCAGAGCACGGTCAAAGTTCTTTTTCAATCAATATTTATTATCAAAATTGGCCATCATATCTTTACCCGACAACTCTTTCATCCTTCCCGGGTAAAGAGTGACAGTTGTTGATACCCAATTTTTTCCTATATATTTTTATATATACTCATATACTTTCAAAATAGTATATGTATGCATATATAAGCATGCCCAAAGGTTTTGGTATTTTTCCTCAATTTTTAGGGGTTTTTAGAATTAAGTTATTGTCTATTTTTAACAGTACAAAATCCGAAATTATTTCCAAATTATCATTTTTTTGGTGAATAACATATTTCATTTTCATATTCACAACAAAATATAATTAATGTAATTTTTTACATTTTTTTACAAATTTATTCGGAATTTCCAAAGCTTAATTACATAAAATTGCAATTATAGCCTATTTTATAATTAACCATGTTTTATAATTATAAAATTATTCCTCACATTTTTAGATTATTGTTTATATATTATTAATCAGTTCAGTATTTTTAATTTACTTTTAAATAATTTTTAGTCATTTGTATTAAATAAAATGGGAAAATGTGGCTATTTAAAACTTGGCCATATTTCTTTGCAATTTTAGCCAAATTGCGTCCCAATTCAGTGCAATTTTAACCCTAAATCAAATGAACCAATTAAATTTTTAAACCTGCCCCTGATCTAATTTCAAACCCACCCGGTCGGTCCTTTAATCTAGGTCGTTGATCAAAATGATCAACTGCCAAAATTCCTTATTACCTTTTTAATTCCTAACCCTATCTCATTTCCCAAATACGCCGCCCTAAAGTCCCTTCATCTCTCAGGCTCTCTCCAACAGTCGAAACCCCAGCCGCCATTAACGGCTTCTCCGACCAAATTCCATCAGCGTCCATGGCTTCTCAGGCCATGGACGGCCCGTGCTCTCTTCCATTCATCCTAAATCGTGCTCTCTGTCCCATCGTGTTCGAGCTTTGATATGGCTTAGCCATGGCCCAAACAGGTTCAAAAACTAGAGCTTTCAAGGCCTTCTCGTTTCTAGGGTTTCTGAGAAATCCTAAAAAAGCTTGTTCGAGGTATTTCTTCCTTTGTTTTCTTAGATCTATAACTAATCCATGTTTATTTTAAGGTTTTCAAACGACTTCTTAAATCTCTTTCAAAACTTTGCTTTCAAAGATGTTCATCTTCTCCGACTTAGGATTTCTTCAATTTTACCTGTTTTACCATGTTTCGTATATGTTTCTTTAATGTATTTGCTCTACCATGGCTCCTATGTGCTCCTACTGTGATTCCTACATGTTTTCTTCTACTATTCTCTCTTCTACCGATCCTTATGATTCCTTTTACTGTATTTTTATTTCACTCCTATGGGTTTTTCCGAATATGTTCTGGCATGATTTATTTGCTTTCTGCTCTACACTCGATTAATAGCAGAAACCCTAGAATTTTGGGGTTTTTAATCAAGTTTTTCAGACCACTTGTATGTGATTTTGTCTGCTTTATCTTCTTTGAGCTAACCTAATTTCCGAACTCTCTTTGTTTCTCTATGTGATTCTGATTCCGGCTAAGCTTTGCAAGACCTTTCATCTGACTTTTTCCATGCAATTCGATGTTTCTTCTTACTTAATAGTTCCCTACTCACTGATTTTGGTTGCATGACACTTTTCTCTGTTTGAATCCAGCCTCGCATGGTCTAAAACTCGTGCACTCTTTATATGCAGATTTTTCCTCTCCCAAACAACCTTTGATTTTGGGTACTGATCTTAGACCGACATTGTGTGAATTTGATTGATTCTTTCCTAGTCTAAATTTAACCTTCATATCCCCTTATTTTCTGACTTACTTCATTATTGATTTTAAATCTTTGATTCCCTGATTTACTATATATTAGTTGATTTACTTCTTGCCTTATTTACTTAAACCGTGTGTTTTAAACTTTCCCTTATGAATCTACCCCCTTATTTGCATAATGTGCATGATATGTTACTTGATTCCCTTTCCTTAAATAACTCTAGTCCTTTACTGTTCAAATTTGAACTCCCTGATTAAAGGAATTCCCTTCTACTGATTGTTTTCTGATTGATACTCGATTATTTTCTTTCCTTGCTTGCCTGTCTAACTTCAACTATAAATACTTGCTCCTCTCTTAACTCTATCATCGAATTCTGACTGAAAATAATATCAGAATTCATATCTCTGTCTCACAATATTCTTTACTACTCTCTATTTTTCTATACCACTATTGAGCACTATGCATCCTACTGTCTGAGTTCCCAAGTATTTGTGGGAGCTTCTTGAGTTTGTCCATGTTGATTACCTGGTTGTTTGTTTGTTGTTGCTATTCTACTATTCTAAACTTACAACTGTTATGTTTTCTTAGTTAAATAACAACCCTTGTTATATGTTCAGTTTCTCTGCTTCTACCCATTTCCCCTTTGTATGTTTATTTATGCTTTCCTGCACTATGTAATTCACTTCAAGCAAGCTGTGCCTTTTCAAGTTATGTTTCAATCCCTTTCCCTCTATTCCCTTTGTATGTGAGTATTTTCCTGGGTCATAGTAGCATTATAAATTGATGCATATGATCTAGAACTAGACTCTTCTAAGTCTGTCCTTGATTGCTTTCCCATTCCTCCTCCCCCTATGTGTTGAGTTCTAATACGTCTATTGGTGCCCTGATCACCCTTCATACCTGAGTTTGACTCTATAATAAGTTGCTCTTATTGTTTGGAATCTGAGCAAGAGGTTAGGGGTGTGCCAGTGTATGTCATGGCTAGGTATGACTACCTCATGCTAAGGTTCCTCCTTAACTTTGCACTTATTCTTATTTCTTTATGTCCTACCCCCCTGTGATAAGCCATGCTTAGGGACCCTGGAGCTCCCTCTGAACTTGGATGCCTAAGGGCTGGTAATTCCACACATTGCACTACTCAATTCAGTCTCTAGGGTGTAAGCATTCCCTAGGCTTCCTGAAAGCCCTTGGAACTTTGAAACACTCTAAGAGAAGGCCTTGGAACCTGGAATCCTGAATTGGCGAAACACATGTTATTGGATACTGAGATTGAATTAGGATGCTCGGATCTAGCTGTAGGATGTGATGTATTTTTTTTATTGTTTTTCTTTCCTTCTATAATAATCTTGTAAAAAGAACTCGGGGATTATTAGTAAAAGGTGTGGGAGGGGTTTATTTTATTGTAACTAAGGGTAGATACCATGACTATAGGATTTAATAATTCAGTCACCTAGATATCATGCCTATAGGATTTAATGTTATAATTCAGTCACCTAGAAACCATGCCTATAGTGTTAATGTTTTAATCACCTAGATATCCGGCCTACAGGTTTTAACGTTAACTCAATTGATTAGATGCCATGTCTATAGAATTAATGCATAATACGCCTAATCCAACCATCTAGAAAATCTGCCTATAGGATTTAATGTTTTATCATCTTGCAAATCATTAGAAACTCTGCCTGTAGGACTTAATATCATGTAAGAAGCTGCACATAGAAACCATGTCTATAGGAGATGCATATGCGCTAGGCAAAACTATAGGATAACCAGACCTTCCATCCATTTACCCACTCTGTAATATGTTCTAAAATCCATAACAAGTTTGTCTCGCTTAATCTGTTTAAGTAATAATAACCGGGTAACTATTTTTTAGCATTTCAGTGTCATGATTTCAATATAAAACTCTCATGAGCCTGCAATGCTTTTAAAAAATTTTGCAAATCTATTTGAGGCAATTCTTTTAAATTTTCCGCCTATCTCTTGAAGGTATATTTCAAAACAGTCCTTTAATTCACTTTTCTTTTAAGGTATTTTGCACTCTTACAACTCTCCTGTATTTTCACTCAAACAAATCTGCAGACTCCAAAGTCATTACTAACTTCAGCAATTTTCAACTTCCTGTTTAAATTCTTACGCATTAGGTTTTTGTCTGAAATCAATGCTTTTCTAAATAACTCATTTAAAATACTACAAGTTCTGACAACTGGATCCGGGTTGCCTAATACAGACTTTTTATCCAACTCTATGTGTTAAATCAGTCCGTTAGCCGTTTAATTTTAATTTTTTAGACCAAATTAGTATATGTAAGACATGCTAAAACTAATTGTTATATGATTTATGGAGTCTACATGAGCCTTCTGTTGTATGTTTGCTTACTTCCCTTATGTGTTATTTGTTTTGGTTGACGCCTTTGCATTTTTTCCTTTAAAACTCCATGCAAATCCCCATCCCTTTATTCCCCTTTTAAGATTGGAAGTCCTAATACTCCAGGACTGATAGGTTGGGGTGGGTATTAGCATGCAATAAGTAAACGAGACCAAACGCGCTTAAATACCTTAACGGGGCGGGAAGGATAGAATATGGAGATGATGATAATGGTGCGCCAATATCCCATGCGGGAGTGACTTCTTGGATATTGTACGGACGTGATCCATATTATATTTAAACCTAGGACCCTCTCCCTCTTATTTATATGGCATGATGTTTTTTATAAAAATTTATGTTTTTCTTTCCAAAAGCACTTACGCCTTCTCTCTCTTTTCAAAACTTTCAACTTATTTGTATCCCCTATGTGCAAATCTTGTTTGTTTACTCCTATTCTTCTTAAAGTCACAACTAAGCAAGGCCGGGAACCACACTAGTAGATCTTGGGGGGTGCCTAATACCTTCCCCTCAAGCTAATCTCAAGC
Organism: Nicotiana noctiflora; assembly: GCA_032618575.1. Taxonomy (NCBI): domain Eukaryota; kingdom Viridiplantae; phylum Streptophyta; class Magnoliopsida; order Solanales; family Solanaceae; genus Nicotiana; species Nicotiana noctiflora. The sequence goes on along the minus strand of JASVEL010009188.1, from coordinate 13,627 downwards.
CCTTACCCGAACTCTAGTTTTGTTTCAAAAATCTTCTTCATTTCCTTAAAGTGTCTGAATGCACTATAATCATTAGGTGGCGACTCTTTAAACTCCATAACCTAAATTCCTCAAAAGGGAATGAGAGTTGTTTTGTCTATAATGTCATAAAACCCCGATTTCTCCTTCTTCTTTGGGTGAAAAAGGGGGGCGTCGACAGTTTGCTTACTTCCCCAACAATTATCCACGAACCCCTTCAAGTGCTTGTATACATTTTGATTGGAGGCGCCCATGAAATACCATCATTGTACAAGAAGTGTCAACATCACATTTGTAATTTGGAAGTTCCCCGCCCGGATTCGGGGAGGAACTATTGCACTTGCGTAAACTTGGTTGGGAAGAACCCTTGGAGAAACTCTTGGTGGAGGCGAAGGAGGGTCTGGAATTGCATCATTAGGATTATCATTTGCATTTCTACCTCTTCTTGGTATTTGTGGTACCTGAAGTTCCTCTTGTTCTACATCATCAACCTCCTCCCCCGCAACCACGTTGTCAAGAGGGATATTCTCGTTCAAAGCCATTTGTACCTACTGGTTTGACACTAATAAAGTTAGTAAAAAGAAGGAAAGAGAAGCTAAACACTAAACTAGCTACACAAATAGTCGGAAGCCGTAAGCTCCCCGGCAACACGCCAAAAAGTGATCATCGCGGACTCAACCCTTAGGAAGAGTGGGCGCTAACAACTTTCACCCGATAGTGGTTTTCGGGGTCAATTTCCTCAGGGAGCTAGTTATTTGAGTCAAGTATTTGTGAAGACTAAGAAAGTGTTTTAGCTTCTAATTTGACTTCTAACATTTTTTATTTTCCTTGTTTTTCAACTAAATATATTAACTACAATTATGAACTAGATTATATTAAATTGTAATTCTATGGTGTATGCAATAAGGAGAAGACACTAGGATCGTAGCACTCACCTAGGTGAATAATTAATGGGTATATAATACTAATGCAAGGATGATAGTTAAGGAAAAATTGGATAATCGTTGCACTTTAGTACTCACTCTCACACCGCTCGGTAGAGAGAATGATTAACTGACTCTCGAGAGACCAATTGTGTAGGCTAATTTTCCCAAGCAACTTAAAGATTCAAGTTGGGTAATTACTCTCTTGAGGTTTAACACGTTACTTGGGACTACCATTCTCATGGGTCCATCCCAAATTCTTGTTGGGTTGATTGAGAGGTCATAGAATCTCTTTCTCAAGAAGAGTTAAAATCCACTAAGCTAGACATAGTATTTGCAACCACAAAATCTAAATGAAAACATACAATCAACCCAAAACCAAACACCCAATATCATCCAAACATTAAGCAAAAACACCCATTAATTACTCACACTAGGGTTGAGCCACAACCCTAGCTAATGGGTTTAGCTAGACATGGAAGAAGTAGAAATTGAAGAAATAATAGAAGAAATTGTCATAAACATGAACTACTAATTTAATACACTTAATTACACATTAAAATCTAAGGAAAATAGCCTAAAATAGGCCAATAAATGTTTCCTCATGCTCAGCTGCTCGTACAGTGTAAAAGAAGTTAACCTAAAAAAGTAAAATATTCTATTTATACCACATAGGAAAAACTGGACAAAAATACCCTTGAGGGTCTGTTGCGGACCGCATAGAAATGACATGCGGCCGAGTAGGAGTCACTGGCCTTCAATTTTTGAGCTATTGGATCTTGGAACGCAGACCGCCTAGAAATGCCACGCGGCCGTGTAGGTTGAGTCATGCGGACCGCGTGGAAATGATGTGCGGCCGCACAGTTGATTGTTCTCCAGTGTTGACTCTCTGATCATTCACCCACGCGGACCGCATAGAAATGGTGTGCGGCCGCGAGGGATTATGCCTTGTATTCTGAGCTTCTGTTTCTTCATCATTGCGGACCGCGTATAAATGGATGCGGTCCGCATGAATTATGTCCAATCTTGCAGGTTCTCTGATCATTACTTGTGCATCCGCGTTGCAATATTGTTCGGACCACACAGGTTAACTTGAAAGTTCGTCATCTTGCAGATCTTTCCTGCGCGTCCGCGTGGTAATACAGTGCGAATCGCGCAGTGTATGCCTAGACTTGGTTATTTGCAGAATCCTCTTGTGCGCCCGCAGGACAAAAGGTTACGGTCCGCACAGGTCATTTAATTTACACTTTAGCTCATCTCTTGACGCTTGGCAGATTTCACTCCTTCCTGAGCCGATTTGTGATCTTTATCATTGAGTCGCTCAAACCTACAATCAAGCGTGCCTTGTAAGCAATTCAGGACTAATCTATATCAATTTATGCATAAAGCTTAGGAAAGAAGGGGTACAAATCATGTAAAAATCACAGTTATCACCTAACAGCTGAAGTTTTTTATTTATTATTTAAAAACTTCAGGAAGTTTTCTTTCTACACTAGATAAATTAAAAAATAATATTGCACTTATAAAACTTTGGCTAATCAGCTGAAGTTATTTTGTTATTACTCAAAAACTTCATCTCTAGAGCTGAAGTTCAACAATTATAAAAAAAACTTCAGCTGTACAGCTGAAGTTCGGTAGTTATTTCCAAGAACTTCAACAACTGATAAGCAGAACTTCAGCACCTGATAAACAAAACATCAGCTGAATTCAAATATCTTGGATAGTGTTCATGCTTAAATATTTTCAAACAAAAAATGTACATAAAATTCATGATAAAAGACACAAACATATAAGTATGACACAAAAGTGAACTAAAAAATAATTAATATATATTCACAAAATTAAATTATGTACAACCAACCAATCCTCTGATAAAAAAATTCACACAGAGACTCTTCAAAATCTCTGTAATCATGTCCTTCTCGTTCTTCTGGAGTTTTATAGCCACTATCTTTTTTCCATTTTCCATGAGCCCAAATATTGGCAGTCAATTCTCTCCTGAATTCCAATGCTTGACTTTGATTAAAGTTGAATACATCGTCTCTCATCAAACGCATATCCATAAACTTAAGAGCAAATATACCACAATCAATACTCTAAAAAAACACATGAATAAAATTAAAGAATAGTTAAGACAAGGGCAAAAAATTATAAACATAAGATGCATCGTAAAACATATGTGAAACACATACCCGTTAGTCTGCTCCAGTGTGTGCAGACACTTAATTTTAAATTCTTCCACAGGACTGTTCCCATAATTGTCACGATCCAAAATCCACTAAGTGTCTTGATGGCGCTGGACACCGCTATCAGGTAAGCCAATTAAATTACCGATTTAGAATCCTATTTTAAAGTACATAATATTCCAGAAATTTCCTTCTATTTTCATAAATAAGAGGTTTTTACTTCAATTCAAATCGACAATAACAATTAAATCAAATCTTTCAAAAATCATCCCAGAACCCGATGTCACAAGTGCATGAGCGACTACTGATAAGTGAAATAAAATGCAACATCTGTCCGAAATACAGTGGACAAGAAATAAATAATTAAAGTACAGAAGGGAACTACACTAGCTGCGGGTCATCTCGCAGGTTGCAGCTCACCTAGTCCTAGAGTTATCCATGATGCTACGTATGTATGCTGCTAGAAGTGTATATGTACCTGTGCAACAAAACTGCACAGAAGTTTAGTATGAGTACGTAATCAACGTGTACTTAGTGAGTATACAGCCTAATCCCAAAGGGGTAGAGACGAGATGGCCAACTTCTACACTCACTAGAGGTTAATTAACACTATACTATAAGTGTGAGAATAATCATGGATTTTTATATAAGTTCTAATTGTGAAGCCAGGGAAATAGGTAAGCACCTTCAACAATGAAACCAGGGCTTCCAAGGTTTATTCTTTATTATCTTACTAGTTTATATCGAGCCACGTAGGGCCAATTCCAAAATTTACAATTATTAAGTAACAAATAAACATGCGCAAATGACGCCGAGGTCGACGGCTCGCTCTAACAGAATATAAATTGTGCACTATCGAGGGTCGAGCGACACGAACTATAGATGGATCTATTATCACTGAGGCATTCGGCCCGTTCCATAATTAAACACATATCCTACTCGTGGATCATCCATGCGACTGTCACGACCCTAGTTCACCAATCGTGAACATGTCGTGACGGCACCCAGTCTCCACGACTAGGTAAGCCTAACACTTTGCGGAATGTACAAGTTTATGAACTTTAAACAAGAAATAGCGGAAAATGATATAAATAGGAATGTAATCCGTGCCGCTTGGCACATACACTCGTCAACACACCGCATAAAAATACCACCAAGACCCGGAATCCCACGGGTAACACAGACTAAAAGAAATACAACTGTGGCTCTATGTGTAAAGAGTATCTAAGACAACGAAATGAAGGAAAACATCTACTAGAACTATCAGAATAGAAGGAGGGCCTCCGGATCCGCAGACGTAGCAGATCATACCTCGAGGTCTCCAAGTGTGCCGCTGATATCACCTAGTATGGGCCTGTCCTGATGTACCTGGATCTGCACAACAAAAGTGTGCAGAAGAGTAGCATGAGTACACCACGGCGGTACTCAGTAAGTGCCAAGCCTAACCTCGATGGAGTAGTGACGAGGAAGGTCAGGGCCCTACTGAGAGAACAATAATATAATGATGATAACAATAATAAGCAGTTTAAATAATTATGAATCTGAATGACGACAGTAAAGTGATTTCTGCAACCGTCTACAATGTAAGCTAGCAGCAAGTAAATAACTAAATAAAAACTCAATCAGCAAGTCCAGGACCTGTGGGAATCGAACCCACAGTCCCATTGACAGTACCTCTGGGTCTCCGGGAATCGAACCCGCAACCCATATCTCAATAAATAATCAATAACTCAGGATCTCCGGGAATCGAACCAATAGTCCCTACCAATAACTCAGGATCTCGGGAATCGAACCCGTAGTCCCTACCAATAACTCGAGATCTCGGGAATCGAACCCGTAGTCCCTACCAATAACTCAGGATCTCAGGAATCGAACCCGTAGTCCCTACCAATAACTCAGGATCTCGGGAATCGAACTCGTAGTCCCTACCAATAACTCAAGATCTCGGGAATCGAACCCGTAGTCCCTACCAATAACTCAGGATCTCGGGAATCGAACCCGTAGTCCCTACCAATAACTCAGGATCTCGGGAATCGAACCCGTAGTCCCTACCAATAACTCGGGATCTCGGGAATCGAACCCGTAGTCCCTACCAATAACTCAGGATCTCGGGAATCGAACCCGTAGTCCCTACCAATATCACGCCGGGTCTCTGGGAATCGAACCCACAGCCCTGGGTCTCCGGGAATCGAACCCGCAATCCACAAACAATATCACTCCGGGTCTCTGGGAATCGAACCCACAGCCCTGGGATCTCCGGGAATTGAACCCGCAGTCCACAAACACATCAAATAAAGAAAACACACAGAGAGAATATAATATGTTAAATTACAACTTCATCAAAATTAGTGCCAACAATTTATCAAGAGTTCAAGTAAATCAACTAGACAATTAAACATGTTGAATCCTAGCTAATCATGCTTTTCTAAGTAATACCGGGTAATGGTAACGCTTTTATCAGCTAAGAGCAGGAATATCACTAATCAGACAATTCAAGTAAAGTGTGTGTTACAACAACCAGCGCATGTACACGCCCGTCACCTCGCGTACAAGGCATTTAAACTATCACATAATATCCTAGGGGCGAAAGTTCCCCCACACGAGGTTAGACAAGCCACTTACCTCAATTCCGGTACAAAACCGCTAAGTAATAACCTTCTTGCACGAATGTCGGCCTCCACAAGTGTAGTATCTGATAAAATCAATAGAATCACGTCAAAATAGGCCAATTGGGCATTACCCAATCAAAATAACTCAAAATTCACCAAAACCCACAAGTTGCCAAAACCCGACTTCCGGTACGCTTATCGAAAAATCACGAAAAATATATATTCGGGTTCCTTATCTCAATACGAGTCCGTGCATATAAAATTTATCGAAATCGGACTCCGTTTGCCCATTCAAATCAAAGATTTTCTAACATTTAGGCCTAGGGCTCAAACCCACCTTTAATCTTCCAATTTCGGTGAAATAATCATGGATTTCATGATAAACCAACGAATTAAGGTCAAGAGACTTACCCCCGATGATCTCCCGATGATATCCCAGCGTTTCCCCTTCAAAATCCTCTCTTGGAGCTCAAAAATGGCGTTTTGCGAATGAGGGTCGCGGGTTGACTGTTCTGGACTTAAATTACTGCCAGACATTTTTACTCTATGCGATCGCATGATCCCTGTTGCGATCGCATAGCACAAATTTCGACCCTCGCCAAACTACTCTATGCGATCGCATAGTCCTAAATGCGATCGCAATGCTCACCAAAATATACCTATGCGATCGCATACCCTGCTCCGCGATCGCATAGAACAAAAGCTGGACCTGGGACCCCTCTTCTCTATACACTATGCGATCGCATAGGACTGTACGCGATTGCAGAGAACAACTTTGCAGAACTATGCGATCGCATAACCTTGCCCGCGATCGCATAGAACAAATACTTGGCCTCTCCAAAACCTTCTATGCGATCGCATCAGCCCATTGCGATCGCATAGAGCATTCGTCTGCAGCACACACCAGCAGTTAACAGCATTTCTAAAATGCATGAAATTAGCCCGATTGGACCCCCGGATTCATCCCGAGACCCCCGGATCCCAACGAAAACCACCAACCTATTCCAAAACATGATACGAACTTATTCTAATCATCAAAACACGTCTAACAACATCAAAACCCATAATTCACATCGAATTCAAGCCTAAATTTCTTAAAACTTTCCGAATTGCACATTCGATCTAAAACCCGACCAAACGACGTCCGAATGACCTGAAAATTTGCGGACATATCCAAAATCACATAACGAAGCTACAGGAATTGTCGAAATTCCATTCCAACCCCGGATCAAAATCTCACCTATCGTTCGGATTCGCCAAAATTTCAACCTTCGGCATTTCAAGCCTAATTGAGCTACGGACCTCCAAAATACATTCCGAACGCGCTCCTAACCCCGAAATCACCTAACGGAGCTAATGGAACCATCGGATTTCCGTTCCGAGATCGTCTTAACACTGTTCCGGCTACGGACCGTTTTCTAGTTTCAAAGCTCTTATTTAGGGACTAAGTGTCCCAAAATGTTCAAATTTTCGAAACCGACTCTCCCGGCAACCCACAATGGCAGAAATGAACTTAGGGGAACAGTTAAGTTAGGGATTGGGGCGTAATTTTCTAAAACGACCGGTCGGGTCGTTACATCTTCCCACACTTAAAGATTCGTTCGTCCTCGAACGAGCATAGAAAACATACCCGGAGTAGTGAAAAGATGAGGGTACTGGCTGCGCATATCCTGCTCGGTCTCCCAAGTCGCCTCCTCGACCGGCTGGCTCCGCCACTGAACCTTTACCGAAGCGATGTTCTTTGACCTTAGCTTTCTGACTTGCCTGTCTAGAATGGCTACCGGTTCCTCAACATAAGACAAATCCTTGTCTAGCTGAATAGATGTGAAATCCAACACATGCGACGGGTCACCATGGTATCTCCGGAGCATGGAGACATGAAACACGGGGTGAACTCCGGCTAGGCTGGGAGGTAAGGCCAACTCATAAGCAACCTCCCCAACACGCCTCAAAATCTAAAAAGGGGCAATAAATCTAAGACTCAGCTGAGCACATTAGCCTGATATATCTGAAGATATTCCCTCTTGTTTAAGCAATTAAGTCTTAGAGCCTAATTCCAACATCCGGAATTCTATGTCGGGCTTGTTTTCATCAAGAGATCACTCAATATTCCTCAAACGCCGTCCTCAAACATGATTGCATAACCTTGCTGGATTCTTACCTTGCAACTCAAAATCCACAAGACCACAATAATATTTTATGATCAAATTAGCCAAAAATTCAACGAATCAGATGCTCCCATCACACCTCATGATCTACATAGGTCTCGTTCCAACCTTTACAATACTGACACGATGGAAGAGATGTGTTGATATCCATAACCAACTACTGAATCAACAATTCATTGGTCCATACTCCCGACAAGATCCATTACCCTGTCCTAAACCAGAGGATGATCATTTCCTCTATAGTATACTTCATATAATCAATTTGCACTGACCCCAAATCACATAATCTCATCTCACCCAGTACGAACTTCTCAGGCGATAAGCCACATCGGACATAATCAAAAGTCCCACAAGATGACACAATGTGCTACTAATCCACTAATACGTACGTGATACAAAGGAAGGCGAAAACTAGAGAGAATTATTCAGCTCTCACATAAACATGGGCCTCCTCAGAAAATAGGAAACATAACACATAAAAGCAATTATAGACACCGAAATAGACACCACATTGTTGCGGCGTGCAACCCGATCCCAACAATATGCCCATGGCGGCGTGCCACCCGATCCCAACAATATAACCATGGCGGCGTGCCACCCGATCCCAACAATATAACCATGGCGGCGTGCCACCCGATCTCAACAATATAACCATGGCGGCGTGCCACCCGATCCCAACAATATAACCATGGCGGCGTGCCATCCGACCCCAACGATATAAAACTCACACAAGGAGTCATATGTCGAGCTGAATAGCTCGTCACATCAAAATACCGACTATCGATCATAAGCACACTAAGGTGCATGATATCAGACACAATGAAACATATAGCGCTATAGGCTACAACTCAAGCACAACTGAGGTGCGATATAAGATCCGAGTCTCAAGAGCCATCATGCTCCTATAACATCACCGCTGAGCGGAACCCCAACACATAAGGAACTTACCAAGCCGTCTCACACTCATACGGCACAATATATCTTACATGAATTAACCAACCGCGAAATAAGACCGCGACTATCCCTTCATAAAGGGCGCATTGTTGGAAGAAACATAACTGGCCTGACGCAAGGCTCACTTCCACATTTAAATCTATCCACCGACCTTAAGTCTATCATGGTCGTGCCAAGATAAGTCAATAGTATTTCACAGGTCTATAACCCAATAAGCAGAGTGCCCTCCATGCATAAGTTCTCAAATGGATGATATCACCAAACTCCTCATACTTGGTTTAAATTTCTAACCAATCAAGTGACTACAAGTCACACCTATACAATCTTCTTGTGGGTCAAGCTCCCACCATCTTCCGAATAATTAAACGGACCTGCACATTCAGCCCACCGGCTGCACTAACACTGAAAAGCGATCAGGAGTCCCTAACCGGGATGCAAGGCCTTTCTCATAGAACACCGACCTCAAATGATACCGATGCTAATACCCATCTTACTCAAAATACTGACACTCTTTCCCTGCTCATCCGAGCTCTTTATATCACATTCATTGACCAAACTGTGACCTTAGTCCTTCAAATTTCATACTACTCGCTGCACCCCACGTGCCGATATACGATAGACACAATTTCCATCATAGCTCTAGAACTGACGATAGGCTAATACTTCATCACATAAGACCTTCCATTTAACTCATTTTAGGAGAACTATAGCAACACACAGTGAGTTCTCATAACCGTTGAATATGCCAATCTCTAAGTAGTGGTCCAAGCCACCATAACCCTTTCCGAGATCCGCCTACTCATAACAGGCCTTAATAGAAGAATACTTCAGAATTACATCAATCACTGCGGCCGACAAGTCTCAAATGCACCGCCACAAATCACATGCATAATTCGATCACGTTGCATGAATCGATCATTGACACCAATACGCCAACTCAACTATGGCCGATCAATCTACTTCCTTCCAGGTTATCCTTGATTGCCTTAGAAATGTTAATATCTTCCTTCAATACCTAACTTATTCCAACCGCACTTACCCCGAGTGACCTTAAATCATGAGGCCATACTATCTCAAGAACGACGACCATTTCATGTCTCTCAAATACTACACCACAAGTCAAAACATCATAGATCGTTTTGTGCTTTTCTTCATAAGTTGCTTCAAAAGCTTGAGCCTCAACTGTACTTATAGACTCAGAATTATCAGGCACCACACTTTACCTCTTGAATTCACTAGGACCGCTATTGAGAACCATCCGGTTCTAACTTGCCCCAGTACGCAACCAACTCTATTGAATTTCTTTATAACATATGAATACCCTCTCGATAAAGCACCCAGCGGAATCACTTCCCACGAAGTCTGCACCTATACGAGGCATAAATCATGAATTTTCCCTCAAGTTTGAACATGAGCCAGTAAGGCTAAACATAACATGCATTCAACAATACATATACTCAAATTGCCACACATGGTCCTTTCCCCGTGGCCGCAATAACACAATAATACGCTGGTATCCATAATTCACACAGGTAATTAACCATGCGATCCAATCTTAAGCGGTGGGACTCTCCCACTTAGCCCAAAGCCACTATTACACGACTCTCGAACACATTATAACCATTCTCTCAAGTCATTTACTATTATTCAACTGCAACTCACTTGATCCAACGAATATAACCACATGTGCTATATTAGCACTCTAACACCATAGGGTATGAACTCATCCCAATACAACCCAACATATTCCCGCTCTATGTATCGAACATTCTTTACCACGACAGCTTAAGACATACTGTGATTCTCACACCTACGAAGCACCATGTAGCCTTCGCCGAAGTCTTCCCTGCCGATAATGAAATGTAGAATTATTATGGACACAGGAACATCAAAAGTCCCAACGTCATACCATACGAGTCTCAACTCTTGCCCATCCGCAAGTTTTCAAGAACTTTTTGAATAGCACCTAAATACAGTGCGAGCCAAATCGGATATGATACATGACCCATAATTTGGTCGTTGATAGTGAAATCCTTTCAGTTAGCACGAAGCCTTAAAGATACATCTTGCTAATCCACGATAATAGCCTTTATCATATGTACGTCTTCATCATAAGACAACCCAAGACATTGGTTTGGTACATGTCCTTCTTAAGACAGTTAAACTCATTTCCCCCAGTATCTCTGCTGGCTGAATTCTTCGCTAAATAGATATCTCATATGAACCATATAGTCTTTATTACCACTAACTATCTTTAGATCTACATCCACCTCGTGATTCTACCTTTACTCTGACGATTAGGCAGTTAAGTAAACCTTCTCAAGACCATACTTATCAACTGAATGTCAGAACCTAGTGCACCCCCACGTGCACAGTTGAAGATCTCTCAATTCTATTGCATTATCGATATGGATGACACGCGGTAACAATGGTTGAGTAAATTCTTGACTTCCTTGAGATCTCTCTGCAGCGTCGCGAACCGTTGGCGCATACTTGATACCGAGTGCGCAAATTTCAATACACGAGTGGATGCAAAAGAACATATGACATAGGCTTCAACTGAATAAATGACGCACGATAAGGAATTCAAAGAATTGAAGAGTTTCCTAAACAGTTACATAGCCCCTCGTAGATAAATATAGACGTCTCCGTATCGATCAACGAGAATCTAAGTAACCGGTCCGTGTCCCGTGACTCCTACGAACCTAGAGCTCTGATACCAACTTGTCACGACCCTAGTTCACCAATCGTGAACATGTCGTGATGGCACCCAGTCCCCACGACTAGGTAAGCCTAACACGTTGCGGAATGTACAAGTTTATGAACTTTAAACAAGAAATAGCGGAAAATGATATAAATAGGAATGTAATCCGTGCCGCTTGGCACATACATTCGTCAACACACTGCATAAAAATACCACCAAGACCCGGAATCCCACGGGTAACACAGACTAAAAGAAATACAACTGTGGCTCTATGTGTAAAGAGTATCTAAGACAACGAAATGAAGGAAAACATCTACTAGAACTATCAGAATAGAAGGAGGGCCTCCGGATCCGCGGACGTAGCAGATCATACCTCGAGGTCTCCAAGTGTGCTGCCGATATCACCTAGTATGGGCCTGTCCTGATGTACCTGGATCTGCACAACAAAAGTGTGCAGAAGAGTAGCATGAGTACACCACGGCGGTACTCGGTAAGTGGCTTGTCTAACCTCGTGTGGGGGAACTTTCACCCCTAGGATATTATGTGATAGTTTAAATGCCTTGTACGCGAGGTGACGGGCGTGTACATGCGCTGGTTGTTGTAACACACACTTTACTTGAATTGTCCGATTAGTGATATTCTCGCTCTTAGCTGATAAAAGCGTTACCATTACCCGGTATTACTTAGAAAAGCATGATTAGCTAGGATTCAACATGTTTAATTGTCTAGTTGATTTACTTGAACTCTTGATAAATTGTTGGCACTAATTTTGATGAAGTTGTAATTTAACATATTATATTCTCTCTGTGTGTTTTCTTTATTTGATGTGTTTCTGGACTGCGGGTTCAATTCCCGGAGATCCCAGGGCTGTGGGTTCGATTCCCAGAGACCCGGAGTGATATTGTTTGTGGACTGCGGGTTCAATTCCCGGAGATCCCAGGGCTGTGGGTTCGATTCCCAGAGACCCGGCGTGATATTGGTAGGGACTACGGGTTCGATTCCCGAGATCCTGAGTTATTGGTAGGGACTACGGGTTCGATTCCCGAGATCCCGAGTTATTGGTAGGGACTACGGGTTCGATTCCCGAGATCCCGAGTTATTGGTAGGGACTACGGGTTCGATTCCCGAGATCCCGAGTTATTGGTAGGGACTACGGGTTCGATTCCCGAGATCCCGAGTTATTGGTAGGGACTACGGGTTCGATTCCCGAGATCCTAAGTTATTGGTAGGGACTACGGGTTCGATTCCCGAGATCCCGAGTTATTGGTAGGGACTGCGGGTTCGATTCCCGGAGATCCTGAGTTATTGATTATTTATTGAGATATGGGCCGCGGGTTCGATTCCCGGAGACCCAGAGGTACTGTCAATGGGACTGTGGGTTCGATTCCCACAGGTCCTGGACTTGCCGATTGAGTTTTTATTTAGTTATTTACTTGCTGCTAGCTTACATTGTAGACGGTTGCAGAAATCACTTTACTGTCGTCATTCAGATTCATAATTATTTAAACTGCTTATTATTGTTATCATCATTATATTATTGTTCTCTCAGTAGGGCCCTGACCTTCCTCGTCACTACTCCATCGAGGTTAGGCTTGGCACTTACTGAGTACCGCCGTGGTGTACTCATGCTACTCTTCTGCACACTTTTGTTGTGCAGATCCAGGTACATCAGGACCGGCCCATACTAGGTGATATCAGCAGCACACTTGGAGACCTCGAGGTATGATCTGCTACGTCCGCGGATCCGGAGGCCCTCCTTCTATTCTGATAGTTCTAGTAGATGTTTTCCTTCATTTCGTTGTTTTAGATACTCTTTACACATAGAGCCACAGTTGTATTTCTTTTAGTCTGTGTTACCGTGGGATTCCGGGTCTTGGTGGTATTTTATGCAGTGTGTTGACGAGTGTATGTGCCAAGCGGCACGGATTACATTCCTATTTATATCATTTTCCGCTATTTCTTGTTTAAAGTTCATAAACTTGTACATTCCGCAAAGTGTTAGGCTTACCTAGTCGTGGGGACTGGGTGCCGTCACGACATGTTCACGATTGGTGAACTAGGGTCG
>JASVEL010009187.1:0-262689 GCA_032618575.1 Nicotiana noctiflora | reverse complement strand
GCTAAGCTTTGCAAGACCTTTCATCTGACTTTTTCCATGCAATTCGATGTTTCTTCTTACTTAATAGTTCCCTACTCACTGATTTTGGTTGCATGACACTTTTCTCTGTTTGAATCCAGCCTCGCATGGTCTAAAACTCGTGCACTCTTTATATGCAGATTTTTCCTCTCCCAAACAACCTTTGATTTTGGGTACTGATCTTAGACCGACATTGTGTGAATTTGATTGATTCTTTCCTAGTCTAAATTTAACCTTCATATCCCCTTATTTTCTGACTTACTTCATTATTGATTTTAAATCTTTGATTCCCTGATTTACTATATATTAGTTGATTTACTTCTTGCCTTATTTACTTAAACCGTGTGTTTTAAACTTTCCCTTATGAATCTACCCCCTTATTTGCATAATGTGCATGATATGTTACTTGATTCCCTTTCCTTAAATAACTCTAGTCCTTTACTGTTCAAATTTGAACTCCCTGATTAAAGGAATTCCCTTCTACTGATTGTTTTCTGATTGATACTCGATTATTTTCTTTCCTTGCTTGCCTGTCTAACTTCAACTATAAATACTTGCTCCTCTCTTAACTCTATCATCGAATTCTGACTGAAAATAATATCAGAATTCATATCTCTGTCTCACAATATTCTTTACTACTCTCTATTTTTCTATACCACTATTGAGCACTATGCATCCTACTGTCTGAGTTCCCAAGTATTTGTGGGAGCTTCTTGAGTTTGTCCATGTTGATTACCTGGTTGTTTGTTTGTTGTTGCTATTCTACTATTCTAAACTTACAACTGTTATGTTTTCTTAGTTAAATAACAACCCTTGTTATATGTTCAGTTTCTCTGCTTCTACCCATTTCCCCTTTGTATGTTTATTTATGCTTTCCTGCACTATGTAATTCACTTCAAGCAAGCTGTGCCTTTTCAAGTTATGTTTCAATCCCTTTCCCTCTATTCCCTTTGTATGTGAGTATTTTCCTGGGTCATAGTAGCATTATAAATTGATGCATATGATCTAGAACTAGACTCTTCTAAGTCTGTCCTTGATTGCTTTCCCATTCCTCCTCCCCCTATGTGTTGAGTTCTAATACGTCTATTGGTGCCCTGATCACCCTTCATACCTGAGTTTGACTCTATAATAAGTTGCTCTTATTGTTTGGAATCTGAGCAAGAGGTTAGGGGTGTGCCAGTGTATGTCATGGCTAGGTATGACTACCTCATGCTAAGGTTCCTCCTTAACTTTGCACTTATTCTTATTTCTTTATGTCCTACCCCCCTGTGATAAGCCATGCTTAGGGACCCTGGAGCTCCCTCTGAACTTGGATGCCTAAGGGCTGGTAATTCCACACATTGCACTACTCAATTCAGTCTCTAGGGTGTAAGCATTCCCTAGGCTTCCTGAAAGCCCTTGGAACTTTGAAACACTCTAAGAGAAGGCCTTGGAACCTGGAATCCTGAATTGGCGAAACACATGTTATTGGATACTGAGATTGAATTAGGATGCTCGGATCTAGCTGTAGGATGTGATGTATTTTTTTTATTGTTTTTCTTTCCTTCTATAATAATCTTGTAAAAAGAACTCGGGGATTATTAGTAAAAGGTGTGGGAGGGGTTTATTTTATTGTAACTAAGGGTAGATACCATGACTATAGGATTTAATAATTCAGTCACCTAGATATCATGCCTATAGGATTTAATGTTATAATTCAGTCACCTAGAAACCATGCCTATAGTGTTAATGTTTTAATCACCTAGATATCCGGCCTACAGGTTTTAACGTTAACTCAATTGATTAGATGCCATGTCTATAGAATTAATGCATAATACGCCTAATCCAACCATCTAGAAAATCTGCCTATAGGATTTAATGTTTTATCATCTTGCAAATCATTAGAAACTCTGCCTGTAGGACTTAATATCATGTAAGAAGCTGCACATAGAAACCATGTCTATAGGAGATGCATATGCGCTAGGCAAAACTATAGGATAACCAGACCTTCCATCCATTTACCCACTCTGTAATATGTTCTAAAATCCATAACAAGTTTGTCTCGCTTAATCTGTTTAAGTAATAATAACCGGGTAACTATTTTTTAGCATTTCAGTGTCATGATTTCAATATAAAACTCTCATGAGCCTGCAATGCTTTTAAAAAATTTTGCAAATCTATTTGAGGCAATTCTTTTAAATTTTCCGCCTATCTCTTGAAGGTATATTTCAAAACAGTCCTTTAATTCACTTTTCTTTTAAGGTATTTTGCACTCTTACAACTCTCCTGTATTTTCACTCAAACAAATCTGCAGACTCCAAAGTCATTACTAACTTCAGCAATTTTCAACTTCCTGTTTAAATTCTTACGCATTAGGTTTTTGTCTGAAATCAATGCTTTTCTAAATAACTCATTTAAAATACTACAAGTTCTGACAACTGGATCCGGGTTGCCTAATACAGACTTTTTATCCAACTCTATGTGTTAAATCAGTCCGTTAGCCGTTTAATTTTAATTTTTTAGACCAAATTAGTATATGTAAGACATGCTAAAACTAATTGTTATATGATTTATGGAGTCTACATGAGCCTTCTGTTGTATGTTTGCTTACTTCCCTTATGTGTTATTTGTTTTGGTTGACGCCTTTGCATTTTTTCCTTTAAAACTCCATGCAAATCCCCATCCCTTTATTCCCCTTTTAAGATTGGAAGTCCTAATACTCCAGGACTGATAGGTTGGGGTGGGTATTAGCATGCAATAAGTAAACGAGACCAAACGCGCTTAAATACCTTAACGGGGCGGGAAGGATAGAATATGGAGATGATGATAATGGTGCGCCAATATCCCATGCGGGAGTGACTTCTTGGATATTGTACGGACGTGATCCATATTATATTTAAACCTAGGACCCTCTCCCTCTTATTTATATGGCATGATGTTTTTTATAAAAATTTATGTTTTTCTTTCCAAAAGCACTTACGCCTTCTCTCTCTTTTCAAAACTTTCAACTTATTTGTATCCCCTATGTGCAAATCTTGTTTGTTTACTCCTATTCTTCTTAAAGTCACAACTAAGCAAGGCCGGGAACCACACTAGTAGATCTTGGGGGGTGCCTAATACCTTCCCCTCAAGCTAATCTCAAGCCCTTACCCGAACTCTAGTTTTGTTTCAAAAATCTTCTTCATTTCCTTAAAGTGTCTGAATGCACTATAATCATTAGGTGGCGACTCTTTAAACTCCATAACCTAAATTCCTCAAAAGGGAATGAGAGTTGTTTTGTCTATAATGTCATAAAACCCCGATTTCTCCTTCTTCTTTGGGTGAAAAAGGGGGGCGTCGACAGTTTGCTTACTTCCCCAACAATTATCCACGAACCCCTTCAAGTGCTTGTATACATTTTGATTGGAGGCGCCCATGAAATACCATCATTGTACAAGAAGTGTCAACATCACATTTGTAATTTGGAAGTTCCCCGCCCGGATTCGGGGAGGAACTATTGCACTTGCGTAAACTTGGTTGGGAAGAACCCTTGGAGAAACTCTTGGTGGAGGCGAAGGAGGGTCTGGAATTGCATCATTAGGATTATCATTTGCATTTCTACCTCTTCTTGGTATTTGTGGTACCTGAAGTTCCTCTTGTTCTACATCATCAACCTCCTCCCCCGCAACCACGTTGTCAAGAGGGATATTCTCGTTCAAAGCCATTTGTACCTACTGGTTTGACACTAATAAAGTTAGTAAAAAGAAGGAAAGAGAAGCTAAACACTAAACTAGCTACACAAATAGTCGGAAGCCGTAAGCTCCCCGGCAACACGCCAAAAAGTGATCATCGCGGACTCAACCCTTAGGAAGAGTGGGCGCTAACAACTTTCACCCGATAGTGGTTTTCGGGGTCAATTTCCTCAGGGAGCTAGTTATTTGAGTCAAGTATTTGTGAAGACTAAGAAAGTGTTTTAGCTTCTAATTTGACTTCTAACATTTTTTATTTTCCTTGTTTTTCAACTAAATATATTAACTACAATTATGAACTAGATTATATTAAATTGTAATTCTATGGTGTATGCAATAAGGAGAAGACACTAGGATCGTAGCACTCACCTAGGTGAATAATTAATGGGTATATAATACTAATGCAAGGATGATAGTTAAGGAAAAATTGGATAATCGTTGCACTTTAGTACTCACTCTCACACCGCTCGGTAGAGAGAATGATTAACTGACTCTCGAGAGACCAATTGTGTAGGCTAATTTTCCCAAGCAACTTAAAGATTCAAGTTGGGTAATTACTCTCTTGAGGTTTAACACGTTACTTGGGACTACCATTCTCATGGGTCCATCCCAAATTCTTGTTGGGTTGATTGAGAGGTCATAGAATCTCTTTCTCAAGAAGAGTTAAAATCCACTAAGCTAGACATAGTATTTGCAACCACAAAATCTAAATGAAAACATACAATCAACCCAAAACCAAACACCCAATATCATCCAAACATTAAGCAAAAACACCCATTAATTACTCACACTAGGGTTGAGCCACAACCCTAGCTAATGGGTTTAGCTAGACATGGAAGAAGTAGAAATTGAAGAAATAATAGAAGAAATTGTCATAAACATGAACTACTAATTTAATACACTTAATTACACATTAAAATCTAAGGAAAATAGCCTAAAATAGGCCAATAAATGTTTCCTCATGCTCAGCTGCTCGTACAGTGTAAAAGAAGTTAACCTAAAAAAGTAAAATATTCTATTTATACCACATAGGAAAAACTGGACAAAAATACCCTTGAGGGTCTGTTGCGGACCGCATAGAAATGACATGCGGCCGAGTAGGAGTCACTGGCCTTCAATTTTTGAGCTATTGGATCTTGGAACGCAGACCGCCTAGAAATGCCACGCGGCCGTGTAGGTTGAGTCATGCGGACCGCGTGGAAATGATGTGCGGCCGCACAGTTGATTGTTCTCCAGTGTTGACTCTCTGATCATTCACCCACGCGGACCGCATAGAAATGGTGTGCGGCCGCGAGGGATTATGCCTTGTATTCTGAGCTTCTGTTTCTTCATCATTGCGGACCGCGTATAAATGGATGCGGTCCGCATGAATTATGTCCAATCTTGCAGGTTCTCTGATCATTACTTGTGCATCCGCGTTGCAATATTGTTCGGACCACACAGGTTAACTTGAAAGTTCGTCATCTTGCAGATCTTTCCTGCGCGTCCGCGTGGTAATACAGTGCGAATCGCGCAGTGTATGCCTAGACTTGGTTATTTGCAGAATCCTCTTGTGCGCCCGCAGGACAAAAGGTTACGGTCCGCACAGGTCATTTAATTTACACTTTAGCTCATCTCTTGACGCTTGGCAGATTTCACTCCTTCCTGAGCCGATTTGTGATCTTTATCATTGAGTCGCTCAAACCTACAATCAAGCGTGCCTTGTAAGCAATTCAGGACTAATCTATATCAATTTATGCATAAAGCTTAGGAAAGAAGGGGTACAAATCATGTAAAAATCACAGTTATCACCTAACAGCTGAAGTTTTTTATTTATTATTTAAAAACTTCAGGAAGTTTTCTTTCTACACTAGATAAATTAAAAAATAATATTGCACTTATAAAACTTTGGCTAATCAGCTGAAGTTATTTTGTTATTACTCAAAAACTTCATCTCTAGAGCTGAAGTTCAACAATTATAAAAAAAACTTCAGCTGTACAGCTGAAGTTCGGTAGTTATTTCCAAGAACTTCAACAACTGATAAGCAGAACTTCAGCACCTGATAAACAAAACATCAGCTGAATTCAAATATCTTGGATAGTGTTCATGCTTAAATATTTTCAAACAAAAAATGTACATAAAATTCATGATAAAAGACACAAACATATAAGTATGACACAAAAGTGAACTAAAAAATAATTAATATATATTCACAAAATTAAATTATGTACAACCAACCAATCCTCTGATAAAAAAATTCACACAGAGACTCTTCAAAATCTCTGTAATCATGTCCTTCTCGTTCTTCTGGAGTTTTATAGCCACTATCTTTTTTCCATTTTCCATGAGCCCAAATATTGGCAGTCAATTCTCTCCTGAATTCCAATGCTTGACTTTGATTAAAGTTGAATACATCGTCTCTCATCAAACGCATATCCATAAACTTAAGAGCAAATATACCACAATCAATACTCTAAAAAAACACATGAATAAAATTAAAGAATAGTTAAGACAAGGGCAAAAAATTATAAACATAAGATGCATCGTAAAACATATGTGAAACACATACCCGTTAGTCTGCTCCAGTGTGTGCAGACACTTAATTTTAAATTCTTCCACAGGACTGTTCCCATAATTGTCACGATCCAAAATCCACTAAGTGTCTTGATGGCGCTGGACACCGCTATCAGGTAAGCCAATTAAATTACCGATTTAGAATCCTATTTTAAAGTACATAATATTCCAGAAATTTCCTTCTATTTTCATAAATAAGAGGTTTTTACTTCAATTCAAATCGACAATAACAATTAAATCAAATCTTTCAAAAATCATCCCAGAACCCGATGTCACAAGTGCATGAGCGACTACTGATAAGTGAAATAAAATGCAACATCTGTCCGAAATACAGTGGACAAGAAATAAATAATTAAAGTACAGAAGGGAACTACACTAGCTGCGGGTCATCTCGCAGGTTGCAGCTCACCTAGTCCTAGAGTTATCCATGATGCTACGTATGTATGCTGCTAGAAGTGTATATGTACCTGTGCAACAAAACTGCACAGAAGTTTAGTATGAGTACGTAATCAACGTGTACTTAGTGAGTATACAGCCTAATCCCAAAGGGGTAGAGACGAGATGGCCAACTTCTACACTCACTAGAGGTTAATTAACACTATACTATAAGTGTGAGAATAATCATGGATTTTTATATAAGTTCTAATTGTGAAGCCAGGGAAATAGGTAAGCACCTTCAACAATGAAACCAGGGCTTCCAAGGTTTATTCTTTATTATCTTACTAGTTTATATCGAGCCACGTAGGGCCAATTCCAAAATTTACAATTATTAAGTAACAAATAAACATGCGCAAATGACGCCGAGGTCGACGGCTCGCTCTAACAGAATATAAATTGTGCACTATCGAGGGTCGAGCGACACGAACTATAGATGGATCTATTATCACTGAGGCATTCGGCCCGTTCCATAATTAAACACATATCCTACTCGTGGATCATCCATGCGACTGTCACGACCCTAGTTCACCAATCGTGAACATGTCGTGACGGCACCCAGTCTCCACGACTAGGTAAGCCTAACACTTTGCGGAATGTACAAGTTTATGAACTTTAAACAAGAAATAGCGGAAAATGATATAAATAGGAATGTAATCCGTGCCGCTTGGCACATACACTCGTCAACACACCGCATAAAAATACCACCAAGACCCGGAATCCCACGGGTAACACAGACTAAAAGAAATACAACTGTGGCTCTATGTGTAAAGAGTATCTAAGACAACGAAATGAAGGAAAACATCTACTAGAACTATCAGAATAGAAGGAGGGCCTCCGGATCCGCGGACGTAGCAGATCATACCTCGAGGTCTCCAAGTGTGCTGCTGATATCACCTAGTATGGGCCTGTCCTGATGTACCTGGATCTGCACAACAAAAGTGTGCAGAAGAGTAGCATGAGTACACCACAGCGGTACTCAGTAAGTGCCAAGCCTAACCTCGATGGAGTAGTGACGAGGAAGGTCAGGGCCCTACTGAGAAACAATAATATAATGATGATAACAAAATAAACAGTTTAAATGATAATAATTTCCGCAATAACAATAATAAAATGATTACTGCAACCGTCTACAATTTAAGCTAACAACAAATAACCAACTCAATAAAACAAGTCCAGGACCTGTGGGTTATTGAACCCACAGTCCCATTCTCAATACCTCTGGGTCTCCGGGAATCGAACCCACAGCCCATGTCTCAAAAATATCTCAATAACTCGGGATCTCCGGGAATCGAACCCGCAGTCCCTACCAATAACTCGGGATCTCGGGAATCGAACCCGTAGTCCCTACCAATAACTCGGGATCTCGGGAATCGAACCCGTAGTCCCTACCAATAACTCGGGATCTCGGAATCGAACCCGTAGTCCCTACCAATAACTCGGGATCTCGGGAATCGAACTCGTAGTCCCTACCAATAACTCAAGATCTCGGGAATCGAACCCGTAGTCCCTACCAATAACTCGGGATCTCGGGAATCGAACCCGTAGTCCCTACCAATAACTCAGGATCTCGGGAATCGAACCCGTAGTCCCTACCAATAACTCAGGATCTCGGGAATCGAACCCGTAGTCCCTACCAATAACTCAAGATCTCGGGAATCGAACCCGTAGTCCCTACCAATATCACGCCGGGTCTCTGGGAATCGAACCCACAGCCCTGGGTCTCCGGGAATCGAACCCGCAGTCCACAAACAATATCACTCCGGGTCTCTGGGAATCGAACCCACAGCCCTGGGATCTCCGGGAATTGAACCCGCAATCCACAAACACATCAAATAAAGAAAACACACAGAGAGAATATAATATGTTAAATTACAACTTCATCAAAATTAGTGCCAACAATTTATCAAGAGTTCAAGTAAATCAACTAGACAATTAAACATGTTGAATCCTAGCTAATCATGCTTTTCTAAGTAATACCGGGTAATGGTAACGCTTTTATCAGGCTAAGAGCAGGAATATCACTAATCGGACAATTCAAGTAAAGTGTGTGTTACAACAACCAGCGCATGTACACGCCCGTCACCTCGCGTACAAGGCATTTAAACTATCACATAATATCCTAGGGGTGAAAGTTCCCCCACACGAGGTTAGACAAGCCACTTACCTCAATTTCGGTACAAAACCGCTAAGTAATAACCTTCTTGCACGAATGTCGGCCTCCACAAGTGTAGTATCTGATAAAATCAATAGAATCACGTCAAAATAGGCCAATTGGGCATTACCCAATCAAAATAACTCAAAATTCACCAAAACCCACAAGTTGCCAAAACCCGACTTCCGGTACGCTTATCGAAAAATCACGAAAAATATATATTCGGGTTCCTTATCTCAATACGAGTCCGTGCATATAAAATTTATCGAAATCGGACTCCGTTTGCCCATTCAAATCAAAGATTTTCTAACATTTAGGCCTAGGGCTCAAACCCACCTTTAATCTTCCAATTTCGGTGAAATAATCATGGATTTCATGATAAACCAACGAATTAAGGTCAAGAGACTTACCCCCGATGATCTCCCGATGATATCCCAGTGTTTCCCCTTCAAAATCCTCTCTTGGAGCTCAAAAATGGCGTTTTGCGAATGAGGGTCGCGGGTTGACTGTTCTGGACTTAAATCACTGCCAGACATTTTTACTCTATGCGATCGCATGATCCCTGTTGCGATCGCATAGCACAAATTTCGACCCTCGCCAAACTACTCTATGCGATCGCATAGTCCTAAATGCGATCGCAATGCTCACCAAAATATACCTATGCGATCGCATACCCTGCTCCGCGATCGCATAGAACAAAAGCTGGACCTGGGACCCCTCTTCTCTATACACTATGCGATCGCATAGGACTGTACGCGATTGCAGAGAACAACTTTGCAGAACTATGCGATCGCATAACCTTGCCCGCGATCGCATAGAACAAATACTTGGCCTCTCCAAAACCTTCTATGCGATCGCATCAGCCCATTGCGATCGCATAGAGCATTCGTCTGCAGCACACACCAGCAGTTAACAGCATTTCTAAAATGCATGAATTAGCCCGATTGGACCCCCGGATTCATCCCGAGACCCCCGGATCCCAACGAAAACCACCAACCTATTCCAAAACATGATACGAACTTATTCTAATCATCAAAACACGTCTAACAACATCAAAACCCATAATTCACATCGAATTCAAGCCTAAATTTCTTAAAACTTTCCGAATTGCACATTCGATCTAAAACCCGACCAAACGACGTCCGAATGACCTGAAAATTTGCGGACATATCCAAAATCACATAACGAAGCTACAGGAATTGTCGGAATTCCATTCCGACCCCCGGATCAAAATCTCACCTATCGTTCGGATTCGCCAAAATTTCAACCTTCGGCATTTCAAGCCTAATTGAGCTACGGACCTCCAAAATACATTCCGAACGCGCTCCTAACCCCGAAATCACCTAACGGAGCTAATGGAACCATCGGATTTCCGTTCCGAGATCGTCTTAACACTGTTCCGGCTACGGACCGTTTTCTAGTTTCAAAGCTCTTATTTAGGGACTAAGTGTCCCAAAATGTTCAAATTTTCGGAACCGACTCTCCCGGCAACCCACAATAGCAGAAATGAACTTAGGGGAACAGGTTAAGTTAGGGATTGGGGCGTAATTTTCTAAAACGACCGGTCGGGTCGTTACATCTTCCCACACTTAAAGATTCGTTCGTCCTCGAACGAGCATAGAAAACATACCCGGAGTAGTGAAAAGATGAGGGTACTGGCTGCGCATATCCTGCTCGGTCTCCCAAGTCGCCTCCTCGACCGGCTGGCCCCGCCACTGAACCTTTACCGAAGCGATGTTCTTTGACCTTAGCTTTCTGACTTGCCTGTCTAGAATGGCTACTGGTTCCTCAACATAAGACAAATCCTTGTCTAGCTGAACGGATGTGAAATCCAACACATGCGACGGGTCACCATGGTATCTCCGGAGCATGGAGACATGAAACACGGGGTGAACTCCGGCTAGGCTGGGAGGTAAGGCCAACTCATAAGCAACCTCCCCAACACGCCTCAAAATCTAAAAAGGGCAATAAATCTAAGACTCAGCTGAGCACATTAGCCTGATATATCTGAAGATATTCCCTCTTGTTTAAGCAATTAAGTCTTAGAGCCTAATTCCAACATCCGGAATTCTATGTCGGGCTTGTTTTCATCAAGAGATCACTCAATATTCCTCAAACGCCGTCCTCAAACATGATTGCATAACCTTGCTGGATTCTTACCTTGCAACTCAAAATCCACAAGACCACAATAATATTTTATGATCAAATTAGCCAAAAATTCAACGAATCAGATGCTCCCATCACACCTCATGATCTACATAGGTCTCGTTCCAACCTTTACAATACTGACACGATGGAAGAGATGTGTTGATATCCATAACCAACTACTGAATCAACAATTCATTGGTCCATACTCCCGACAAGATCCATTACCCTGTCCTAAACCAGAGGATGATCATTTCCTCTATAGTATACTTCATATAATCAATTTGCACTGACCCCAAAT
The DNA here is from genome assembly GCA_032618575.1 of Nicotiana noctiflora. NCBI lineage: Eukaryota > Viridiplantae > Streptophyta > Magnoliopsida > Solanales > Solanaceae > Nicotiana > Nicotiana noctiflora. The sequence goes on along the minus strand of JASVEL010009187.1, from coordinate 251,374 downwards.
CACATAATCTCATCTCACCCAGTACGAACTGCTCAGGCGATAAGCCACATCGGACATAATCAAAAGTCCCACAAGATGACACAATGTGCTACTAATCCACTAATACGTACGTGATACAAAGGAAGGCGAAAACTAGAGAGAATTATTCAGCTCTCACATAAACATGGGCCTCCTCAGAAAAATAGGAAACATAACACATAAAAGCAATTATAGACACCGAAATAGACACCACATTGTTGCGGCGTGCAACCCGATCCCAACAATATGCCCATGGCGGCGTGCCACCCGATCCCAACAATATAACCATGGCGGCGTGCCACCCGATCCCAACAATATAACCATGGCGGCGTGCCACCCGATCTCAACAATATAACCATGGCGGCGTGCCACCCGATCCCAACAATATAACCATGGCGGCGTGCCATCCGACCCCAACGATATAAAACTCACACAAGGAGTCATATGTCGAGCTGAATAGCTCGTCACATCAAAATACCGACTATCGATCATAAGCACACTAAGGTGCATGATATCAGACACAATGAAACATATAGCGCTATAGGCTACAACTCAAGCACAACTGAGGTGCGATATAAGATCCGAGTCTCAAGAGCCATCATGCTCCTATAACATCACCGCTGAGCGGAACCCCAACACATAAGGAACTTACCAAGCCGTCTCACACTCATACGGCACAATATATCTTACATGAATTAACCAACCGCGAAATAAGACCGCGACTATCCCTTCATAAAGGGCGCATTGTTGGAAGAAACATAACTGGCCTGACGCAAGGCTCACTTCCACATTTAAATCTATCCACCGACCTTAAGTCTATCATGGTCGTGCCAAGATAAGTCAATAGTATTTCACAGTTCTATAACCCAATAAGCAGAGTGCCCTCCAGGCATAAGTTCTCAAATGGATGATATCACCAAACTCCTCATACTTGGTTTAAATTTCTAACCAATCAAGTGACTACAAGTCACACCTATACAATCTTCTTGTGGGTCAAGCTCCCACCATCTTCCGAATAATTAAACGGACTTGCACATTCAGCCCACCGGCTGCACTAACACTGAAAAGCGATCAGGAGTCCCTAACCGGGATGCAAGGCCTTTCTCATAGAACACCGACCTCAAATGATACCGATGCTAATACCCATCTTACTCAAAATACTGACACTCTTTCCCTGCTCATCCGAGCTCTTTATATCACATTCATTGACCAAACTGTGACCTTAGTCCTTCAAATTTCATACTACTCGCTGCACCCCACGTGCCAATATACGATAGACACAATTTCCATCATAGCTCTAGAACTGACGATAGGCTAATACTTCATCACATAAGACCTTCCATTTAACTCATTTTAGGAGAACTATAGCAACACACAGTGAGTTCTCATAACCGTTGAATATGCCAATCTCTAAGTAGTGGTCCAAGCCACCATAACCCTTTCCGAGATCTCCCTACTCATAACAGGCCCTTAATAGAAGAATACTTCAGAATTACATCAATCACTGCTACCGACAAGTCTCAAATGCACCGCCACAAATCACATGCATAATTCGATCACGTTGCATGAATCGATCATTGACACCAATACGCCAACTCAACTATGGTTGATCAATCTACTTCCTTCCAGGTTATCCTTGATTGCCTTAGAAATGTTAATATCTTCCTTCAATACCTAACTTATTCCAACCGCACTTACCCCGAGTGACCTTAAATCATGAGGCCATGCTATCTCAATAACGACGACCATTTCATGTCTCTCAAATACTACACCACAAGTCAAAACATCATAGATCGTTTTGTGCTTTTCTTCATAAGTTGCTTCAAAAGCTTGAGCCTCAACTGTACTTATAGACTCAGAATTATCAGGCACCACACTTTACCTCTTGAATTCACTAGGACCGCTATTGAGAACCATCCGGTTCTAACTTGCCCCAGTACGCAACCAACTCTATTGAATTTCTTTATAACATATGAATACCCTCTCGATAAAGCACCCAGCGGAATCACTTCCCACGAAGTCTGCACCTATACGAGGCATAAATCATGAATTTTCCCTCAAGTTTGAACATGAGCCAGTAAGGCTAAACATAACATGCATTCAACAATACATATACTCAAATTGCCACACATGGTCCTTTCCCCGTGGCTGCAATAACACAATAATACGCTGGTATCCATAATTCACACAGGTAATTAACCATGCGATCCAATCTTAAGCGGTGGGACTCTCCCACTTAGCCCAAAGCCACTATTACACGACTCTCGAACACATTCTAACCATTCTCTCAAGTCATTTACTATTATTCAACTGCAACTCACTTGATCCAACGAATATAACCACATGTGCTATATTAGCACTCTAACACCATAGGGTATGAACTCATCCCAATACAACCCAACATATTCCCGCTCTATGTATCGAACATTCTTTACCACGACAGCTTAAGACATACTGTGATTCTCACACCTAAGAAGCACCATGTAGCCTTCGCCGAAGTCTTCCCTGCTGATAATGAAATGTAGAATTATTATGGACACAGGAACATCAAAAGTCCCAACGTCATACCATACGAGTCTCAACTCTTACTCTTCCACAAGTTTCAAAGAACTTTTTGAATAGCACCTAAATACAGTGCGAGCCAAATCTGATATGATACATGACCCATAATTTGGTCGTTGATAGTGAAATCCTTTCGGTTAGCACGAAGCCTTAAAGATACATCTTGCTAATCCACGATAATAGCCTTTATCATATGTACGTCTTCATCATAAGACAACCCAAGACATTGGTTTGGTACATGTCCTTCTTAAGACAGTTAAACTCATTTCCCCCAGTATCTCTGTTGGCTGAATTCTTCGCTAAATAGATATCTCATATGAACCATATAGTCTTTATTACCACTAACTATCTTTAGATCTACATCCACCTCGTGATTCTACCTTTATTGTGACGATTAGGCAGTTAAGTAAACCTTCTCAAGACCATACTTATCAACTGAATGTCAGAACCTAGTGCACCCCCATGTGCACAATTGAAGATCTCTCAATTCTATTGCATTATCGATATGGATGACACGCGGTAACAATGGTTGAGTAAATTCTTGACTTCCTTGAGATCTCTCTGCAGCGTCGCGAACCGTTGGCACATACTTGATACCGAGTGCGCAAATTTCAATACACGAGTGGATGCAAAAGAACATATGACATAGGCTTCAACTGAATAAATGACGCACGATAAGGAATTCAAAGAATTGAAGAGTTTCCTAAACAGTTACATAGCCCCTCGTAGATAAATACAGACGTCTCCGTATCGATCAGCGAGAATCTAAGTAAATGGTTATGTAATTGTATATAAATAAAAGTTATGATTTGATAATGTCACGACCCTAGTTCACCAATCGTGAACATGTCGTGACGGCACCCAGTTCCCACGACTAGGTAAGCCTAACACTTTGCGGAATGTACAAGTTTATGAACTTTAAACAAGAAATAGCGGAAAATGATATAAATAGGAATGTAATCCGTGCCGCTTGGCACATACACTCGTCAACACACCGCATAAAAATACCACCAAGACCCGGAATCCCACGGGTAACACAGACTAAAAGAAATACAACTGTGGCTCTATGTGTAAAGAGTATCTAAGACAACGAAATGAAGGAAAACATCTACTAGAACTATCAGAATAGAAGGAGGGCCTCCGGATCCGCGGACGTAGCAGATCATACCTCGAGGTCTCCAAGTGTGCTGCTGATATCACCTAGTATGGGCCTGTCCTGATGTACCTGGATCTGCACAACAAGAGAGTTGTCTCTTAGCAGTTTTGTACCGGAGTCGAGGTAAGTGGCTTGTCTAACCTCGTGTGGGGGAACTTTCACCCCTAGGATATTATGTGATAGTTTAAATGCCTTGTACGCGAGGTGACGGGCGTGTACATGCGCTGGTTGTTGTAACACACACTTTACTTGAATTGTCCGATTAGTGATATTCCTGCTCTTAGTTGATTAAATCGTTACCATTACCCGGTATTACTTAGAAAAGCATGATTAGCTAGGATTCAACATGTTTAATTGTCTAGTTGATTTACTTGAACTCTTGATAAATTGTTGGCACTAATTTTGATGAAGTTGTAATTTAACATATTATATTCTCTCTGTGTGTTTTCTTTATTTGATGTGTTTGTGGACTGCGGTGAAGTTATAGTTAAGCATAATTGATCTCTCTGTGAATTCCTTTATTTGCTGTGCTTGTGGACTGCGGGTTCGATTCCCGGAGACCCAGGGTTGTGGGTTCGATTCCCAGAGGCCCGGTGTGATATTGGTAGGGACTACGGGTTCGATTCCCGAGATCCCGAGTTATTGGTAGGGACTACGGGTTCGATTCCCGAGATCCTGAGTTATTGGTAGGGACTACGGGTTCGATTCCCGAGATCCTGAGTTATTGGTAGGGACTACGGGTTCGATTCCCGAGATCTCGAGTTATTGGTAGGGACTACGGGTTCGATTCCCGAGATCCTGAGTTATTGGTAGGGACTACGGGTTCGATTCCCGAGATCCTAAGTTATTGGTAGGGACTACGGGTTCGATTCCCGAGATCCCGAGTTATTGGTAGGGACTGCGGGTTCGATTCCCGGAGATCCTGAGTTATTGATTATTTATTGAGATATGGGCTGCGGGTTCGATTCCCGGAGACCCAGAGGTACTGTCAATGGGACTGTGGGTTCGATTCCCACAGGTCCTGGACTTGCCGATTGAGTTTATGTTGTGTTGTTTACTTGTAGTTAGCTAATCGTAGTCGGTTTTAGTAATTACTTTATTGTTGTTATTTCAGATTCATTCTTACTTATTCTTGCTTATTACTATTTTGATCATTATGTTATTGTTCTCTCGGTAGGGCCCCGACCTTCCTCGTCACTACTCTATCGAGGTTAGGCTTGGCACTTACTGAGTACCGCCGTGGTGTACTCATGCTATTCTTCTGCACATGTTTGTTGTGCAGATCCAGGTACATCAGGACATGCCCATACTAGGTGATATCAGCAGCACACTTGGAGACCTCGAGGTATGATCTGCTACGTCCGCGGATCCGGAGGCCCTCCTTCTATTCTGATAGTTCTAGTAGATGTTTTCCTTCATTTCGTTGTTTTAGATACTCTTTACACATAGAGCCACAGTTGTATTTCTTTTAGTCTGTGTTACCCGTGGGATTCCGGGTCTTGGTGGTATTTTTATGCAGTGTGTTGACGAGTGTATGTGCCAAGCGGCACGGATTACATTCCTATTTATATCATTTTCCGCTATTTCTTGTTTAAAGTTCATAAACTTGTACATTCCGCAAAGTGTTAGGCTTACCTAGTCGTGGGGACTGGGTGCCGTCACGACATGTTCACGATTGGTGAACTAGGGTCGTGACAGCGACGCAGGCACACATAAAGTACATGCTCAATCAGTCACATAAGAACTTATCGTGATATATTTATTCAAATAAAATCAATTCTCCTTTGACAATTTAAGAAATGAAGTTTAATTATTTTAGAAATTTACTTACTAATTCGATGTGGGTTAAGAAATTCAAGCGACCAATGCGTTCACAATTAATCCACGTATACATGCATTTGAATCCAAACTACCCGGACAATAGCATAATAGTAGCTACGCACGGACTCTCGTCATCTCGTGTATGCGTAGCCCCCATAAATAGGAGCACCTAACCATTTTACTCACCTATGGGGTAAATTTCCCCTCACAGAATTAGAAAGGAGACTCACCTCGCTCAAAGGTCGAATATCGGCATTTTACATTCTTCCGAAATCTTGAAACAACGCAAAAAAACTCCAAAACTAGCCAAATAATGGAAAACTAATGAGAATATACGTAAATACTTGCTAAGAATTCAATTTATACAATTTTCCAACTCCTCTTTGTGAAATGACCAAAATGCCCCCAGTCCCACGTACCCGGAATCCAGAAATTTTTACAGCAATACAATCCTTATCTCGCCACGAGTCTATACATACCAAATTCACAAAAATTGGAGTTCTTTCCCCTCAAATCACTATTTTATAATTTCAATCTCAATCCCTAATTTCATATGATTTGTCTATGCTTTCATGGATTTCTAGGATGATTCTACAATAAAATCGCATATTTAACTCATAAAACTTACCTTCAATCGATCTTAGTTGAAACTCCCTTCAATCCCCATCCAAAAGCTCTCAAAATTGACTTAAAATGGTGGAGAAATGGACCTTTTCGAGACTTAAAGTCTCTGCCCAGGCCCATTTTCCGCTTTTGCGGATAATTTTCCGCTTATGCGGACCTTTCTGCTTATGCGGATATTTTTTCCGCTTTTGCGGCCCCGCATCCGCGGTCAGTTTCCGCTTATGCGGTTTTGCCAGCAACCAGATTCCCTCGACACAGAAATGAGCATAACTCCCTCATACGATGTCCAAATTAAACGATTCTTTTTTCTATGGCTCCCAAATTTTGATACGGATCTAATGGTTCAAATAAAACTAATTTTTGAGCTTATATTCTTAATATGGTACCCCTTTATGTTCTAAGAAGCAACGTTGAAACATCAAATAAGAGCGTGATCACAACCCGAAACACACTCGATACCCCCGGGACCCCGGCCAATAAACCAACCAGTCCTAAAATACGTTATGGACTTGCTCGAGGCCTCAAATCACATCAAACAACGCTAAAACATGAATTACACCTCAATTCAAGCTTGAAGAACTTTGAAGTTTCCACTTCTATTTCCGATGCTGAAACCTATCAAATCACATTCGATTGACCTCAAATTTTGCACGCGAGTCATATATGATATTACGAACCTACTTCAACTTCTGGAATTTGATTCTGACCCCGATATCAAAAAGTGAACCCCCCCTCCCGGTCAAACTCTCCAAAAACCTTCAACTTCCTATCTTTAGCCAAATGGTTTCAAAATGGTCTACGGACCTTCAAATTCACTTTCGAACGCACCCCCAACTCTAGAATCACTAAACAGAGCTATTCACAATCTCGAAATCCCAAACAGACATCGATAACACTAAAATGCTCTTCAAGCCAAACTTAATAAATTTCTTCTAAAATGCCAACTTCCACAATAGGCGCCAAAGCGCTCTCGAGTTATCCAAAACCCGCACCGGGCATACGCCCAAGTCCGAAATCATCATACAAACCTGCTGGAACCTTCAGATCCTGATTCTGAGGTCGTTTACACAAAAAATCTAATCCTGGTTCATTCTTTCAACTTTAAGCTTCTGAAATGAGAATTCTCTTCCCAAATCAACTCCGTACTTCCCAAAATTAAATTCTAACCATGCGTACAAGTTATATTACCTTAAATGAAGCTGTTCATGGCCTCCGACTACTGAACGGAGCGCTAGTACCCAAAACAACCAGTAGGGTCGTTATATTCTCTCCCACTTAAACATACGTTCATCCTCGAACGTGCTGAGAACTGTGTTGGATCTTTTTGAAATCACTCTTTAGAACCTCATGCATTTTCTCGTGCTATCACAACTTAGCTGAGCACATGAGCTCGATAACTTCTGAAGATATTCTCTTTTATTTAGGCAATTAAGCCTTAGAGTCCGATTCCAATATCCCAAATCCTATGCTAGGTCTGATTCCCATATACAATCATCATTTCAACCACTACACCCTATACTCAAACACGATTGCATAACTTTGCTGAATTCTTACCCTGCAACAGTAAGTCAACAGGACCATAATAATATTCTCTAATCAACTTAGCCCAATTCTACTGATCTGATGCTCCTATTGTACCCCATGATATATACAGGTCTTACTCTAACCTTTACCACACCGTCACGATGGAAGAGATATGCCAACATACATAACCAATTGTCGAGTCAACAACACATTAGGTCTACGCTCATGTCAAAGCCTTCACCTCATTCTGAACCCAATAATGTTCTTCTCCTCATAATATACCTCATATAACTGGATTACGCAAAATCCTAGATCAAGGGATCTCATCCCATCTGATATAACTGCTCAGGCAATAAGCCACCCCAGACATTATTAAAATCTCATATGATGCTACCATGCGCCCATAGGCCACCAATTCGGGCACAACACGTGTAGGTAGTCGAACTCCGGAAGGAATTACCTAACTCCCGCACTACTACGGACTTTCCTTAGAAAATAGGAAGCAGGACAAACCAAGTTAGCATATAGGAAACTACACTCATCATCACACTATTGCGGCGTGCAACCCGATCCAAATAACATATCCATGGCGGCGTGCCACCTGACCAAATAACATGACCATGGCGGCGTGCCACCCGATCCAGATATAGATCTCATATAAGGAGATTGAACTTCAAGATAAATCTGCTCATTATAATTAAAATATCGAATGTCGATCGTAAGCACACTAAGTGCATAATACCATCCCTAAGGAAACACATAGCGCTATAGGCTACAAGACTCAAGCACAACTAAGGTGCGATATACAGTCTGAATCTCAAGAACCATTTGACTCGTATAACATTATCGCCAGGAGAAACCTTAACACATGAAAATCTACCGAGTCATCTCACAACTCATATGGCACAATACATCATTACCTGGAATAGCTGGTGACAAAATAGCACCCTCTGCTGTCCCTTCATGAGGAATGCTCATTGAAACATACACGACTGGCCTAATATAAAGCCATGTTCACATATATAAATCAATCCATTGATCTCAAACAGATTCATGTTTGCACTCACATGGCTAATAACCTTTCAAAGGACCATAGTAACTCCCCTTTTGCCTCGTATTCACTCAAATCATTAGTCAATCAAGTGACTACATGCCACACTTACACGATCTTCTTGTGGGGCACACTCCCACAATCTTCTGAAATAAATATCGAGTTCGTACATTTAAGGCTTCAGATACACTAACTCTGAAAAGCGATCAAGAATCCTTACCAGGATGCAAAGCCTTTTCCACAACATGTCGACCTCAGGTGACGCTGAAGACAATGCCAATCATTCCACCAATTCCTTGCTCATCCGAGCCCGTGATATCTTTGCCAGCCCAAGCTGCAATATTGATCCTCACTTCGAATTTCCATGCTACTCACTGCACCCAATGTGCCAACATACGATAGAACATAATTTTCATGATAACCCCGAAATCATTAATGTTTTCACACGTCATCATATAAGAACTTTGCACTTAACTCGCTTCAAGAGAACCATAGCAACACACAGGTAAGTTTCCCATAGACGTAGAGTATGCAAATCTGCAAGTATTGGTCCAAGCCACCACCCTTCCGGGACCTACTTCCACTTAACAAGCCATAACAGAAGAATCCTCCTGAATAACATCAATTACGGCGGCCGACAAGCCTCACACGCACCGCCACAATTCATACTCACTACTTGATCATGCTGAATGAACTGATCTCCAGCCCTAATATGCCAATTCAACTATGGCTAATCATTTTACCCTCTTCTGTTTATCCTTGCTTGCCACAAAAAACAATAATAACTCCATCCAACACATAACATACTCCAGCTACACTCATTCCAAGTGACCTTGAACAACAACACCATGATGTCTCAACTCCTACGAACCATTTAGTACTTCTCAATTGCTACATCACATGCCAACCATCACGGAACATTCTGTGCCACTTCTCAGAAGCTGTTTTTCGCGCTTGACTCTTAATTGTACTTATAGGCTCAAAATCATTAAGCACCATACTTTACCTCTATCCATTAGGACCGTTACTGAGAGCCACCCGCTCTGACTTGGTCCTGAATATACTCAGCCCCAAAAATCTCATAACACATGAATACCCTCTCGATGAGGCACCTAGCCAAATCACTTCCCTCGAAACCTGTATCTATACAAGGTATAAATCCTTAACCTCCTTCCAAGTCTGTACATGAGCCAATAAAGGCCAACCATAGTATGCCTCCAACAATTCATTTGCTCAAATTATCACTTATGGTCTTTTTCCGTAGCTGAGATAACCCACTAAGATATTGATAACTGGAAACCTTGCAAGTAACTGACCATGCAACCCAAACCATAAGCGGTAGGACTCTCCCATTTAGCTTGAAGCCATTATTACCACAACTCTGGAGTTCACCACTATTCTTAATCTCTTGTTGACATAACCTTGTGCAATTAATCGTCAGCCTTCTCGATATTTTACCTTGGAAACCCAACTGGATACTATAAATCATTAACACTATTCACACAATTATTCCCTTTGCTGCATAACCAGTAGAACTCTTCGCAGAAGCCTCTCCAACCACGCGACTGCTAACCTGCCACACGAATGCCCCACCTATAAAAACCACTCCTGGCATCTTCCAACACTGCTGCATGGGGTACAACCACTACGACACCAATAACCCTTCCTGAGCCCAAGCTCACTCTTCAGCTGCACAAGTCCATTCACCCTTCGTGGGCATCATTAAATGTGTAACAACATCCTTTACTTCAAAGTCATGCTATGTCTTTCTTCACTTCAAGCAACCCATTTCCGTCATATACAAACTCCTGCCGCATAAAAACACTATGCTTCGAATTAATCAACCGACTTCCACTACCCGTCGCTATAATTCCCACTTCAAATTAGGTCCGAAAGTGCCAATAACCAAGCACCGATATTCTCAAGCCGCTCTAGACTCCCTTAAGGTGCATAGTTTTCTCATTACCAAGCCCCTACGGAACTCCGCTGCTCTCCCACTTTGGGAAAACTCACTTCTTCACTCAACTGCTCGGCTTGTGCTTCCTCAGCCTAACCCTTTAGAAGTTTAAAACTCTGTCTGACACTTTCCACATGTCTTTTTCATCTCTTGTTGCTCAGTTGTTACCTTAATAAAATTCATCTTTATAGAACTTGAGCCCACAAATCGCTACTACTTAAACCCTTTTTGAAGGTCATCTTTATCGAATCGTCAACATTTGAAACATTGATTAAATCCTAAACCACTGCATCCTGCGATATCTGATAGTTGCATCTTCAATAGTATTTCACAATATCCCGCCATAAAGTGAATCGTAGCAGATAATAACATCAACAAACTTAATACGTCCAATTAGGACAACCGCACCCCAATAAAGAAGAGAAATCCTTCACGCCTGCAGTTACCACGTTTCATTACTTCCACTAGTCCACATCTGACCATCCTTAGTTCGCTTGACCTTTCCTTGCCGGGGATAAAATACTGAATCCATTTGATTACATACTGAGTAAATCTCCCTTCAATTCATTCACTGTCCCGACACATACATCCTACCATTACAACAACGATGCGGAAATAACCGCTGATGAGCATCATGGCAACCTGTGCCTAGCCTCAAAGCTCTTAGATGTTCTGTTACGGGGCTAAAATAATAGAATATCCCTCTGTGATGTGACTATAATATTCCAATTAACTATAACGGGTAAATCATCCCGCACCACACTTGTAGAGCCATTACATTCCTTCAAGTCTCAATTTATAACAAGCGCTCGCGTCGCGTAAGATTCAGAGGAAAGGAATCAAAGGAATAAGCCTTGAAGGAATCGAACTGCACGATAAGGAAATCAAGAAAGTAAGTATTTCTATTAGTCCTGCAGCCTCCCGAGGATAAGTACAGGCGTCTTCATATCGATCCGCGAGACTCTACTAAACTTGCCCATGACTCGTGAGACCGACGGGAACCTAGTGCTCTGATACCATGTTGTCACGACCCAAAATCCACTAAGGGTCGTGATGGCGCCGGACATCGCTATCAGGCAAGCCAATTACATTACCGATTTAAAATCCTCTTTTAAAGTACGTCAAATTCCAGAAATGTCCTCCCATTTTCATAAATAAGAGATTTTTACTTCAATTCAAATCAATAATAACAATTAAATCAAATCTTTCAAAAACCATTCCAGAACCCGGTGTAACAAGTGCATGAGTGACTACTGATAAGTGAAATAAAACGCAACATCTATCTGGAATACAATGGACAGGAAATAAATAATTAAAGTACAGAAGGGAACTACACTAGTTGCGGGTTGTCTCGCAAGTTGCAGCTCACCTAGTCCCAAAGTTATCCATGTTGCTATGTCTGTAGGCTGCTAGAAGTGTATATGTACCTGTGCAACAAAAATGCACAGAAGTGTAGTATGAGTACGTAATCAACGTGTACTCAGTGAGTATCCCGCCTAATCCCGAAGGGGTAGAGACGAGATGGCCAACTTCGACACTCACTAGAGGTCAATTAACACTATACTATAAGTGTGAGAATAATCATGGATTTTCATAAAAGTTCTAATTGTGAAGCCGGGAAAATAGGTAAGCACCTTCAACAATGAACCCGGGGCTTCCAAGGTTTATTCTTTATTATCTTACCAGTTTATATCGAGCCACGTAGGGCCAATTCCTAAATTTATAATTATTAAGTAACAAATAAGCATGAGCAAATCACGCCGAGGTTAACGGCCCGCTCCAACAGAATGTAAATTGTGCACTGTCGAGGGTCGAGCGGCACGAACCATAGATGCATATATTACCACCGAGGCGTTCAGCCCGTTCCATAATTAAACACATATACTGCTTGCGAATCATCCATGCAACGCAGGCACACATAAAGTACATGCTCAATCAGTCACATAAGAACTTATCGGGAAATATTTATTCTAATAAAACCAATTCTCCTTTGACAAATTAAGAAATGAAGTTTAATTATTTTAGAAATTTACTTACTGATTTGATGTGGGCTAAGCAATTCAAGCTACCAATGCATTCACAACTAATCCATGTATACATGCCTTTAAGTCCTAACTACCCGGACAATAGCATAATAGTAGCTACGCACAGACTCTCGTCACCTCGTGTGTGCGTAGACACCACAAATAGGAGCATATAACCATTTTACTTGCCTATGGGGTAAATTCTCCCTCACAAAATTAGAAAGGAGACTCACCTCGCTTCGAAGGTCCAGTATCGGCATTCCACCTTCTTATGAAAGCTTGAACCAACTCAAAAATGCTCCAAAACTAGCCAAATAATGGCAAGCTAATGAGAATATACGCAAATACTTGCTAACAATTCAAATTATACAATTTCCCAACTCCGCTTTGTGAAATGACCAAATGCCTATGGGCCCACGTAACCGGAATCCAGAAATGTTTACATCAATATGATCCATATCTCGCCACGAGTCTATACATACCAAATTCACAAAAATCGGAGTTCGTTTCACCCCTCAAATCACCATTTTATAATTTTAATCAAGCCCTAATTTCATATGATTTGGCTATGTTTTCATGGATTTCTAGGATTATTCTTCAATAAAATTATGTATTTAACTCATAAAACTTACCTCCAATCGATCTTAGTTGAAACTCCCTTCAATCCCCATCCAAAAGCTCTCAAAATTGACTTAAAATGGTGGAGAAATGGCCATTTTCGGGACTTAATGTCTCAGCCCATGCCCATTTTCCGCTTTTGTGGATTATTTTCCGCTTATGTGGACATTTGCGCTTATGCGGACATCAATCGCACATCTAGAACCGCTTTTCTGGTTCTATTTCTGCTTTTACGGACCCACATCCGCGGTCAGTTTCCACTTGTGCGGATTTGACAGCAACCAGATTCCCCCGACATGGAAATAAGCATAACTCCCTCATACGATGTCCAAATTCGACGATTCTTTTTGCTATGACTCCGAAATTTCGATACGGATCTAATGGTTCAAACAAAACTGAATTTTGAGCTTATTTATTTAATAAGGTACCCCTTTATGTTCAAAGAAGCAACTTTGAAACATCAAATAAGAGCGTGATCACAACCCGAAACGCACCCGAGGCCCCCGGGACCCCGACCAATAACACCAACCAGTCCCAAAACACATTAGGGACTTGCTCGAGGCCTCAAATCATATCAAACAATGTTAAAACCATGAATTACACCTCAATTCAACCTTGAAGGACTTTGAAGTTTCCACTTCTATTTCTGATGCTGAAACCTATCAAATCACGTCCGATTGACCTCAAATTTTGCACGCAAGTCATATTTGACATTACAGACCTACTTCAACTTTCTTAATTTGATTCCGAACCCAATATCAAAAAGTCAACCCCCCCCCCCCCATCAAACTCTCCAAAAACCTTCAATTTCCTATATTTAGCCAAATGGCTTCAAAATGGTCTAAGGACCTCCAAATTCACTTCTGATTGTGCCCCCAACTCCAAAATCAATAAACGAAGCTATTCACTATCTCGGAATCCCAAACGTACATCGATAACACTAAAATAATCTTCAAGCCAAACTTATAAAATTCCTTCTAAAATGCCAACTTCCACAATATGCGCCAAAACTCTCCCGGGTTATCCAAGACCCACACTGGACATACGCCCAAGTCCGAAATCATCATACGAGCCTACTGGAAATTTCAGATCCTGATTCTGAGGTTGTTTACTTAAAAATCTAATCCTGGTTTATTCTTTCAACTTTAAGCTTCCGGAATAAAAATTCTCGTCCCAAATCAACTCCATACATCTCAAAATTGAACTCTGACCATGCGTACAAATCATAATACCTGAAATGAAGTTGTTCATGGTCTCTGACTGCTGAATGGAGTGCTAGTACCCAAAATGACCGGTCGGGTTGTTACAATAATATTTGTTAAGTTCCCTAAAATTCAAGCATTTGAGATATTGTTAAATCAACCGGGCATAAATTTTGGCACGTTCAATCGCACGCTTGAAAGTTGCACTGCCCATGGAATCATACACATATATACTTTTATTTTCTAAGTCGAGATATCCAAAAAAGTAGTACGTAGATTTCTGGCCCTCCCTTGGCTTAAGTTGAAATGGAAAGAATATTCTTTTGGCAGATGCCCATGAGATACCACACGAAAGGTCAATGCCTTTTACATAGTTGGCAACCTTTTCATTGGTTGATTCTTCCTCATACCAACAAAAGTCTATAAGTGGCTTGATCACTGTTTTTTTTTTTAATATGTTCTTTGGATATCGTCCTTTTTTCTGCTTTGCTCTTAAGACTCTGCATTCTCTTTTCCTTCCTTTTCTCGATTATCATCAACTTTTCTTCAGAAGGATGAACACTATCCAGGGTAGTCATATATTGATCTAATAGTAAGTCTGTTACTGCACATTTTGCTTTTGAATAACGTGGAAGGTGATAGCAATATTTTTTGCACAAGTAATATACTCCCACATAAATATTTTGCAAATGGACAATGACAAATGATAACAAGTGAAATTACCAATATGAAGTTTAAAAAAAACACTACACAACTACAAAAACAACATGAAAAAAAACATAAGCATATTCAATTTTAGCAAATAAGCTAAAAACTTCAGCAGATTACTATGTAAGGTATACTACAAAAAATAAACTGAACTTTTGAGAAATGCAGTTGAAAACCAATTCAAAAAACAAAATTATTAACTTACTTCATCTATAAGATCAGATTCATGATCCACAAGCTCAGTAAAGAATGATTTTTGAATGTTAATTCCATCTAATCTGAATGGATTGGATTCATATTCACTGGCATACGTCTCCAACCATTTTTCAAATCTTTGCATCAATCCGCTGTCATGAGAAACATAATGGAAGGGACACCCTCTTCTATTCTTTCCAACTATCCAATCTTGCCCCTTTGCTTTATTCTAGAAACTACATACTGAGATCTCAACCAAATACTCTCCATACGCATCCTTTTCCCTTTTCTATCTTCTTTACCTTTTGCTTGCTCTTCCTGCTGTTCCGTCGCAAATAAATGTTGTTGTTCAACAGCAGGGGGGATGCTTGACCAATTCACTAATGTTCGCGATTTTCTTATGTCTCTTCACGAACAACAATAGCAGCAGAATTACCTTCTGAATCAGCACCTTGTGTACTACCAAGTGAAAATGAACATATATTGAAGTTGGGGATATCACTGGTATCACACGTAGAAGAACTAGAAATCTTCCTTCTCTTAGGTTTTGGAAGTAGTTCTGATGCATCAGATAAGATCTGCAAAAGCAAGGAAAATATAAACATAAATAAAAATGATAGAGAATACACATTACGCAAAAAAATAGTAATTGAATTCCAGAAAATAATTACCTGGTCTAAGTGTTGCGACTGAGATGGTATTTTCATTTCAACAGATCTTGCATCTTCATGCAAAAAAAAATTAATAAATAATACTCAATAAATTTTAAAAAATAATACCAACACACTTCACACCTGTTTGTGACTCAACAGGTGTTAATATAGGTATTTCTCCTCTTTGATATTCTTCCAAAATCACAGCCAATTCTTTTTGACCTGCCTCCAATAATTCTGAAAAATCATTCAAAAAAATAAAAAAGAAAATAAAATATATAAAATTTTAAAATTTAAAAAATATAATTTGATCAAATATAATAAATTAATGATCTATAGAATACCTTCACGTTTGTTAACCACTGTGATTTCCACAGGCTGCATGCCTTTCTCAATATCAGCATTTCCACATTATCCAACTCTTAACTAACATCGACCACCATTCCAGTGTTCTCTGGAAGGGTTTTCTTAACATTACCTTCATTTAATTCAACATCATCGGAGAGTTTTTGAGTTGTGGCAACTGAAGCACAACTAGTTTCAACTTCCACTGCATATTCATAAAAGAGGGGGCATATATCACCTAATCTTTCTATATATAAAACAAAAAACACTCATACCTGTAGTGAAAATTACAATACAGTATATTATAACAAAAACAATTAAAAATTAAACTATAATGCTAAAGTTTTCCACATACACAGCCTAAATTAAAAAAAAAACATAATGCATTAAGAAAACTTCGACTAACCAGCTGAAGTTTTTTTCTTATTACTCAAAAACTTTAGTAGGAGGCTGAAGTTTTCCACAAACACTGGCTGAATTTAAAAAAAAAATCATAATGCACTAAAAAAACTTCGGCCAATCAGCTGAAGTTTTTTAATTATTACTCAAAAATTTCAGCTCTCTCAAGTTCGACAGTTATAAAAAACAACTTCAGCTATTTATAAAAAAACTCCAGCTCTATAGCTGATAATTCATAAGTTACTAAACCAAAACATTCTCCAAAAAACATTTTTTGTACATTATACCTGTAGTAACAATTTCATGTGTAGCACCACCTAGAAGTTCATTACAAATTGCTATTACTCCTGCATAGCGATCGTCTTTCAGATTTGAACTACCAACAAGTGCTTGATCACTCTCCGAAACACAACTTGGTGCATGTTTTTCAACGCCAACAACTTTATCATCTCCACCTTTCTCTCCACCTTGATGTTGAACAAGTTCAATGCCTCCAATCACATCTTCATGAGTAGTATGTTCTTCAGTCTCGGCAACTTGATTATGAGCACCTTCCTCGCTTCCAATATTCTCAGTTGATAAATTTGCTTCATCATTTAAATATATGCTCAATCTATCAAGACTGGAACGTTGTTCTTCAACATTTTGATCGCCTTCAAATGCCAATGGATCTTCGAAAAAGTCATTCATCCTGTCATGTTCTCGACCATTCCAGTTGATTTGTTGACAATTGTAAACAACTGCTCAAACTACTGATCAAAATATTCCCAGAAAAAAAATTACTAAAAATAATTAATCTGAAATAAAATTAGCACAAATAAAAAAACTTCTCTATAAATTAGCTTACCTTTACTTTTAGAAAAATTGCATCCACAATAGAAGTTTGTTCCTCCTTTTTAAACTTATCGAAAACTTCATTCACAATTGTGCTTCTTTCTTTTTCATTTAACTTTGAACCTCCGATGTTAACCTCTACAATAGATAGCACAACAAAAATTCAGGTATAGAAGAAAACTTCAGCTCAAAACGCACACATGTTGTACTTTTACAAAAGCAAACCCAAAAAAACTTCAGATAAAAACTTACAGAGCTTATTTTATCAAGTAACTCATCTTCATCAAAGTCAGATGTGGATGAAGTAGAATGACTCTTGGCATGAGATGCTTCGCCAATAAAAAAAGTTTGATTCAATTCTTTTGGTTGACTCCAACTATGTGGTAATTTACCAATGTCATGAGTTTTGAGTCTCTTTTTTTGATCGAATCTTTGTAGGCGGTGATTTACCAATGATAGGATTTCGATTCAATTCATTTGGTTGACTCTGAGTAATTGGTGATTTACCAATTGAAGGAACTGCATTATCTTCATTTTTCTACTGCAGGAAGAGTGAATCGTGGCAGGGCCACTCAGCTGGCCTTCCGGCGGCCAGGTGCAATTGCTATATTTTTTACGACACCGGCACTATGTCGCGTACTGAGAGATGCATCAGTCGAGTCTTCTGTGGCTCCTTCCCCCTCGCAACCCCTATTTCGAGACGAAGGACTATCGGGGAACGTTCGCCCTCGGGATGGTTCGTCCTCATCTAAAGAGGAGGATAGGCCCTTGGTCAGGTGTAGGGTTGCATTTACTCCGGTCCCTCCCGTGGTGGCCGTGCCTGTTCCCCTTGTCATAATCAATGTGTATTCCTCCCCCCCCCCTTAGAGGCTGGGGAGGGCACAGTTGCAGCGCATACCCCCGAGGATGGATCGATGATGGATAATGTCCAAGTCCGCTTGGACCGTGAAGAAGGTGCTGCTCCAACAGCGAAATCTTCGACCCCCATAGTCGAGATGGGGGAGACTCCCCCAGTGATTGAGGAGGTCGGTGGGTCGAGTACCCCGTCGACAGAAGTGGTGAAGGGGGAGGCTGCAGGAGATGGGTCTGGGTCTGACTCGAATTTGGACTCTAAGGACGTCCGCATGTGTTCGAGAGGGCATCATGAATGCTACTATCCACCCGGAGGGGAGGTCGCACCTTATTGAGGTTCTCATGAATTTGAATATTCTGCTACTGGACTCGAGTCTAGTATCGCAGTTTGAGCAGTTGTGTTCGGCGATAGAGAATGAGTCGTTAAGGGAAGTTACAGACGTTGGCCTGATGAACGAAGTGGCCGTGATGGGTATGAGGGTACGTGCTCGAAGATGAAGATTTATTTGCTTTCTTTTTGCCCTATTTTTATTTTCTGCTTAAACTATTGTCTTTCGTTCTGCAGGCTTTTTTCTGGAGGTAGAGAGCATCCGCCGAGCCAATGTTCACTCGGGGGTATTTTTGCGGGTGCTTGAGAAGTGTCATCGTTACCAATAGAGGTGTAGAGAGATGCATGTGCGCATGAGGAACGATCCATGTAGCCGAGTTTGGTCGAGGAGTTAGCGAGAAGGGAGCTTCATGTGCAACACGTGCTTGGTCAGATGAGGGCCCTGGAAGAGCAGCTGCGTTGAAAGGATGGGGAGCTTGAAGCCAGTAAGGGGGGCTCGATTGAGTGTGAGCGCATGTGTTTAACCAAGGTGACGGAAGTCATATCGGAGTGGAGTGCAAAGGTGGCCGCACTAGAAGGGGATACTGCGGCCTTGAAACGTCAACTGGCTGATGCCTCGGCCAGAATTGATGAGTTGCAGGGGACTGTCCGTGCCGGTGAGTCCTAATTGTCGTTGGTAAGGGCCGCTACTACCTTCAGCGAGGGAAGTCTTGAGGAGCTGATAGGGGTTCTTGAGCGGAGCTCTCAGGATGCAGTGAGGTAGATTGCGATTTTAGAGGAAGAGAACCGGCATCTCAAAGAGCAGTCCGCTTTTTCTAGTCAGACCCGTGAAATTTGGGTTTATGCCGAGGCCCAGCAAGATGTGTAGAAGAATTTGTTTGAGGCCGTTATTATATCTAAAACCACTTTTGAGGGGGCACGCCAAAGGGCTTGGGAGGCCCGTATAGAGTGTGGCTTTGACGTCACGACACTGGGGTTGATGATGGTGTCGGCAGGAGCATGAAGGGCGCCACCGACGATATGGATAACGCAGTCAAAGGTGCGGATGGCACAGGCGGCGGTGCAGATGGCGCCGAATAGAGAATCGCTTTTTCCTCTTTCCCCTTTCTCTTATCTCTCTTTGTCGTTCGGTGTTTGTTGCCTTGTTAGTTTTTTTTGTGTGTTGGTCGGTTCTCGGCCGATGTAAGCGGGCATAACCCGCGATTGTTTTACGAATAAGAAGGAATTTGCCTTTTGTCATTTTCTTTGTAATTGTTTTGCCCACGTTTTAGGGGGCAGTTTGATTTTAATATTCGACTTCGATAGGCATGTCAATTTTTTGATGTAGGTGACTCTTCCTTCTCAACATGAGGTGATCGAGTCGGGGCTATCCTTTTGGGGGTGATGCTATTTAGCCTTAGCCCCAGTTAGGGCGCGATCGGACTATTGGTCGTGAGGATGAGAACGCGACATAGTAGCTCGACCGAGGCCAAACTTTACATGCCTCAAATTTTAGTTAGAGTTAGAAGTACTTACTTGGCCAGCAAGGGTGCTTGACCCGTGCCTCAATTTGATTGACGTTTTTGCTGAGTTTATTGCTGAAGGGGTTCTGTTTGGGTTTTGGTTAGACTGTACATGAATTTGTTGGCGAAGGCACGCGGCCTGAGTCCCCGTTCAACTATTGTTGAACTTACTTAATTATTTTGAAGGCGAGGGTGCATAGTCCGAGTCTAATTTCAACCGTATTTGAATTTGTTGGCGAAGGCGCATGGCCTGAGTCCCAGTTCAACTTATTGTTGAACTTCGTTAATTATTTGAAGGTGAGGGCGCATAACTCAAGTTCGAGTTCAACTGTAGTTGAATTTGTTGGTGAAGGCGCATGGCCTAAGTCCCAGTTCAACTATAGTTGAACTTCATTAATTGTTTAAAGACGACGGTGCATGGCCCTAGTCCGAATTCAACCGTAGTTGAATTTGTTGGCGAAGGAGCATGGCCTAAGTCCAGTTCAAATATTGTTGAACTTCCTTAATTTTTTGAAGGCGAGGGCGCATAGCCCGAGTCCGAGTTCAACTGTAGTTGAATTTGTTGGTGAAGCCGCATGGCCTGAGTCCTAGTTTGACTATTATTTAACTTCCTTAATTGTTTGAAGGCGAGGGCGCATGGCCCGAGTATGAGTTCAACCGTAGTTGAATTTTTTGGCAAAGGCGCATCTCCTGAGTCCTAGTACAACCGAAGTTAAATTTGTTGGCGAAGGCGTATGGCCTGAGTCCCAGTTCAACTATTGTTGAACTTCCTTAATTGTTTGAAGGCGAGGGTGCATGGCTCGAGTCCGAGTTCAACCATAGCTGAATTTGTTGGCGAAGTCGCATGGTATGAGTCCCAGTTCAAATATTGTTGAACTTCCTTAATTATTCGAAGGCGAGGGCGCACAACACGAGTCCGAGTTCAACCGTAGTTGAAATTGTTGGCGAAGGCGCATGGCCTAAGTCCTAGTTCAACTATTGTTGAACTTCCTTAACTGTTTGAAGGCGAGGGTACATAGACTGAGTTCGAGTTCAACCGTAGTTGAATTTGTTGGCGAAGGCGCATGACATGAGTCCAAGTTTAACTATTGTTGAACTTCCTTAATTGTTTGAAGACAAGGGCGCATGGCTCGAGTACGAGTTCAATCGTAGTTGAATTTGTTGGTGAAGGCGCATGGCCTGAGTCCCATTTCAACTGTTGTTGAACTTCCTTAATTATTTGAAGGCGAGGGCGCATGGCCCGAGTCGAAGTTCAACCATAGTTGAATTTGTATACAAAGGCGCATGGCCTGAGTCCCAGTTCAACTATTGTTGAACTTCCTTAATTGTTTGAAGGCGAGGGCGCATGGCTCGAGTCTGAGTTCAACCATAGTTGAAATTGTTGGTGAAGGCGCATAGCCTGAGTCACAGTTCAACTATTGTTGAACTTCCTTAATTATTTGAAGGCGATGGCGCATAGCCCGAGTCCGAGTTCAACCATAGTTGAATTTGTTGGTGAAGGCACTTGGCCAGAGTCCCAGTTCAACTATTGTTAAACTTCCTTAATTATTTGAAGGCGAGGGTGCATGGCCCGAGTCCAAGTTCAATCATAGTTGAATTTTTTGGCAAAGGGGCATGGTCGGAGTCCCGATTCAACTATATTCGAACTTCCTTAATTTTTTGAAGGCGAGGGCGCATGGGCGAGTCCGATTTCAACCGTAGTTGAATTTGTTGGCAAAGGCGTATGACCTGAGTCGCATTTCAACTATTTTTGAACTTCCTTAATTGTTTGAAGGCGAGGGCACATGGCCCGAGTTCAACCGTAGTTGAATTTATTGGCGAAGGCGATGGCATGAGTCCCAGTTCAACTGCTGTTGAACTTCTTTAATTGTTTCAAAGCGAGGTGATTCACGTCCAAGCAACGGTCGTAGTCAATATAACTTGGTTTAATAAGTCCAAGATCGATCCCATAGAGAATTAACCTACCAATTGCAACTTTCACAACCCAAGAGTACTTACGAATCAAGTTCCCAAAATTTAGAATATCTTTGTGTATGATTTTCGAATATCTAGTTTGCAAGTATTAAAGAATGCTTTAAAAGAAAGAATTGAATGTTGGATAAAATAATATAGAGAAAGACTAAGGTATTGATTTCCCCTATTGATGGAATCCCTTATTGTTATGCTCTTACAAATTGTTAATATATTCTATCAATCATGAACGCTATGTGTATCGTAACCTCTCCCGAGCAATTACAATAATTTACTAGTGCACTCTCCCGAGCTACCCTAGCTAGCTTTAATTTGAATAGTTCACTTTAGATTGCACCCAAGACTTCGTTATTCCTAACCCCGTCTTTACGCCTAAAATTATAGATTCCTCTAATAACCTAGGTGTGGTATTGATCAACAATAAACCTAAATATGCACTCTTTTCCAAGTTATGCACACTAAATAGGCACCGCTAATTGGGAGCTCTACCAATTAACTACAATAAGAATGAAGTTGAACAAATAGAAATCTAAATCACAATTTGTAATCACATAAACGATAAGTTCATCTATCAATAGGTTCCATCAAAACCTTAGAAAAGAATTTAGCTACTCATGCTTGAAGAAACAAAGATAATAATTGAAATCATAAAGAATTACTTGATATAAAAATAAAGAAAGAGTTTGAGAGGAATCTCTCCTACTAAAACCTTGCAAAAGTATTGAAGAAATAAAGTACATGCCTCTATGGGGCAAACTAGGAGTTTATATAGAGGTTTTAGGGCTAAAAAAACTAAGTTTGAGTACAATTAGGACTGCTGCTGCGGCGACTTCCGCGGTTCGTTCGCGGCCGCGGATGGACCGCGAACAGTAAAACTTCAGAGAGCCAGTTTTTCCGCGGTTCATCCGCGGTCGTGGAGAAACCGCGGTTTTTCACCCTGTTCCTTTGCGAATTTGGAAAAACGCAAAACATGAAAGGTGTAGCCCTTTGCATTAGCTTTCCAACCATATATTATGGAGCCAAAATAGAGTTCTGAGCGAAAAGGTATATCTAATTTACTAAACAGTGCACAATATGCCTCATCCATTCTTCGCTTGTTCTACACTTATCAAATTTGACCCCTGAACTCGATCCCGGCTTAATTCCTTGGGCTTTTACTCAAACTTCAAAGCTCCAAATCACTTAAATTCATTCCATAACATCCATATAGCTCGGAATCACACCTTCTCGGCTACTTTCAACATAAGTTCTTGACTTGTACCACATTTTGGCCTTTTTCACCATCTTTTGACTCCAAAACTTGCTCTTTTAGTCTTCATTAGCTCAAGTGTACCTATAACACACTAAGAACACTAATAAAAGCATTTTTTCATCATAAACAATATCAAAACAATAATAAAGCGTGATTATTTGGGGCACAAATATAGTCAAATTCACCTATTATCAATACCCCACACTTAAATGTTTGCTCGTCCTCAAGCAACCTTAATTACACTTTAGGCCAATTTTATTTATGTCTCCCCCAAATTATATCACAAAAGCTATTTTTCATGATTAACCTAAGATATGCATAATCCTTACCTAACCGTAAACTCTTATGCCAATACACAATTATTGCTTACTCTAATTATTACCAAAAACATGCAAATTTACCTTCTTCCTCTTGAGTTACACACCCTTACATAGTTCATTGAGAGAAGTTCCCACACATAAACAATTCATAACATGGAACTTATAAATATCGGAAAAATTCACTCACTCTCAACAAAGAACATTCATATGCATACAGGACACACCATAGGCTTGCCCCTAGTGTAATACTCCACTAATCGAGTTATTCAATCATAGATCAAGAGGTCTTTAAGGGCTGTAATATAGGCTATGGGACGGGTAGGATACTTTTGGTTATAATGACTAGCCTCCCTAAGCACTTTTCTTTTCTTTTTCACAACTTCCCTTTTTGTTTACTTCCTTATGTCTCCCATAAACATACCTTCACCTTCCTTCACTTTTACCCCCACTTTTTCTTTTATTGATGTGACTGGCTTTTCTAAGATTTTATTCAATATAGCTCATCTTTTCATTGCTTTGCAATACATTTACATTATTTTGGCCAGCTCACTATTTTTTTTTTACATTCATTCTTGATTTTTCCCTTTTCAATTTCCCTTCACCCCACACTTAATCTTTTGCATATTCGTTATAATACAAGTGCTTCTAGGAGGTAAAGTAGAACAATAATTTGAAGAACATTCAAGGGTTATCAAAGAATAGGCTTTAAGCTCAAAGGGGTTAACTAAGATATAATGTATGGGTGAATTCATGTTTATTGGCATATGGGGTTACACAAAGAAATGCCTCTATCCTTTCTACAACCAAACAACTTCTATTTCGCTTTGCAAACACACAGGGCAAGTTCTAGGCATCATGTACAACATACAATGTAAGTAAAACCTCACACACACATGGCATGCAACTCATTTGGAATCCAGTTGATCTACAAAGTCCTATCGATGTTCAAGCAAGCATTATTGTGCAATTTAAGGCATATTGAGATTCTACAGTCAAGCTTAGAAGATACATTCTCAGGGTTCAATTTACGCTTTTGCTAATGTGCATATTCGGGGTTACATGCTGCCCTTTTACCTCTAATCCTAAGAAAAGAAAGAAAGAAAGAAAAAAAATCTACCTAACCCGGTTCAATAAAAACCCTTGGAAAAGAACCGTGGTCAAAAGAAAAACCAAGGGGGAGATGATACACTACCTAGAAAAAGAAAATAAAAGAAAGAAAAATTCCTACGTGGACTATTTCCCTCAAGAGTACTTGTCCTAAATAGTCCATCATAAGGAAGAGTCCTCTACTCATATTTTTGTATTTTTTCAAATTTTCTAATTTTTTTTTTTGTGTTTTTAATCCGACTTAGACCCTTAAGAAACCCGTCGACAAGTGTCTATCACGGGCCAAGCCAACTATTTATATTAACAACTAAAACTAATATATACAACATATAATACAAGATAAGTCTCCCACCCCACACTTAAAATCATGCCATGTCCTCATGGCAAAATAATACATGTATAGCATAGAAGGGTGAGAAAACTTACCTGGGATCTACCCCGTGTCTAGCCAATTTATCACTTTCTTTTTCACCCTATCCTTCATATTCGGGTTCAGCCTTCTTTTGCGTTTCCTGGAAGGTTTGTGCCCTCTTCTCGGAGAATCTTGTGCATGCAGTATGCAAGGCTGATCCCCTTTATGTCTGCTATGGTCCACCCAATGGCAGTCTTGCATTCTTTTAGTACCTGTATAAGCTTTTGAGCCTGCACATCTAGCAAACTAGATGAGATAATAACAGGTAACGTGGAGTTAAGACCTAGATACTCATACCTGAGATGTGATGGTAGTGGTTTAAGTTCAAGCTCTGGTGGCTCTTCTATGGATGGCTTTGCTGGTGGGCTTTCTCTTTTCTCTAAGTGTAGGGGTTCGAATTCGATCTCTCGCATCCAGAATCCCTTGCCTTCAAGAGATAATACCTATTCGGCCAAACTTTCACCGTTTACCTCTTCCATGTTCATCAGGCATGCTTGAAGTGGATCTTTAATAGTCAATTCTGCATCGTCGGTCTCTACTATCACATCAACCGCATCAATGAGAGAGCAATTTGCGAACTCACTAGGACGCCTCATGGATTTTTGCACATTGAAGATGATCTCCTAATCATTCAACCTCATCTTGAGTTCCCCAGTTTCACAATCAATTATGGCTCTCCCGGTGGCTAGAAATGGTCTTCCCAGGATTATAGGAATTTCTTCGTCGACATTGCAATCAAGAATAATAAAATCGGCGGGAAACACGAACTTCCCAACCTGGACTAGCACATCATCTATAATACCAAATGGACGCTTAACCGTCATGTCAGCAAGCTGTAAAAGCATAGAGGTGGGTCTGGCTCTCCCAATACCTAACCTCTTGTAGACAACTAAGGGCATGAGATTAATGCTTGCCCCCAAATCACATAAGGCCTTAGTAAAGGCATAATTCCCTATAGTGCATGGGATGGTGAAAATACCTGGATCAGATAGCTTCTCAGCAATGGGTCTAGAGACCACTGCACTACAAGTCTATGTGAGTGTAACTGTGGCCAAGTCTTGGAAATCAAATTTCCGCGACATTAAATCCTTCATCATCTTAGCATAACCAGGCATTTCTTTTAAAGCTTCAATTAATGGGATGTTTACCTGAATTCGCTTGAGCATGTCGAAGAACTTTTTGTATTGTTCCTCTTTTTGGTGTTTGGCCAGCCTTTGGGGGAATGGTGGTGGAGGCTTCTTCTTCTCGGTGACTTGGGATTTAACTTTGTCTATCGCTTTCTCATCAATCTGCTGCTCTACCTTTTTCACTACTTTCTCCGTTCCCTGTTGTGCTTCTTTATTTTCATCAATTGGCTGGACTGTGACTTTTGTCAATCCTGTGGATTCATCCAGTTTAATGGGCAATGGAGTAGGTGTCTCAGCCTGTCTGTCAATTTTCTCACTTTTATTCTCAGCATCAAGATCTCTACCGCTTCTCAGAGTCACTGCCATTATTTGCTTTGGGATTTGGTCCTTTGGGTTCGTTTGAGTATCTGCAGGTAATGTCCCTTGAGGCCGATTGTTAAGTGACATAGCAATCTGCCCCATCTGCACTTCCATATTTTTGATTGTTGCATCATGTGCATCTATTCTCTCATTGGTTTTGGCATTTGACCCGATTACCTGTTGCATCATAGCTTTCAATTCTGCAAACCCATCGTCATGTCTACCCCCATGCTGTGGTGGAGGTGGATAATATCCCTGCTGCTGATTGCCGAAATTTTGAGGTCTAGGATATGGAGCCATGTTGTGTGATGGCCTCATACCTGCTGCATTAAATTGTGGCTGGGGAGGTCTGTATTGCATTGGAGCCTGTTGGCCCCAGTTTTGATTACCTTGTCGCTGTCCTCCATAGTTAGCCACATAGTTCATATCTTCATGCTGATGATGATGTTCTCGGTCTGCAGCCCATGGATTACCTATGGGTTGGCTAATGCAAGATGTGCATAAACCACCATTGGTAGTATCTACAATGTGAACTTGCTGCTTAACCCCCGATTCTTCCACCTTCTTTGTCAGGATGCTCATTTGTGTCAATAAAGTTGCCACGTTCTCCTCCAGAGTGTTGGATGGATCCAGAGGTACAGAGTGTACTACTGGTGTGATAGGAGCATTCCTGGACGTCCACCCGGAATTTTGAGCCATTTTGTCTAGCAAATTTTGGCCCTCTCTCCAAGTCTTGCTCAGAAAAGCCCCACCTGCTGAAGCATCTACAATATTCTTCATACTGTCTGAAAGTCCCATGTAGAACCTTTGACCCAACATCTGTTCAGGAATCCCATGGTGAGGACACATAACAAGCATGCCTTTGAATCTGCCCCCAAGTTTCATGTAGTGTTTCCAATGGTTTTTGTTTGAAGCTCACAATCTCATCAATTTGTTGAGCTGTTTTGTTGGGTGGATGAAACTTGTTGTGGAATTGTTTGACTAACTCATCCCAAGTTGCAATGGAGTTTATTGGGAGTGAGTTTAGCCATATCTGTGCTGCTCCTGTAACTGAGAATGTAAAAAGTAGTAATCTGATGGCTTCCGGAGTTACATTCGGTTGCCTTTGTGTTTTGCATATTGATAGAAAGTTCTTGAGGTGCTGTTGTGGATCTTCAACCTGAGACCCAGAGAATAATCCCTTGTTTTGCAACAAGTGAAGCATGTTGTTAGTAATCTGGAAAGACTCAGCTTGAATTGCTGGCACAACGATGGCAGTTGCCAAATTATCCGCTGTGGGTTGTGCCCGGTCGAACAATGCACCTTCTTGTGCCTCCTGTGCCTCTTGCATATTTAGCCCGGCTTACTGGTTTTGAGTGTTCATGTCACCCATGTTGAAGTCTAGTTTGATTGGTTGTTGAGATTGTTGAATTTGTTTGATGGCTTTGTTACGTGCCCGGAAAGTTTGCTCGGGGTTTGAGAGTCCTTCAATTAGTTCTCCAGTCCTTGCCGATTTTCTAGGCATGCACCTGAATACCCAAATCAACAAACGTCAAAATATTCAATGTAGAGTGTAGAAAGAACCTGAATACACAAGAATCTTGAAGTTCTGGCAATGGCAATTGATAATTCCGTTAATTCCCCGACAACGGCGCCAAAATTGATTCACGTCCAAGCAACGGTCGTAGTCAATATAACTTGGTTTAATAAGTCCAAGATCGATCCCACAGAGAATTAACCTACCAATTGCAACTTTCACAACCCAAGAGTACTTACGAATCAAGTTCCCAAAATTTAGATTATCTTTGTGTATGATTTTCGGATATCTAGTTTGCAAGTATTAAAGAATGCTTTAAAAGAAAGAATTGAATGTTGGATAAAATAATATAGAGAAAGACTAAGGTATTGATTTCCCTATTGATGGAATCCCTTATCGTTATGCTCTTACAAATTGTTAATATATTCTATCAATCATGAACGCTATGTGTATCGTAACCCTCTCCCGAGCAATTACAATAATTTACTAGTGCACTCTCCCGAGCTACCCTAGCTAGCTTTAATTTGAATAGTTCACTTTAGATTGCACCCAAGACTTCGTTATTCCTAACCCCGTCTTTACGCCTAAAATTATAGATTCCTCTAATAACCTAGGTGTGGTGTTGATCAACAATAAACCTAAATATGCACTCTTTTCCAAGTTATGCACACTAAATAGGCACCGCTAATTGGGAGCTCTACCAATTAACTACAATAAGAATGAAGTTGAACAAATAGAAATCTAAATCACAATTTGTAATCACATAAACGATAAGTTCATCTATCAATAGGTTCCATCAAAACCTTAGAAAAGAATTTAGCTACTCATGCTTGAAGAAACAAAGATAATAATTGAAATCATAAAGAATTACTTGATATAAAAATAAAGAAAGAGTTTGAGAGGAATCTCTCCTACTAAAACCTTGCAAAAGTATTGAAGAAATAAAGTACATGCCTCTATGGGGCAAACTAGGAGTTTATATAGAGGTTTTAGGGCTAAAAAAACTAAGTTTGAGTACAATTAGGACTGCTGCTGCGGCGACTTCCGCGGTTCGTTCGCGGCCGCGGATGGACCGCGAACAGTAAAACTTCAGAGAGCCAGTTTTTCCGCGGTTCATCCGCGGTCGCGGAGAAACCGCGGTTTTGCACTCTGTTCCTTTGCGAATTTGGAAAAACGCAAAACATGAAAGTTGTAGCCCTTTGAATTATCTTTCCAACCATATATTATGGAGCCAAAATAGAGTTCTGAGCGAAACGGTATGTCCAATTTACTAAACAGTGCATAATATGCCTCATCCATTCTTCGCTTGTTCTACACTTATCAAATTTGACCCCCGAGCTCGATCCCGGATTAATTCCTTGGGCTTTTACTCAAACTTCAAAGCTCCAAATCACTTAAATTCATTTCATAACATCCATATAGCTCGGAATCACACCTTCTCGGCTACTTTCAACATAAGTTCTTGACTTGTACCACATTTTGGCTTTTTTTACCATCTTTTGACTCCAAAACTTGCTCTTTTAGTCTTCATTAGCTCAAGTGTACCTATAACACACTAAGAACACTAATAAAAGCATTTTTTCATCATAAACAATATCAAAACAATAATAAAGCGTGATTATTTAGGGCACAAATATAGTCAAATTCACCTATTATCACGAGGGCGCATGGCCCGAGTTCGAGTTCAACCGTAGTTGAATTTGTTGGTAAGGCGCATGCCCTGAGTCCCAGTTCAACTATTGTTGAACTTCCTTAATTGTTTGAAGGCGATGGCGCATGGCCCGAGTCCGACTTCAATCGTAGTTGAATTTGTTGGCGAAGGCGCATGGCCTGAGTCCCTGTTCAACTATTGTTGAACTTCCTAAATTATTTGAAGGAGATGGTGCATGTCCCAAGTCCGACTTCAACCGTAGTTGAATTTGTTGGCGAAGGCGCATGACCTGAGTCCTAATTCAACTATTGTTGAAATTCCTTAATTGTTTGAAGGCCATGGCGCATGGCCCGAGTCCGAGTTCAACTGTACTTGAATTTGTTAGAGAAGGTGCATGGCATGAGTCCCAGTTCAACTATCGTTGATCTTCCTTAATTGTTTGAAGGCGAGGGCGCATGGCCAGTGTCGGAATTCAACCGTAGATGAATTTGTTGGCTAAGCCGCATGGCCCGAGTCCCAGTTCAACTATTGTTTAACTTCCTTAATTGTTTGAAGGCGAGGGCGCATGGCTCGAGTCCGAGTTCAACCGTAGTTGAATTTATTGGCGAAGGCGCATGGCCTGAGTCCCAGTTCAACTTATTGTTGAACTTCCTTAATTATTTGTAGGCGAGGGCGCTTAGCCCGAGTTTGAGTTCAACCGTAGTTAAATTTGTTGGCGAAGGCGCATGGCCTGAGTCCCGGTTCAACTATTGTTGAACTTCCTTAATTGTTTGAAGGCGGGGGCGCATGTCTCGAGTCCTAGTTCAACCGTAGTTAAATTTTTTGGTGAAGGCGCATGGCCTGAGTCCCAGTTCAACTATTCTTAATTATTTGAAGGTGAGGGCGGATAGCCTGAGTCCGAGTTCAACCGTTGTTGAATTTTTTGGTGAAGGCGCATGGCCTGAGTCCTAGTTCAACTATTGTTGAACTTCCTTAACTGTTTGAAGGCGAGGACGCATTGCCTGAGTCCGAGTTCAACTGTAGTTGAATTTGTTGGTGAAGGCGCATCACTTGAGTCCCAGTTCAACTATTATTGAACTTCCTTAATTGATTGAAGGCGAGGGCGCATGGCCCGAGTCCGAGTTCAACCGTAGTTGAATTTAATGGCAAAGGCGCATGGCCTGAGTCCTAGTTCAACTATTGTTGAACTTCTTTAATTGTTTGAAGGCGGGGGTGCATGGCCCTAGTCGGAGTTCAACCGAGTTGAATTTGTTGGCGAATGCGCATGGCCTGAGTCCCAGTTCAACTATTGTTGAACTTCCTTATTTGTTTGAAGGCGAGGGCGCATGGCCCGAGTCTGAGTTCAACCGTAGTTGAATTTATTGGCGAAGGCACATGGCCTGAGTCCCAGTTCAACTGTAGTTGAATTTGTTGGCGAAGGCGCGTAGCGTAAGTCCTAGTTCAATTATTGTTGAACATCTTTAATTGTTTGAATGCAAGGCAGCATGGCCCGAGTCTTTGTTCAACCGTAGTTGAATTTGTTGGTGATAGCGCATGACCTGAGTCCAGTTCAACTATTGTTAACTTCCTTAATTACTTGAAGGTGAGGGCGCATAGCCCAAGTTTGAGTTCAACCGTGGTTGAATTTTTTGGTGAAGGCGCATAACCTGAGTCCCAATTCAACTACTGTTGAACTTCCTTAACTGTTTGAAGGCGAGGACGCATGGCTTGAGTCCGAGTTCAACCGTAGTTGAATTTGTTGGTGAAGGCGCATCACTTGAGTCCTAGTTCAACTATTGTTGAACTTCCTTAATTGTTTGAAGGCGAGGGCGCATGGCCCGAGTCCAAGTTCAACCATAGTTGAATTTGTTGGCAAAGGCGCATGGCCTGGGTCCTAGTTCAACTATTGTTGAACTTCCGTAATTGTTTGAAGGCGGGGGCGCATGGCCCTAGTCGGAGTTCAACCGTAGTTGAATTTGTTGGCGAAGGCGCATGGCCTGAGTCCCAGTTCAACTATTGTTGAACTTCCTTAATTGTTTGAAGGCGAAGGCACATGGCACGAGTCCGAGTTCAACCGTAGTTGAATTTGTTGGCGAAGGCGCATGGCCTGAGTCCGAGTTCAACTATAGTTGAATTTGTTGGCGAAGGCGCATAGCGTGAGTCCCAGTTCAATTATTGTTGAACTTCCTTAATTGTTTGAATACAATGGCGCATGGCCTGAGTCTGAGTTCAACCGTAGTTGAATTTGTTGGTGAAGGTGCACTGAGTCCTAGTTCAACTATTGTTGAACTTCCTTAATTATTTGAAGGTGAGGGCACAAAGCCCGAGTCCGAGTTCAACCATAGTTGAATTTTTTGGTGAAGGCGCATGGCTTGAGTCCTAGTTCAACTATTGTTGAACTTCTTTAATTGTTTGAAGGCGAGGACACATGGCCCGAGTCCGAGTTCAACCGTAGTTGAATTTGTTGGCGAAGGCGCATGACTTGAGTCCTAGTTTAGCTATTGTTGAACCTCCTTAATTTTTTGAAGGCGAGGGCGCATGGCCCGAGTCCGAATTCAACTGTAGTTGAAATTGTTGGAAAATGCGCATGGCTTGAGTCCAAGTTCAACTATTGTTGAACTTCCTTAATTGTTTGAAGGCGGGGGCGCATGGCCCGAGTCGGAGTTCAACCGTAGTTGAATTTGTTGGCGAAGGCGCATGGCCTGAGCCCCAGTTCAACTATTGTTGAACTTCCTTAATTGTTTGAAAGCGAGGGCACATGGCCTGAGTCCGAGTTCAACCGTAGTTGAATTTGTTGGTGAAGGCGTATGGATGAGTCCGAGTTCAACCGTAGTTGAATTTTTGGCGAAGGCGCATGGCATGAGTCCCAGTTCAACTATTGTTGAACTTCCTTAATTGTTTGAAGGCAAGGGCGCACGGCCCGAGTCTGAGTTCAACCGTAGTTGAATTTGTTGGTGAAGGCGCATGGCCTAAGTCCCAGCTCAACTATTGTTGAACTTCCTTAATTATTTGAAGGTGAGGGCACATAGCCCGAGTCCGAGTTCAACCGTAGTTGAATTTTTTTGCGAAGGCATATGGCGTGAGTCCTAGTTCAACTATTGTTGAACTTCCTCAATTGTTTGAAGGTGAGGGCACATGGCCCGAGTCTGAGTTCAACCGTAGTTAAATTTTTTGGAGAAGGCGCATGAGTTATGTCCTAGTTCAACTATTGTTGAACTCCTTAATTGTTTGAAGGCGAGGGTGCATGGCCCGAGTCCGAGTTCAACCGAAGTTGAATTTGTTGGCAAATGCGCATGGCCTGAGTCCTAGTTCAACTATTGTTAAACTTCCTTAATTGTTTGAAGGCGAGGGCGCATGGCTCGAGTCCGAGTTCAACCATAGTTGAATTTGTTAGCGAAGGCGCATGGCCTGAGTCTTCCTTAATTTGAAGGCGAGGGCGCATGGCCCGAGTCTGAGTTCAACCATAGTTAAATTTGTTAGCGCAGGCGCATGGCCTAAGTCCCAGTTTAACTATTGTTGAACTTCTTTAATTATTTGAATACGAGGGCGCATAGCCCGAGTTCGAGTTCAACCATAGTTGAATTTGTTGGCGAAGGCGCATGACCTGAGTCCCAGTAGAACTTCCTTAATTGTTTGAAGGCGAGGGCACATGACCCGAGTCCGAGTTTAATCGTAGTTGAATTTGTTGGCGAAGGCGCATGGCCTGAGTCCAGTTCATTGTTGAACTTCTTTAATTGTTTGAAGGCGAGGGCGCATGGCCCAAGTCCGAGTTCAACCGTAGTTGAATTTGTTAACGAAGGCGCATGGCCTGAGGCCTAGTTCAACTATTGTTGAACTTCCTTAATTTTTTGAAGGCGTGGGCGCATGGCCCGAGTCCGAGTTCAACCGTAGTTAAATTTGTTGGCGAAGGCCCATGGCCCGAGTCCTTGTTCAACTATTGTTGAACTTCCTTAATTGCTTGAAGGCGAGGGCGTATGGCTCGAGTCCGAGTTTAACCGTAGTTGAATTTGTTGGCGACGACGCATGGCTTGAATCCATGTTGAACTATTGTTGAAATTCCTTAATTGTTTGAAGGCGAGGGCGCATGACCCAAGTCCGAGTTCAATTGTAGTTGAATTTATTTAAGGTGTTGAATGGCTAAGCTCGATTTTGATTTCGAGGCTTCGTGCGGTGTATGCCTGGCTTTCGTAGTTGAATTTGTTGGCAAATGCGCATGGCCTGAGTCCCAGTTCAACTATTGTTAAACTTCCTTAATTGTTTGAAGGCGAGGGCGCATGGCTCGAGTCCAAGTTCAACCATAGTTGAATTTGTTAGCGAAGGCGTATGTCCTGAGTCTTCCTTAATTTGAAGGCGAGGGCGCATGGCCCGAGTCTGAGTTCAACCATAGTTGAATTTGTTAGTGCAGGCGCTGTCACACCTCCTTTTTACGTACCCGCGAGGGCACAAGGGAGTTTTTCCAGTTAAAGGACAATCGAGACGGGATTAATTTATTTAATTCGGAGTCGCCACTTGGGAAAATAATGGTGTCCCAAGTCACCGGTCTAATCCCGACCCGAGGAAATTTATGACTCTGTAATACAGTCTGCGAAACTAGAAACCTGGATAAGGAATTCTGTTAACCCGGGAGAAGGTGTTAGGCACTCCCGGATTCCGTGGTTTTAGCACGGTCGCTTAATTGCAATTTTTGTTTCTATCTGATTCTTTTATATATTTTAACTATGTGCTTTTAATGCTCCGCTCTTATTTTTTAGAAGAATTGCGACGTTACGAAAACACATTTCGAGTCGCACCGTAACCAGTACGCCTGCGACTCTAATGTATTTCAGTTTCGCCGAGAGTAAGATTTGGGTCACATAAATGCACACCCGTATTCAGGAAAGTAATTTTATTTCAAGTCGTGCCTAAAGAGTCTATCGTCTATTTAACTTTGGGAAAAGGACCGTGAAATTCACTAGACGGTCCTTCCAAGTCTAAGTTTTCATGACAATTATTCGAGGGCCCCACAATGGTGTATTTTTGGCGAGGCTCGTCTCGTTTATTTTAAAAGGGACAATCCTAAAGTGACTACATTTTTTCTACTAAGTTGTCTCTAAATAAAAGAGAAAAGGTCCTAATTTATTGCATGTTTATAAGCTCGGACCTCTTATTAGTTATTAAATCAATGTGAACGGAAATTGCACTCGAGCTTGCATAAAGGAAATTGTTTTATGCCTTATTCTACAAGCGAATAATACTAAAACTAAAATTATAAATAGCATACGAATTTGACAAAATATCAGAACAAACTAACCATTCTCTAATTAATTTAAACCGACAGTATTAGATGAATTGAGCCGATGGAGTTAACTATGTGTAATACAAAAGTCATTTTTGAACTTCATGCTAACGTTCATCACTAACATTAGTTACTAATTTTATTCAAATTGCTATTTAAAGCGATGTTCTTTACTCAAGTAACCTAGTAAATTCCGAACTAGATACATCAAACTAACATTTTGATTGATTATTTTTCCACATAATCCATTGTCTTATACGCAGTGAGGGTGCTGTGGTCTCGAAATAAAGGCGAAGCCCATAATCACTTTTGCTCTAACTAATAGAGCCTATTATATACCAAACTCTTCATGGCCTAACTCATGGATTACTTATTGTATTTTGCAAAAAAGACCTAGCTGTAAATTATCTTCCTTAATAACAATTGAACCTCTGTTTTTTCATTATCATAATAGAAGTATACTAAACCTTCAAATGAATGCTCACTCTATTATATTAACAATCGTTAACCCAAAGCTACTAACTCTTTGATTGTTAGCTGCATACTACTAAACATAAGAATCTATTACTAACATGAAACAGAACCAAAATTATCTAAAGTTCTGAAAACTCATTAGCGTTACAGTCCAAACCCACTGTTAAAAATAACGAGAAACTAATTACACATTCATCCGGACTTAACTCAAATCACTATGATACTATAAAGTACGAACTTCATAACATATTTCTTAAATTGATATCAGTTTGCAAATGAAAACAGTGAAGTTGAAAGAGATCCACAAAAGGGGGAATCGTCACTTCAATTTACTCCCGTAAAGCATGAGTTTACAAACGTGTACCTGGAAATTGTCAAAGATGAAAGGCTACGGTATCAGCTAGGCAGTAATAGCAACAACAACAGCAGTGATCCAACGACAACAACACACCACAACAAAACAGCGAGAAAAACACAACAACGACAGCCGCAACTGTGTGCAGCAGCCGCGGGCAGCAACAGTGTGCAGCAGCCGCGAAGAACACAGCAGCAACAGTAGGCAGCAACAGTAGGCAGCAGCGATGTGCAACAGCCGAAACAAACACAGCAGCAACAGCAAAATATCACAGCAAACAAGCAAACAAACACTCAGCAAATACGCCACAGTCAAACTCAGTAGCACAGCAACAACAACAACCCGAGAACAGCAACCAACCGACCACTATGCAACAGTATACACAGTGTGTATGTGTGTGTTAAGTATCAATGTCTATGTCTTTTGGATTCTCCTCTCCCCTACTGTTTCAAATTAATGCTATCTTTATAGCTCAAACAGACCCCTCCCCTAAATGACTTCTTGATTCAAGTTAAATGGTTCCCCATGCTTACTTGTTTGGTTCCCCATGCTTACTTGTTTGGTTCCCCATGCTTACTTGTTTGGTTCCCCACTAACACTTGTCTTTTCCTTAATTAATTCAAAAGTTATGGGCAACATATTTAATTACTTCTTTTAACATCTTCCAAAGCCACTATGTCTTGTTCCTCACTAAGTATTAAACAATACCCCTTTTTTAATGTTATTAGTGCTTAGTGGATAAAATACTTTAACATAAATAATTCTTTAAGTTTTCAATTTCCATATTACCCCTACTTCTCAAGACTTATTACATTCCTAATTTCTGTAATTTACTCCTATTTTAACACATTTTCAGATTTGTATTTAACAAATAGCCACAATTAAGTGACTATTGCTCAATTAACCCATTAACCCTTCCAACTACTTTAAATTCAGATTAATTCACTAATTAAAATCATCTTTCATCAATAGCCAACCTTAAGCAGTCTTACAAATACAGCCACTTATGATTAATTATCCGATTAACAAAGACTCGAGGGAACAATTGATAGATGGTGAGTCTTATTACTCGAGCTAACTAGTCGCAATTGATTCTATTTAGTAAGAACACCTTAGGTTGCTACGAATCGTATGATTTCAACTATTGACTTAATGTGAGTCTCAACTAGTCTAAGGGACGAAATCACTAATCGAGCTTTAATCATTAACTACAGCTATAACCAATACATCCTAAATGTTATTCAATCAATCAATTAATCCACTTGAACTTTCAAAAACAGGATCAAACAAGTTCAAATATTTCCCATTATCAATGGGTCAACTAACCAAGACTTGACAAATTAGAAGAGCCAACAGAATTCAGAAAGAGGGCCATTTCCCCGACAAATAACAGAAACTAACAATTTAACAGATTCACAAGATATTCGCAATGCATTTAGTAGACTAATCAAATCGCAGAATACTTATTCGACCTAATATTAACAGAAAAAACTAATTAATACTAGTAAGTGAACCTAATTAATCTATTATCAAAATCAGAAGCATTTAACTCTAACAAAGATTAATACCAAATTAACCAAAACAAATCCAATAATCAACTAGTAATTCCCAACAATCAAAAATATGAAACATGAAACAATAAGTAATTCAAAATCAGAAATCAGAAATCAACAAATATGGTTATAATAGAAACTAACAATTATTCAATTAATTAGCAGAAACTAACATATCCTAGTAAAAATCAAAACCAGTCGGTAAATCTAACAATCATCGATTCGGCGAGAACCAAACACGGACAACAATAAACAAGAAACAGATTCAAAACTGAAACATCATATTAACAGATTCTAAAAAATGACGAAAAGAGACGAGGATCACTTAGTATCAGAACAACGGGAACAAATGAACACTATAAACATACTGAACGAAAAGAAATTGAATTCATATGCAATATTGATAGGCAACGAAGAGAAAAGAACCAAAGGATATTTGAAACAAAAGTAACAGCACGCAATTACTGAAATAATCGTAATTTGTACAAAACACATTGACACCACCTATACGAAACCAAAGCATCGACAAATTCGGAAAGCAATCAGTCAGAATTTTATGGTTACTATTTATTCTCTCCAATACCCTTTAACACTTTATAAATTTCTTTATTCACAGTATCAATTAAACAAAGCATTGGATCATCCAAAGTTCACTATAATCCCCTAATATGGACAACTTCAGATTACTCTAATGAGGAAACAAACACATCACCATATTGAGCAGCCCAAAACATGACTACAATTAGAGACAAATATGCAATATTATCAAATTAAAATAGAGGGGAGGAAAGAATGAACCTCAAAGAACAAATCATACTATCGAGGAACTCGAATAGAACTCAAATTAGTTCCGTGACTTTTGAATGGGGACTTCGACTCAAATTGGCGAGCAAACGAGGACCTCGAATTGGCATCGGCAACTCAAAATAGTCCAGACGTGCCCTCAACTGAAGCTAAGCTTCATATCAGAATCGGGACTCGAAAATGATTCCAAATGCGTTTGTGTGCGCGAAGGGATTGAACGGCCAAGACCTTGACGGAACTCGAACTCGAACGGCAACAGCGACCAAGCGAGCTCGACTCGGCAACAGCAAACAGCGATTCAATCGCTTCAAATTCTTAGGAGCTGTGAAGCCAAGACATGAAATCCGTTGTGTGTGTGTGTTTCTCGCTTGTAGTGGTGACGGAGCTCGTCGCTGGAGGCTTGCGTTGTGTGCGTTGAGGGTGCTGCTTGGTCGGCGGCGAAGTGGTGGTCTAGGTCTGGCCGCTGGCTTGGAGATGGAGGCTGGCGGCTGTTGATTGAAGAAGATGGAGGAGCCGGCGGTTCTAGGGTGGTCGTTAGAAGCAGAAGCGACGGCTGTAGGAGATGGAGAGGCGACGGCGGCTGGTGTTGAGGGTGGTGTAAGGTTGGTTTTTGTTGTTCAATCTTCTGAAGAAGAAGAAGGGGTCCTCGGTGGGGATGGTTTCAAGTGGGGGCTGGGGGTAGGCGGCTACAGGGGTATATCTCTTGTGTAGTGTATTGTTATGTTATGAATGAAGAAGAAAGGGTTGGGTGGCCGGGTAGGGTTGGGGAGAGTTTGAGTTGGGCTTTGATTTGGGAATTGGACTAAGTTAAACGTTTGGGCTCGGATCTTTGGCCCAAATCCGATTTTCCTTTATTTCCTCTCATTTAATTTAACTCCTAATTTAAGAGAAAAATAAGATAATCAAATTAGCTAATACTAATTATACTAACAATCGTATCAATTAGACATAAAAATACGCAATTAGGCATTTGAATGCTAAAATGTAAAAAAACAATGAATTATATTTTTGTGATTTTCATTTTTGTAAGATAAAATTAATTACTCTTAATTTCAAAGCTAGAGGAGAACGTAAGCACGACATATTTTTGTATTCTTTATTAATTTAAACACATATAATCACGCTCATACGAATTCAAACAAATACCAAAAGTAACACAAAAATTCACAGAATACTGTGGGAGTAATTCATGTTAGGCAAAAATCACGTGCTCACAGGCGCATGGCCTGAGTCCCAGTTTAACTATTGTTGAACTTCTTTAATTATTTGAATACGAGGGCGCATAGCCCGAGTTCGAGTTCAACCATAGTTGAATTTGTTGGTGAAGGCGCATGACATGAGTCCCATTAGAACTTCCTTAATTGTTTGAAGGCGAGGGCACATGACCCGAGTCCGGGTTCAATCGTAGTTGAATTTGTTGGCGAAGGCGCATGGCCTGAGTCCAGTTCATTGTTGAACTTCTTTAATTGTTTGAAGGCGAGGGCACATGGCCCGAGTCCGAGTTCAACCGTAGTTGAATTTGTTAACGAAGGCGCATGGCCTGAGTCCTAGTTCAACTATTGTTGAACTTCCTTAATTTTTTGAAGGCGTGGGCGCATGGCCCGAGTCCGAGTTCAACCGTAGTTAAATTTGTTGGCGAAGGCCCATGGCCCGAGTCCTTGTTCAACTATTGTTGAACTTCCTTAATTGCTTGAAGGCGAGGGCGTATGGCTCGAGTCCGAGTTTAACCGTAGTTGAATTTGTTGGCGACGACGCATGGCTTGAATCCATGTTGAAATATTGTTGAAATTCCTTAATTGTTTGAAGGCGAGGGCGCATGACCCAAGTCCGAGTTCAATTGTAGTTGAATTTATTTAAGGTGTTGAATGGCTAAGCTCGATTTTGATTTCGAGGCTTCGTGCGGTGTATGCCTGGTTTTTCGGTCATGCGGGTGAGAGAGAGTAGGCTTGCTCTAGTCGGTTGTATTTCCCTTTTCCGATGTCCCCCTTTCCTTTTGATTCCAGGAAGAACTACGCGATCTTGCTAAGAAATCCCCACAGATGGCGCCAAATTGTTTGACACAATAGTTTTTACATACTTTATGAATACAAGACAATATACATAGATTATGGGCCAATCATAGCAAGTCGTAATAAATTGAGAATCGTGTAAAGGAAATGATAACTAAGAACAGTTCTTATAGTAGTGGAATAGATGGATGATCCTTATTGATGATAATAGGGTGGTGTGCCTCCAAATAGAGAGGTTTAGAACCTTACAATCATCTTTTCTTTTTGTCTTCCATCCTTTTTTTCTGTAGTTCTCCTTCTCTCTCCCTTTTCTCTCTCTGTTTTGAGAGTCCCCATGAGAACGGAGAGGAACCCCCTTTTACGCCTCCTTTCTTGGTATTTATAATCACGAGTTGCGTGAGCTGGCATTTGGTGGCTAGGACCACATTAAGAGGTTATCTCAACATAACAGATGGGTCGTAACCTTATCGACCGTCTTAGGCAGCCATTTAGTGTCGTTAATTAAGAGCGATCGTGCCATTTATTAATCTTGCATTTAACCGGGAAAAGTGTTTAACTTCGTTGATTATTATAGGGTAGGATTCTGACCCATACAATATCAAACTATGCCATATCATAAATACATGAAAATCAAAACCCAAAACCAGAAATTAAATCATAAAACAAAACCCAGAAAGTTAATGCAATGTACATGTGATTAAACCGTAGTATGAGAACAACGACGACTAGTAGTTGAATATTCGAAAGAACGACAAAAACCCTTTGATTTCTGAGAAGAGCAAAGCGAAATACGCGAATAACGGGAGAGAGAAACAATAGAGCACTAGCGCATACTTGAAGAGAAAGTAGTCTTTTAATTAAAAAGGATAAAATTGTCTTTTCAAATGGTTTTTAACAAAAAAGTGGGTACGGGTGCAAACAGAAAGACAAAGCGGCTACAGATTAAAAGGGGCGCCAAAATAGGGCTCCCGTGCAATTTTTACATAATTTTTCTTTCAAAAGAAGGAACTTGGCCCAGCCCAAATTCCTTTCTTTATCGGGATGTAATGAACTACAACTACAAATTCTAAGCCCAAATTTATAAGGCTTTCAGCTTCATTCTCCTCAACGCTCCTCTTCTCCGTCTGAAAATTGCTCCCTCTCTCCAGGATCCTCTCTCTTTCTCTTTCTCTATACAGAAAACTCGCCACTCTCTCTTTATCATACGGATTCAAATTGTACGTCTCTCTTTTTCTCTCGTCGTCCCTCTTTTCCACATCTTTTTCCTTTATATCTTTCTCTGATTTTACAAAAATCTGTATGTGTTTTTCAGCAATGATTTTCATAGGGTAAAACCAGAATTTTCTGGTAACAAAAAAATAATTATTTACTGGATACAATGCCGGTGATTGCTCCCCATTTTCTAAAGGAAATCTCACTTCGATATCATCGAGGTGGACCCCGCTGTAATAATTAGTTGCATGGCACCTGAAGTTTTTGAGTAATTAGGAAAAATGCTTGTATGTTAATTCCATTTTGTTAAGTTTCTTGAGAGCTGCTTCTGGTACTCTAATTCTTGCCCTTTCTTTAAAAAAACAAAAGCTGTGTCTTTTGATCTTTTCTAAGTGACTCTCTGAAATGTTGGTCTTGTACTTAATTTAATCCTAATGTTTTTTATTCAGTTACAGGCACAAAAGTACATTAATAGTCTGCATACACTCACCCTCCCCAAAAAAAAAAAGGAAGAAAAAAAAGAATCATTCTCAGGAGAAAAGGTTTGAGTCATTTAACTCGGTACCTGTGCCTCCATAAAGTGGTTGATTTATTATTAGATTGAAAAAAGAAGAAGTTGACATGATATAATTTTTATGGAAAGAAAGTTAGTTTCTCTAAAGAAATAAAGAATCACATCTATTGCTAGAAAATTTCAGATAATTATTTGTATGTTGCATCAAGAGTTGGTTGCTGGTGTATGCAGTGTATTTGAATAGTTTTATCAAAGGCTTGGTTGAAGTGTGCTTTAAGCCCTGAAGTTAAGGACAGGCATTGTTTAGGCGACGCCTTAGAACACCTAAGCATCAACGTGTGTATTTCTGTGCGATGATCAAGTCTTGGTGAAATGTTGCTACTTGATCCGATGCTATTGTGAAAAGGTGTTGTTTAGTTAGTCTTTGTTGTTCATGGATTGTCTGGAAGAGGTATAAATGTAGCTGGCAAAATTGATTATTAGGAAGATATTATTATTTTGTGATTAGGAATGGGAAACTAGAAATCTTGTATAAGAAAGCTAGTTGCTGATCGAAATGAAAAAATTAAAGTTGCATCTTTGCATTTGAATAAGGGATATAATATGCTTTTTGACTTGATCAGAATGGTTTTTGCTGCATATATTTTACTTAATTGCAGTTTATAAATGCCTTGGTTCATATAATTCGTGACATTTGTAAGTACTCCTTTCTAAGCTTTTCATATATGTCAACACTCTGTTCGAGTATTAGGCCTAATGGCTTAGCCAAATTCCTAAATTTTGGTTCTAGACATGGTCCACTATATTCATGGATAACAGCATTGGAAGCCTTCCTAGCCGCCTACCGTGCAATTTGCCTGTA
Organism: Nicotiana noctiflora; assembly: GCA_032618575.1. Classification (NCBI taxonomy): domain Eukaryota; kingdom Viridiplantae; phylum Streptophyta; class Magnoliopsida; order Solanales; family Solanaceae; genus Nicotiana; species Nicotiana noctiflora. The sequence goes on along the minus strand of JASVEL010009187.1, from coordinate 208,248 downwards.
GAAGACTGTAACTTTAGTTACTCAGTGCTCCATAAGTGGGAAATGAAAGCAGCATTTATTCGGATCCTCACACATGCTCAATTTTTCTTTCCTTATTTTTGGATAACCGTGGTATCCAGACTAGTTTGCATGCACCTTGGCTAATTCTATGTGATACCTTCTATTCCCACCTACAAGGAAAATTTTTCTACTAGGCTCGGACAAATGGGAAGAAATCACCTAAAATTTTTTTTCTACTAGGCTCGGACAAATGGGAAGAAATCACCTTGGCTAATTCTATGTGATACCTTCTATTCCCACCTACAAGGAATAGAAGGTGGGAATGGGAAGAAATCACCTAAAATTTTTTTTCTACTAGGCTCGGACAAATGGGAAGAAATCACCTTGGCTAATTCTTTGGCTAATTCTATGTGATACCTTCTATTCCCACCTACAAGGAAAATTTTTCTACTAGGCTCGGACAAATGGGAAGAAATCACCTAAAATTTTTTTTCTACTAGGCTCGGACAAATGGGAAGAAATCACCTAAATTTTTTTTTCTACTAGGCTCGGACAAATGGGAAGAAATCACCTTGGCTAATTCTATGTGATACCTTCTATTCCCACCTACAAGGAAAATTTTTCTACTAGGCTCGGACAAATGGGAAGAAATCACCTAAATTTTTTTTTCTTTGCTGGATTTGAACCTGAGACCTCGTGGCTCTCAACCCACCTCATTGACCACTAGGCCATACCCTTGGGTGGATGCTCAATCTTTTTGTAGCGGTCTCCCGGAGATTTTTATCATCATTACTTCAACCTTTATTTTGCTCATTCATGGAGTTTTATTTAGTACCTCAAACAAATATGATTATCCAGCTTTAGTCAGTAATGCTAGTTGTCATGGATTTAGCGCAATGTAGTAGCTTCAGTTTAGCCGTGAGTCAATTTCTCTCCACCGGGAGTACACCTTGGTGATGCATTCGAAAAATTACCTTTTGCCATTTCCAAGTGAGATAGAACTTTGATTTCAATTTCCAGTTATCTTGATGGGACCAGGGAAGAAATATATAAGAAACCGGATGATTAACTTTCTCCTGTGAAACATAATACACTAGGTTTTTGGACCTGGTGGTGAGGAGAATGTGAAATATGCTTGGAAAAGCTTCAATATTCTGCTTGTCTTCTTCATCCTTTAGGGTGGTTCTGACTTAACTCAGAAAGGTGTATTATCCTCAATCTTATCTTACGAAATCAATTATCTTTCATAGCAAAAGACTTGGTTGATGGCACATGGTAGAGACAGATTTTCCTTTTCAATTGGTTGCAAACTAAGGGTTCTCAATCATCACATCAGTTGCAATTATTTGCACCTTTCTTTAGTTTTATCTTTTATTATCTAGTCCTTTATAATTGCAAACTTTGAATTGTTCATTCTGTGCTGTTTGGTAAATGCATCTCATATTAACTGTAGATTCACTGATTAAAAAGAAACCCACAAGAAAGAACAATGCCGACAAATCCAAGAGTTGCAAAAGCATTTCGTTCTATGAAGTATATTGGAATCTCTGAAGAAAAGGTGAAGCCAGTATTGAAGAGCCTTCTAAAATTGTATGACAAGAACTGGGCGCTTATTGAAGAAGAGAATTACAGAGCACTTGCAGATGCAATATTTGAGAAAGAGGAGGCAGAGGTTCAATCTATCCTTTTCTTTTTTAATCTTTCTTTTCTTCTCTTTCTCACACATTTCTATTCTACCCTGAAATCTCTTTATTTTTCCTGTATAAAAAATATTTATTTGCTTAGTACGAATTTAAATATTCTTGCTTTGTGTCATTTTTGCAGGCAGCAGGAAGTAAGAAGCCTGAGAATATTGAAGTACAAGCTCTAGTTTGGTTGCCTGTATTTTGTATATGTATTCACATTGATGTCTTTTCTCATTTCCCATCACCTTATCTTGGTGCCTTGTCATGTTTCTAGCAAGAGGAGGTTTTGGAGGAAGAAGCAGTGGATGAGGAGCCTGAAAGACCCTTAAAGAGATTGCGATTAAGACATCAAGAAGGTCAAGCTTCATCTTCTGCTAACAATTCTAGCTCTGTTTCAGCTTGGACTTCATTCAAAATGCCGAAAGTGGAGGAGGAAGCTGAGCTATCTGGAACTAATTCCCAGGGTTGCTCACAAGGCCCTCAGCTGAATAATAGAACATCAGCAGCTGAGTCCCTATCTGTCCCATGTCTAACATATGCCAGAAACAAAGGGAAGCAACCAGTCTCACCTAAAGCTTCGATGTTGCCAGAAAAGTCTGGTCCCAGTCAGACTGCTGGTCCTGAGAGATATCAGCCTTATATTGATGACAGAGTGGAAAATGATACTAATTCTCGGCAGAATCATTGCAAAGGGAAGGAACCTCAAGCAGCTCAAATCATGCCCAGGGAGAAAAGTTTAGTCCTTGGGAAAGCTTCTCATGCATCAAACCTCAAAGAGCCACAGAGTGAGCCTGACATCGAGCTGTCTCCGAAACAGAAGATGTTGGGTACTCATGCTTTCGTCAAGCCTAAGGATGAACCATATGATCTTGATAGCCAACAGTTCGAGGTTCCTATTCACCCTGGTATGTATTCCCTCAAATAGCAGGACTTTTGTCCTTATCATGTCACAATTAAAATTCTTCATGCTAGTTAAATTTCCCTCGGCGGTAGAGCTAGTGACTTTTCTCTGTTGAGGCGCTAGGCTCAGTACATATCTCTAGATTGGTTTACTAGTTTACTAATTGATGTTCTGGAATGGGTGCCATATGGTTCCTCATCATTGTGCATTTATTGAGTAAACATAAAATTTTAATAAGAACTCTCGCTGTCCCATATTTGTCTGTTTGGAACCATTTCTTTTTCTTTCATATCTCTCTAAAATATTGCTACTTCCTATATTTAGGAACTCCTAATATTTACCTTCCCTGTTTGCTCTTAGTGAGATGCTATGCTAGATGTTGACGTTATTTATGTGGACCCTACTATAGGGATACTTTTGGTACTTTATCCATATTAAGCTTTTGTGTCAAAGGTCCTCTATTTCTTAAACTTTCTTCCAATCAAGTTGTGCCAAACAAATTGGTATAGAGGGAAGATTACCTTATAATGTCATTAGTGGATGTCTCTTGGGAAATTTCTTAGTAACATCTTAGCTAAGAGTTCTCCTTTCTAAAGGCCATTTTTTCCGATTCTGTAGGGCCATCAAACAACAAAGGTTCTTCAAGTGGTAATGCCTCAAGAAGAGAGCCAGAAACTTCTGAAATCTCAGCAGCAGAACTGAGAGGCGGAAGAGAAGCAGATGAAGACATTCCAGCTTCATCAAATGGACTGGGAACAAGTCATGAGCTAGTAAAAGCGCAGAACGGGTGTTATTCTAACATAGATATTGCCTCCTCAACTTTTGGAGAGGTAAAAGTCTCTATAGGTTGTGACTTAGCTCTTGGTAGATCAGACTTCCATTTGCCTAGTCTAGAGGCTGTTCTGAAATTGGTGGAGGCTAAATGTCTTAAATCATTCAAAGCCCTGGACCCTAATTTTTCTGTGACAAAGCTGATGAAAGACATGTGTGAGTGCTTTTTGGAACTGGGAAGTCAGTACAATCATGAATTGCAAGAAACTAGAAATGTGGATGCAGAAAATGATATTGGTTATAGAAGCATTGCTCTAGTTTCATCAAATGGATCTATAAATTCAGAACTTGATTCTGGTGAGGCTCAACCAGAGAAACTACAACTCCTTCTTCCTTGTAATGGTCACACTAATAGCACCAAAGCTGATCAAACAGCATCTGAGGGGAATTGTGGCGGTGCTCCAGGGATTAATCAGAATATTCTTAAACATGCTACGTCTCAGAGTCCGGGACCTCTATGTATAGAACTTGCTGGTATGGAGGCTCAATCAGAGAAATCACAGCTCCCTCCTCCTTGTAATGGTCACAACAACAGCACCTCAACTGATCAAGTAGCATCTGCAGGGAAATGTGGTAGTGCTCCAGAGATTGATCAGAATGTTCTTGAACATGTTACGTCTCAAAGTCCGGTGGCTGTGTGTGAATCAACTCCAGATGAAGCAGTTTCTTGTTTTGTTGAAGATATAACCAAGGGGCAAGAGAAGGTTAAGATTTCATTGGTGAATCAAGTTAATAGCAAAATTCCGCCATCCTTTCACTACATAGCTCAAAATGTGGTTTTCCAGAATGCATATCTGAATTTCTCTCTGGCTCGTATTGGTGATAACAACAGTTGTTCAACTTGCTGTGATGATTGTTTGTCACTGTCCGCACCTTGTGCATGCGCATATGAAAGTGGTGGTGATTTTGCTTACACAACAGAAGGCCTTGTCAAAGAGGAGATTCTTAAAGAGAGTATTTCTATGAATCGTGACCCCAAGAAACACTGCCAATTCTTTTGCAAAGAATGCCCATTGGAAAGATCGAAAAACGAGGATATTATAGAACCTTGTAAAGGTCATCTAGTGAGGAACTTCATCAAAGAGTGTTGGTGGAAATGTGGCTGTAATAAACAGTGTGGGAATCGTGTGGTACAGCGAGGTATTAGCCGCAAGTTACAGGTAAGAATTTGTGGTTGATGTTGGAATGGTCTTTGGTAATGTGCCTGATGCAGTAAAAACTCATTCATTATGTTTTTTAGGCACACTTTTGCTGTAATCTGCTATACTTGTTTGAGCTACTTAGAAATCATTTTTGTTTCTTAGTGATTACCTTTAAAAAAGTATTTTTGATGTTCTGTATTAACTTCATTAAGGTTTTTGCTGGTTTTACTTATTTCAGGTGTTTATGACTCCTGAAGGGAAAGGGTGGGGCTTACGCACCCTTGAGGACCTTCCAAGAGGTGCTTTTATTTGTGAGTATGTGGGAGAAGTTCTTACGAACGCAGAACTATTTTCTCGCGTTTCACAAAGCCCCAATACCGAGGAACATTCTTATCCCGTGCTGCTTGATGCTGACTGGGGTTCAGAAGGCGTCTTAAAGGATGAAGAAGCCCTTTGTTTGGATGCGACATTTTTCGGGAATGTAGCCAGGTTTATCAACCACAGGTAAGTATATAGTAGGATCTTATGTTTTAACTGTCTTTTGCTGATTTTCTCCCCCAGCTTCAACTTTCTTTTGGGGTATCAGTTTTGTGTCAATTTGTTTGTTTTTTTAATTTGTTCGTAGTCTAGGAGTTGTAAGTGTTGTACTTTGACTATTTGTTCAGATATCAGGTGGTACGTACTTGAATTAGTTCTGGATCTTTTCTGCATTTTAACTTCTCAAATGCTGATGAAAACCTTTTTCCTTTTCTTGGTATATTTGATGGTTCACTTGTGTTCAGTCGGCATAAAACATTCACATCCTTTGTAATAAATTCTGCTCATGTTTTCTTTTTCGTATTCCTGCATCTAGCCACCTCTGACTACTCTGTCTCTAAAAGCATGCACACATATTTGTGTGCCTTGAAATTTGCATAATATTACCATTTCAGAATCCATTATTGTTTCCCATTTCCCTTTTTGAAAGTTAAAGCAGAAATTGAGGGACAAATGAAAGAATGATAGGAAACAATAGCCCAAAGAATGCTATGCATTTTTTTGCATATTAGATATATTCATCACCCATAAATGTCACTAACCCGTGTCAGTGCATGTGATTTTGTTTTATTGTTGTTTTGGTCCAGATGTTTTGATTCAAATATGGTTGAAATACCAGTTGAAATAGAGACTCCAGATCACCACTACTATCATGTAAGGAACTTTGTGCTTCTGGATCTTTCACTTTGTCCTCAACATTCATTCACTCTAACTCTTCAAACTAACGTTTTTTCTGGATATCTCACGTGTTTGATGCAGCTTGCCTTTTTCACTACAAGAAAGGTTAAGGCATTGGAAGAGCTCACTTGGGTGAGTTGGCTTGAGCTGGTTCACACATGCTCATTGTATTCCGGTGCTCTTGATTTTTTGTGCTTCTGAAAGATATCTGTCTATACCATACTATCTATATATAAATTCTCTCTCTCTCTATATATACACACACACACAATAGAAGTTTAATTGGTATCTGGACATGGTTGTTTCTAGAGCAAGGATCCTGGTTTATAGTAGATATAACAAAGTGACTCGACTAGAACTATGCCTCCCCTCCCCCCCCCCCGCCCCAAAAAAAAACTCAACCCCACGCTGCAAACGAAATAGAAAAAGAATAATGAAAACCCAGACTTTTCTTGTAAAGAAAAGCTTCATAGATGTATTGATACTTCTGAACTTTGAGTACTTCTAGTCTAATTCTTCAGAGCTCGAAAAAATGTGATTTATCCAAGTATGGTGAATCTTTGATATAAAGAACAACACCATGATTTGAGGGAAAAAAACGTATTGATGCTTCTGAACGTTGAGTACTTCTAGTCTAATTCTTCGTAGTTTCTTTTTGATATTTGACAGTATATTCTTTTCTTGAATTTGGTTCTTGCAGGATTACGGTATTGATTTTGATGACCATGAACATCCAGTAAAAGCATTTAAATGCCAGTGCGGTAGCAAGTTCTGCCGAAATATGAAACGTCCAAGAAGTAAGTTTTTTTTCCAGAACATAAGGTGTATCTGACGTTTAAGTTTTTTTTCCAGAACATAAGGTGTATCTGACGTTTTAAGAATTTGGGTTTGCAAGTCAAAGTCTCCATCTTGCTTTGCTAGTAAAAGTTGGTAGCTACTGCATAGGTTTGGTCATAAATTAGATGAATTTCAATATATATGCATTTATATGTCACACCTCCTTTTTGCGCTACCGCACCCCGCGAAGGGTGCGAAGGAGTTTTTACAATTAAAGGACAGTCGAAACGGGATTTGTTTAATTATTTCAGAGTCGCCACTTAGAGAGATTTATGGTGTCCCAAGTCACCGATTTTAATCCCGAATCGAGGAGAATAATAACTCTATTTAACAGTCTGCGCACCAGAAATCCGGATAAGGAATTCTGTTAGCCCGGGAGAAGGTGTTAGGCATTCCCGAGTTCCGTGGTTCTAGCACGGTCGCTCAACTGTTGTATTTAGCTGTTATATGATTTTAACCATTATGAACTTATGCGCAATTTTAGCTTTGCGAGGGCCATGGGAAATTTGGCTAATGGCACACCTCGATTCTGATTTCAAAGGATTGTACTCAACTAAAGCAAACTACACATGTTCATAATTATTTCCTAAACTACTTTGATATTATTGTAGGCCAAGAGCTTGTGAATATGAAGTTATTGAAGTAATTTTTATGGAATAAGAATGAAACCAAGGCCAACTTATTTTATAGTACTTAAGTTCAAATCCATGTAACTGTTGTGATTTAAAATCTAAAACCCAAAATATCATCAATTTCCCATTAAGCAACTAACGTTTTTCTTCAATGTTTCTTAACAAATTTATTCGCACTAACAGGTAGTATTGGCAGCTTGGTCGTTTTAAGACTTGGATGGTCAAGACCTATGTGTTTGTCATAACATTAATAACGAGCACATAATATGAAGCCTTATGCACCCTTGGATGGCTAAGATGCTTAAGCTAACATAATAATTCTCACGGTAACACCCATCATATCCCAATAATGTTCACTGAACCAAGCAACAAAATTCCATAGTTCAATTCTATTTAATTGATGAGTTCAACAGCAAAATCATACTACTTCATAAATTTGTACCATACCAATATCTACCAAAGCAGTAACTCATCGCTAAGAATGCACAAAAAAAAAAACTAATTCAACATTAATTATATTTAAGCAAGAGATGAACCTCAAACTTTGAATCTGAAATATTTACAGCTCCGCAATCGGAAATTGAAGCAGGCCACAAGCGAAACAATTTGACTTAATCTTACCAACCTCGAACTGAAATCTGCTAACGGACCTCTTCGACCCACACCTCAAATGAAAAAAATCAAAAGGCGGAAAGAAAAATGCTCCTATTTTTTTTTTTAATTTTTAGATTTTATAGCTCCTAAACCTCCTGTTTCTCCAATTTTCTTTCCAATTTATTTTTTGTATGATTCCTACTTAGCAGCTCGGAAGAGCTTGATGAAATTGGGAACAAAAGAGGGATCAAGGGAAATTTGCCGCCTACTACTTCTTCTTCAATGTTTCCGGCTGCAAAATTTTTAGCGATACCTTACCATAAAAGCATATTATCATTGTAGAGTTTGAAAAGAATGAAGGTTTTGTATGAGCTGCCTCTTCGTGCCAGAGAAAGATCAGCCTCAAATGACACAATCTAAAGGTTTAAAACAGTCCCTGAAATAATTGTGCTCAAACACACTCAAATCCGATACTTAAAACAGAACAAGTGATATAAGATATTAAACTTGAGCAGCTAAGAAATGGACATTGAATAAAAGTAAAATTATATAGATAATAGGTAACAAAATGCTAACATTAATCAACTTCCGCAACTTGAATTCAACGACAACATCAGTGCTTAGTCAGAAACTTCAAATCTCATTCATGATATAAGGGAATACCTAGAAGCGGAAGTTCAATAAGAAAAAAGAGGATATCAGCAGTAATGCAACAGCAGCAACGACACAGCTAAGAAAAAACCAACACCACCAATTTGACCAAGATGAAACCCAAGAATACCAAACAAACTTGGAAATGTACTCAGAAATACTTAAAGCTTTGAGCAGGCTGAAGTTCAATCAGAAAATAGTTCAACTGGACCCAAAATGACACCACCAGCTTAAAATCAACCAAGTAATTGACAGTCCCAGCAAACAAACAGTCAATCTACTCAAGTCAAACCAAATGCGATTTAAAGGACCTCAAGAGCTATTAACCTTCAATTAACTGAACGCTTAATAGCAAATTTTTACTGTTTCAGATGCAAATAAGCTAGGACAAAGAGTTTTCAAAGGAAATTTTTTTAGTTTTCTACCGTATTATCTTTTCTCGGTCTCTTCCTCTCTGTTTCTTTTTTTTGGACTCTATTTTTTCAGAATCTCTTTTCTCTATCCCCCAAGCTTAAGGCTTGATCCCTTTCTTAACTCAATGTGTCTTCTATTTAAAGACCAAGCTTACTCTTTTTTTATTTCAACACTTATCTTTCCATGTGCATCCCTTTTAGCTTTTTCATTATTACCCCCATGTTATCTTTGCTTTCCACCTCTTAAAAGTACTTAACAGGTTCCCCTTTCCATTTGTATTGTTTCTACCCCTTTCATTATTAAATCCCGTATCATCTACTTTCCAATCCCTAAAGGCACTAAACAAAGTGTTAGCCCCAATATTCAACCTTTTCATTTTTAATTAACCCCACTAACTTAATGCTTTCTTAATTTAAACAATTATTTCAATTCCAACCATTCCTAAGCTAAGGGCAAGCACGATTGAATTAACATATAAATTACAAACTACCTAAAAGATTGAATTAAACAGAAAACAAAACAGGCATTCCTAAAAACAATTCGTTTTTATCTTATTATGAATTCAAACCTAGTTCACCATTTCCCTTCACTCAACTCACCACCCTCTCCCCTTTACACATTTTTCAAACCAAAATATCTCACATGTACGCTTTGTTCATTCTGTCCATTATCATATAAACTAGAAAATCTTGAAAATAACACAAATGGGATGTCAATGGTGGCTCAAAATCATCAACCTTACAACTGCTGGAGCCATGACAATAGGCACCAGATTGAAGGAAAAATTAGTACCATACTAATTTGAAATAGCAAACAAACCATAATTCTCAAAGATTCATTAATCTAATGTCAATCAAAGTAACATAAACTACCCGGAATAGCATGCTAATGAATAGAATCTTTAAGGCATATCAAACAAATTTAAACAAACAATTTATTCAGAACATTCAAGTAGTTTCAAACTAAAGAAAACGCTACTAAACCCAACATGATCAAACAACTAACAACATCTCCAATTGAAAGCAAAGAAAAAGTTCAAAAGTATCATATAGAAGCAGGAAATAAGTCGAAATCTCATAACTGGACTAACTTCAATCAAACATGCCAAACAAAATGGGAGGGAACGAAATGATTTGCAAATTGGAGTTTATCGCAGCAAAAAAAATGTAGAAGTTACACGAGAAATCGAACCCGACTGCTACAACCAAACTTCGAGACCAGAATCACACTCAAACGGGACCACGAACAGCACTGCGGACGACACCTTGATCGAAACTTGATCAAGAGCGACAACTACAAACCTCGAAATTTGCCAAATTTTCGCTGGATTCGACTCGAATTTGTAGTGGCATTTTGAGCGCTGTTACAGCAAATTTTAGTTGTAATTCGAGAGCTATTTTGGACAAGGCTTCAGTTGCGTTTTGACGATTTTTTGGTGAATTTTGGGCTAAACTCTACTGTGTTTCAACTGAGTTTTCTAGAGTTGGTTTGGTAAACTTTGGTGCCCGGTCGCGGCGCTCTTGGGTGGCTGAAGGGCTAGTGGTCGATTGGGGTGGGGCCTGACGACGAAAATTGGGGTGGTCTTCGCGCGGAAGAAGAGAAGGGGGGCGGGGTTCGTGTGCGGGTGGGTATTGGGGTGTGGCGGCTGGATTGGGTGGCGTTGGTGGTCGTTTGGTTGTGACCGGCGAGAGGGAGGCGGTTTTTTGGAAAGGGATTTAGGGTTGGGGAATGAAAATAAAAATGAAAAAGGAAAGGGGGAGGTCGTTGGTTGATGGGGCAGATAGGGTGCACGGTCATGGGTATTGGGTTGGGTTTGGGTTGAGATGGGTTGGGTTTAAGGGGTGTTTTGGTTTGGGCTTGGGGTGAGTTGAGTCGTAATTGGCCCAAATTGTGTCTTTCAATTAAGAAGACTAATTGTTTTCTTCAAGTGCTTTTTCTAAAAATGCAAACCTTAATATCAAATATTCCTAAAATGTTAATTAACTCTAAATAATAATTATCACACATAATGGTCATAGATGAAGAAATGAAATTTTTTAGCTCTCTCTTAGGAAATGTGCCCATTCTTTCTCTCTCCCTCTCTGAACCATGTTCCGGCGAATTTTCCCTCTGATTTTACTCCGTTTTCAGCTTAGTTTTCATGGAAAACAACATGTTTTTCATCTCAGGTGCCAAATCTTTTGAGTTGTTCGATTCTGGTGAAGGGTGGTTTGTATTAATTGAAAGAGGCAGAAGATTTTCAACCAGCATCAAAATAGATGAGGAAAATCTCCGACGTGTGTGCGATGCTTTCAAACAAGCGTCCAAAAGATCAGGGGATTATTACAGGCGTTGGGGATGGAAGTCGCAAGCATATACATTCAGAATATTTGTAAACTTCAACACATATGGCAGATTCATTCGGATCGAGACCTGGCTGGGGGACAGAAGGAAAGGGGTGATTATTCCTGAACCAGTTTATAATGGGGGCTGGGGAGATATAGCAGTGAAAATATTACATTTTTTGGGGAAGCTAACAACAAGCAGATTCAAGAAATACCCTACTTCTCACACAAGATCCTATGTGGATACAACTAAGATCTCTCAATGGCCGGAATTGGCGAATTTTCCAGCCACGGTGGTCGACAATGTCATCAAAATCAACGCAGACACAGATGAACGGAGCCAACAATTTCTTTCTCGGTGTTTAGTTGGGAACTTCAACGATTCTTTCAACTATAGCCCAAATCAAGAAGTGATTAAGACTTGGTTCATGAGCAGATGGAAGATCTGTTCTGGTCTGAGAGTTACTCCTCTAGCTCACAACCAGTTTTTGTTCGAGTTTCCTTCGAGACAAGAAGCGGTGAGAATCCATGCTGGAGAATGGTTTTGGAATGGTCGGCGCTGGTCTTTAGAATGGTGGACATCAGTGTCAGGCACTAATTTAGCCTCCCCGAGATCAGATTACAAATGGGTAAAAGCATTTGGTATTCCAGTCCATGCATGGTCTCTAGACACCTTCAAGGTTATTGGTGACTTATGTGGTGGTTTTATTGGAATCGATGAAGATACGAAGAACAGAAATCACTACATTTGGGCGAGAATCTGTGTTAATGCCAAAGAATTTAATTGTCCGGACAAAATCGATCTTGATGTGGAAGAATGGAGATTTGAAATCTCGATTATTAAAGATGTTGCTGCAACTCCAAAACCAATCCCTACCCGAGCCCATCAAGTGGCAGAGAAAGCCACCGGAGAAGAAAGGTGCAAATGTATGTCAAACACTGCAACAACAAGTTTTTCGGGGACTGAGCTGAAAATTAGGGCACAGCTGAAGCATGTGAGGGGGCAGAATGTGGCAGAGAACTTTAATTCAAATCTACTAGGGCCCACCCCAAATGGAAAGCACAAGGTGGGTCAACTGGAAAAGCAATGTTTGAACTCAGAGCTTCAAGGGCCCACTCCAAAATTCTTGCTTACACGGGCTAATTCTAAAATTCTCATGGGCCTACCCAGTGTAGCAAGCTGCTCAGGAAGTAAAGACCAAACTTCCTTGGGCCTAAGTGCAGCAGAAACATATTATTCAGCAGGCCCAGGGAGGAAGGCCCAGTCTAAACCCAAATTTAAGAAGCCACCATCTGTTCAAGAATGGAGAGCTATACGTCTGCTGCCAAATCCCTGTCTACAACTTCAAAGCTCTGAATCTCCAAACATCAGCAACACTCCCCTAACAGTCAAGTCCCAAGAGACTTACAACAAAGACTCCATTACTGGGCAAACTCTACATGCAACCACCATCTCTGAAGATGATGATGCAGACAACGAAGCAGATAACACTGCAAACAATCCATGGTGTCTCTCGAACCGATTGTCTTGGTCAGAAACTGCTTCAACCGCACTGGTATGTTCTGATACTGACACCTCATTATCTTCTCACTGCTACGAGCCGGAACAACTGCAACCACAGGGAATTCAGCAACCCAATGTCATTGAAACATCTAAATGGACAAAATTGGTTATGGGTAAAGCATGCAAAGCTTTTGGGATCAACGTAGGCGGATTTGAGCATGAAATCTTCGACTTAATTATGAGGATGGATCAAAAGAGACAAATTCAGATTCAGAAAAAGGGGTCACTGGCAGCAACAAACAAGAAGGGAAAGAAGAAAGGGGTAGGTGAGGTTCAAAAGTTAATTAGCAGTATTAACTACGATGGGGGAAGCAACAGAGGTAGGGGCAGGCACTTCAAGAACCAGTCAAGATGAAAGTAAAAATCCTAAGCTGGAACATTAATGGTCTCAATGGTAGGAAAAAAAGGAGCACTCTAGCATCTTTAGTTCGTAAATGGAAGGCCGACATTTTGTGTCTTCAGGAAACCAAAATGGAGGTAATTCCTAAAAGCTTGTTACATCAAATTTGGGGGAGCAGATGGGCTGATTGGGTAGAACTAAAGGCTTGTGGCACTAGTGGGGGTATTATTATTATTTGGGATAAGAGAATGTGGAATTGCATTGACTCTCATCATGGCAATTACACAATCACTTGTATACTTGAAAGTTTACAAGAGGATTTCAGATGGTGCTTTACTGGTTTATATGGTCCTCATACAAATTCTGAGAGGGAAGAACTATGGCAGGAGCTGGGAGCAATCAGAGGTATTTGGAGTGAGCAATGGGTTATATGTGGGGATTTCAATGTATGCAGGTTTGAGAACGAGAGACTCAATTGCACTAGGAGATCCAAAGCAATGAAAAGCTTCTCAGAAACAATTATGGATCTGCAACTGATTGATTTGCCTCTTCATGGAGCACAATATACATGGTCAAGGGGGGAAGACACTCTACAGACATCTAGGATTGACAGATTCCTTATTTCTGTAGAGTGGGATGAAAGCTTTAAAGCAATTAAACAATTGGGGTTGCCAAGACCCATTTCTGATCATAAACCATTATTGTTGGAATGTGGAGAATGGGAGGCAACCCACTCCTACTTCAAGTTTGAGAATATGTGGTTGCAACAAGAGGGGTTCATTGATATGGTGAAAGGGTGGTGGCAGAACTACACTATAGGTGGAAGCCCAGATTTTATTCTCATTCAGAAGTTGAGAAACTTGAAAAAAGACATCTCCAACTGGAATAAAGAAGTTTATGGCAAGCTGGAAATAAGAAGAAGTAAGGCTCTTGAGGAACTTGCAGCTTTAGAACAGGCTACAGAAGGTAGAATTCCAATGCAGGCTGAAAAGCAGAAGATTTTGAGCTTGCAAGTGGAGCTGGAGGAACTAGCCAAAGCTGAAGAAACGTCATGGAGACAGAAGTCAAGATGCCAATGGTTGAAAGAGGGGGACAGGAACACCAAATATTTCCATTCCATAGCCAACTCACACAGAAGAGTCAACAATATTGACAAGCTCAAAGTGAATGATGAAATAACAGAAGACAAAACACAGATTAAAGAGGAGATCTTGAACTTCTACCAGAATCTGTATACAGAAAACGAAGTGCGGAGACCTACTGCCAATTTTGATGAAGTAACTAGACTAACAGAAGAGGACAGGGAGTTGTTAGAGAAAGAATTTGACGAAGAAGAAGTGCATGAAACCATTAATTCATGTTCCTCAGATAAGGCTCCAGGACCAGACGGATTCACTATGGCTTTCTTTCAAAGAACATGGGAGTTTATCAAGCCAGAAGTGATGGGGGCACTTAATCACTTTCATCAGCAATGCTATATGGTGAGATCATGTAATGCCTCCTTTATTGCCTTGATTCCAAAAAAGAAAGGGGCTATTGAACTTAGAGACTTCAGACCAATAAGTCTGATTGGCAATGTCTATAAGATTGTGGCCAAGCTACTAGCAGAAAGATTGAAGAAGGTTATTGGCAAATTAGTCTCCAGCCACCAAAATGCTTTCATTAAGCACAGGCAGATAACTGATGCTTCACTTATAGCCAATGAGGCTCTAGATTGGAGGCTTAAATCGGGGGAGCCTGGCATTATATGCAAACTCGATATTGAAAAAGCTTTTGACAAGCTGAATTGGTCCTATCTGATTTCTATTCTAAGGAAGATGGGTTTTGGAGACAAATGGACAAGGTGGATCAGATTCTGCATCACAACAGTCAAATATTCAGTGTTGGTCAACAGAGAACCTGTGGGTTTCTTCTCACCTCAGAAAGGGATCAGGCAGGGAGACCCTCTCTCCCCATTTCTATTTATACTTGCCATGGAAGGTTTAAGCAAAATGCTTGAAAAGGCCAGAGAACTACAATGGATTCAGGGCTTCAGAGTAGGGGCAGACATTGGGAGTTCAGTCTTTGTTTCACATTTGCTGTACGCAGATGATACTCTAATCTTTTGTGAGGCTGAAAAGTCACAACTTATGTACCTAAACCTGGCTTTCCTCCTTTTTGAAGCTCTTTCTGGGCTACATGTCAATGCGCTGAAAAGTATCATCTATCCTGTCAACCATGTATCTAACATTGAGGAATTAGTAGGTATCATGGGTTGCAGTGTTGGGTCCTTGCCTTCCACATACTTGGGCCTTCCACTGGGTGCCAAATTCAAAAGTTGTGAGATATGGAGTGGAATTATTGAAAAGTTTGAAAAGAGGTTAGCATCATGGCAATTGCAATACCTCTCAATGGGAGGAAGACTAACTCTTATCAATAGTGTGCTTGACAGCATTCCAACTTATTACATGTCACTGTTTCCTATCCCTAAAAAGGTATTAAATCAATTAGATAAAATTAGGAGGGACTTTTTATGGGAAGGGAACAACACTCACAGGTTTCATCTCATTAAGTGGAATAAAGTCAAACAACCAAAGCACCAGGGAGGATTGGGTATTAGAGATCTAGAGACCCACAACAAGTGTTTACTAATGAAATGGCTTTGGAGATATGGCACAGGGGAATCAAGTCTTTGGAAGGAGGTGATTACTGCAAAGCATGGGAAAAGAGACAATTGGAGCACCAAAATCTCTAATGCACCTTATGGAGTGGGCCCTTGGAAGTACATCAGGAAACTTGGGAATGAATTTTTCCAGGAATCCTACTTCAAAGCAGGCAATGGAGCACATATCAGATTCTGGAAAGACAAATGGCTCAACAACATTACACTCACGGATGAATACCCTAGCCTGTTCCAGATTGCATTGGACAAAGACTCCTCCATAGCTCAGAACAGAAGTGGCAATAATTGGGATATTCATCTCAGAAGAGCAGTGCAAGATTGGGAAGTGGACAACTTGATAGAATTACTTGCTAGAGTGGAAAGGCTTAACATGAATGCAAGTACACCTGACACCATTTGTTGGGGGAGTAAGGGAGTGAAAGAATGTTACAGGCAGCTATGTTCTCAAAACCAAGTGATCGATGCATGGCCATGGAAATTAATATGGAAAACTAAGCTGCCTATTAAAGTAATGTGCTTTGACTGGATTGTTCTCCATGAAGCTTGCTTGACACAAGACAATCTCAACAGGAGAGGCCTGCAGTTGGTCAATAGATGTTATATGTGCAGGGAGAATGGGGAAACAGCCAGCCATCTGTTTTTGCATTGCCCAGTGGCCACTGACCTTTGGAACATGTTTTTTTGTATTTTTGGCCTTAAATGGGTTATGCCACAAAACATTAACCAGGCACACTTGAGCTGGAGTCGATGGAGAGTTCATAAGACCATCAAGAAGATCTGGTTGATGATCCCTGCAGTTATTTTTTGGTGTTTGTGGAATGAGAGGAACAGTAGATGCTTTGAAGGGACCTCAACTCCAAATCACTCTCTCAAAGCTAGATGCCTACTCAATCTTTTTTGTTGGATTAAGTTAGCTACTGTAACTAGTTCTGCTTGTCTTTTGGATTTTGTTAGCTCCCTTGTCTTAGATTGACATACTGTAAAGGGACTAGTTTTTTCTTTATTTTTGCACCTCAACTTTTGTAACTATGCATCTACTTGATGCTTTTATTAATATAACATCTTACTTCATCAAAAAATAATTATCACACATAATAAAATAACAAATTAAAATAAAATCACACAATTGGACATTAAATGGTAAAAATGCCAAAAATACATTATTTTGTGATTTTTTTTCATTTTCATAAAACAGACTTAATTACTCTTAATTGTAAACTTGAATTTTATATACAAATGCAACATATTTTTGTATATTTTATTTATTTAAACAAATAAATATGCACAGATAAAAATGCAAATAATACAAGAAAATAACACAAAATTCACAACAATTGCAAGCAAACTAAAATTATTTTATTTTGATCTTTGGGAGTGTTTCATATATAGGGCAAAAATCACGTGCTCACAGCTGCCCCTCTTTGCTCGGAAATACGACGAGTTTTCGTGCAAAGATAAGTGAGCGGATACGAGCGATTTTTGCCTGTTTTGAGTACTCCATGTGAAGCATTTTTTCAAAAAATTTGACCGAACCTTTACTTCTAAAGGTCTCCTACATATCCCTGGCTAAAAGGGAATCAGGCCAATGTAGTTCGGAAAGTTTTGGTAGCTGGGACTACCATGAGACTGTTGATTTTGCTGTTACTGTTGCTGCTGTTGCGGCTACTGCTTGCCGACCTCCTTATTACACCGTGCTAAAACAAAATAAGAAGCTAGACTAAATTATGGTCTATGAACGGTAAAATCTTATCTATATCTTTAATTTGTTCTTGTGTTGCCTTGAACTTGTATCTTGTATTCTTCCAATGGAATTCTTGTTGTTGCCTTGGCGATGTTTTTGCCATTCCTTCTGATATTGCTTGTCTACTATAACTTGAAATATGTGTTCATTCTTCATGTGGGCTACTGCTTCTAACATCAACTTTAAATTGCCTCTCCTTTCTTTGGGTGGGTTCCTGACTTCATTAACAACTTAAAAGTAAAATGCATTTGGCAATAATTTATGAAATACATATTTGGCAATGTTTATACAGGCAAGACCACTTAGGTCGAAATAAATCAAACATAAAATATCCTGCTTGAAGGCGGACAAACCTAATATATCCTGTTTGAAGGCGGATGAATCTAATATATCCTATTCGAAGGCGGATGAACCTAAAATATCCTGTTCGAAGGCGGATGAACCTAAAATATCCTGTTTGAAGGCGGATGAACCTAAAATATCCTGTTTGAAGGCGGACGATCCTAAAATATTCTCTTTGAAGGCGGACGAACCTAAAATATCCTATTTGAAGGCGGACGAACCTAAAATATCCTATTTGAAGGCGGACGAACCTAAAATATCCTATTTGAAGGCGGACGAACCTAAAATATCCTATTCGAAGGCGGACGAACCTAAAATATCCTATTCGAGGGCGGACGAACCTATAATATCCTATTCGAGGGCGGATAGACCCATAATATCCTATTCGAGGGCGGATAGTCCTATCATATCCTATTCGAGGGCGGATAGACCCATAATATCCTATTCGAGGGCGGATAGTCCTATCATATCCTATTCGAGGGCGGATAGACCCATAATATCCTATTCGAGGGCGGATAGTCCCATAATATCCTATTCGAGGGCGGATAGTCCTATCATATCCTATTCGAGGGCGGATAGACCCATAATATCCTATTCGAGGGCGGATAGTCCCATCATATCCTATTTGAGGGCGGATAGTCCCATCATATCCTATTCGAGGGCGGATATTCCCATAATATTCTATTCGAGGGCGGGTAGTCTCATCTTCAAAATTGAAATTTAAAGACTGAAATGATTACCATCTTAGGTGAAAGTTTTAAATAAACCAAGATTTTGACTCTAGGAGATAATTCATCCGACTAGGTCCAATTTTTATTTTAGGAGAAACTTTGCACTACTTTGTTCCTGTTACACAAAGCAAAACTTTGTCAGTTTTTGAAAATGATGGTTTGTTGTGACCTTTTGCTAGGGATGATTTCTTCCTTCCCTTAACACTTTGTGTTATCTTCTTTCTTCCTTAAATGGGTAATAGCGCGCGCTTCGTCGCTTAAAGCGCAAAGCGACGCGATGCGATAGAGTATCGCTTTTCTGTGCCTAAGGCGATGCGAACAAGGGAAGCGCACGCTTCAGAGAAAGAGGCGACGAGGCGACAGAATCGAAGAATCGATCGCTTTTATTAAAAAATCACTGCTGGGTTTTTTGTTTTAAAAAAAAAAAAACTTGGGTCTGAGATTAAAAAAACAATTGGTCTCAGAAATACCTAATTTGGTAAAAAACAGAGCTGGACCAGTCTCTCTTCTTCTTCTTCAGTCGCCAAAAACTAGGGTTCCATCTTCTTCTTCAGTCGACGACCAACCCAGGTATTTTCTTCTCGTTTTTTTCTTTTTTCTTTCTTCTTCTTCAGACCCGTCGACCAGTCGATCTTCTTCTTCTTCATTTTTTTCTTCTTTCTCTCTCTCTCTGTTTCAGACCATGTCGACCTCGACCAGTCGATCTTCTTCCTCTTCTTCATTTTTTTCTTCTTTCTCTCTCTGTTTCAGACCATGTCGACCTCTACCAGTCGACTTTTTCCTTTTCGTTTGTGTAGCATATATATAATTATATATTTAATTATTGTATCTTAATTAAAATTATTGTATCTTAATTCAGCATTTATTATTTTATTTCAGTATATAAATTATAAAATTATTATTATATTTTCAGCATATATGTATTTAATTATTGTATTTTATTTCAACATATAAAATTATTATTATATTTCCAGCATATATATATTTAATTATTATATGTATTTCAGTTATTATTTTATTTCAGCATATAAAATTAATTATATATATATATATATATTATTTTTAGTTTATGTGATTTTTTAGATATATATTTCAGTTTATAACTTTATATCATTAGTTATTATATATATTATATGTTTTTTCAGTTTATTATATATATATATATATTATGGATGGGTTTTTGGATGATTTGGTAGTACCTAGTACCTACTTTCAAGTATTTAAATTGATATTTTTGATTATTTATAATTTTACATTATATTTCTTAAGAATTGCGCTTCACTTCAATAAAGCGTGCGCTTCGCTTTGCGCTTCACTTTTGAACCGAGGCGAGCCCTTGTTGCTTTTTTGCGCTTTGCGCTCTCTAAAACACTGCCCTCAACACTCGTATCGTCTTCCTTCGGATGCTGTGGATAATTCTGCTGATTTATTTATCTGCTGGGGTTAATATTGCTGGGGATGACACTGGCTTCTTGCTTTTCTAAACATTAGTTTCGTCTCTTTGTTCTGTCTGCTGGGGATACAACTTCCTTCATTAAAACTTGTTTTCTTTCTTTCAACACTGCTGGAAATCAGTTCTAAACACACTTCCCTCAAGACTGGTGTTATTTTTCTTCCCAAATGGGTATCTGATTTCAAGAAAATTTTCTGCCCCAGTTTGATCATCTTTTTTGTGCATGCTTTTCTGCCATAACGCCATTTCGTTCTTCCTGCTTCAAATCAAAGAAAATTTGTTAGTTTAAAACACGGTAGTTGGTTGTGATGCTCCTGCTGGGATGTTTCTCCTTCTTTTTCCCTGCTCTGCATTTCATTGTCAAAACTTGCTGGGATATTATTGTTTCCTGGGGATGATATTCCTGCTGGGGATAGTTTTTCCCTTTCTTGCTTCCCCGCCCTCCTTGACGACTTTTTGTTCATAAGACTTTCACCGTTGTTTTCCACTGTTATCTTGACCACCCAAATTCCTATGTCAGTGACTCTGCTTGAGGATCTTGCATGTTTTACTTATGAACCATTTTTGTTCATCCTTGTCACTGAAAATTCCTTTTTGTTAGGGATATCCCTCTTCTTTTTGTGGCATAGCTTGGGAACGAGCATTTCCCTGACCTTTGAGTCTCATTGGCCTTGGCCTTGAGGTTATCAACCTTCATTTTTTGCTGGAAATATCCTCCGTGACATTGATCCATCCCTTTGTCAATTTCCTCTGGCTGGGAAATATCCTTTTTGACACCGGTCTTGCGCTTGTTCCCTCCCGACTTATACCACTTGGGTGTACCAATCAGATCTCGTCTTGCATAATTGGAAAGCTGATGGCAAATTTTGTGGTCATTTCTCACAAACAAACTCTATTGGGGAATATTTAATGAAAGGAAAAAGATAGAAGGAGCAAAAATAAAACAAAGGAGTAGGATGACTCTCTAAAAAGAAAAATTATAAAATTAAAAATAAAAACCTATCAAACGCGGATACCAACTCTAATAGCCATGACATGCACATATAACATATTCTCCGTCGTTAATTCGCCTTTCATAATCTTCGTCTGGGGCTTTCCATCTGATTCTTAATTTTTGTTCGACTTGTAGTGCCCGAAGGGTTTTCACTATCAAGCCTCTCTTATTTCGGTTTTTCTCTCAGCTTTCATTGCCTTATGGTGCCTGTGAAGGTTTTCACCGCTAAGACTCTCTCATTTGTATTACTCTTCAGCTGGGGATTGGGGGTGTAACTGCTAAGACTCTCTCATATTTCTTCTACTGGAGATCAGAGTATGTTCTGATTAAACTCTCTTATTTGCCCGACTTTGCTTCTTTTGAAGATTGGTCAAAAGGTCTTTCTTTGGATCGTAATGTGGGATTTGGATAGGGCTAGAAAGAAAGGGTATTAAAGGCTCAAAACAAACTCAACTTTGGGTTCACAATTTACAACCTTCGGACCCAAATTTATTTATAATAAACACAATTATTTGCCCCTTGCTTGGGCATTTTTGATTTTTATTTACACTATGACCGAGCCGTGAGGCGCTTACGTATCCTCTTCAAGGAATCAAGTCAAACGTAGTTCCTAATTCCTCGTTTTTCTAGTTTTCCTTTTCATTTTTTTTCATCATTTTTTTAAATCTTTTTTTTTGTTTTTGTTGTTTTTTTTATCTTCCACATTTGTGTTTCTAATTTTTGCTACTGATTCCGAAGGAGGGGTATGAAAGAAATTAAAATAAGGCTCAAAAGGTTGACGATGGATAAAGTGTTTGGATAGCAGAACAAAATGCCTCCGTCATTCCAATCTTCAAAATATGCCAAGTGCCAACAACACAATTAGGCATTCACTATATCTTTAAAGCCTTGTTGGGCAACACTCTCATTTTTATTACCATGAACGACCCCCATCTCAACATGGCCAACTTGCCTGTAACAATTTTCTTTTTACTTGCCCCCAGTTTCACATGACTCGGGCTCCAAATGATCTCAAACCATTCTTATTTCCTTTATCTCGATCACCTCCAAATTGTTTTATGATTAACATTTAAGATTAGGCCCAAACTGTGCGTGCATGTCATGTCATTAGAATCAGCGTTTGAACAAAAGACAAATCTAAAGCATAAAAAGAACTAAACAAATGAGATGATTGGAGGTAACAAAAGACCAAAAGTTTCATAGACTAACGGCGAAACGATTCAAATATAAAACAAGCAAAACAAACCAAAGTACAACCCTGAAATAAAACTAGACAAGACTAAGCAAACTGCTATGACAAAAATAGAAGGATAAGACAGTTTGACCACAAGACAAAATCCGGGTTACAACACTAAAAATAACCCGGACAACAGAAATGACAACAAAATAAACCACCAAAACTCCACTCTGATTGATCAAGAGATGAAGCGTCTTTCCCACTACCAACCACGGCATGCATCTTAGCCTCTAAGTTCCGCATCTATATTGCCAAGCCCATTACCAGCTTGAATATCATCAACTTCAGCTAATAAGTTCTCGAGAGGATTTGCATGCTCCACGTCATTGTCATTGATCACAATTGCCCCTTCTTGAATCATTCTTTCTACTTTCTTTTTCAAAGAACGACAATCTTCAATGCTATGCCCTTGGACATTAGAGTGGTACATGCATCGAACAGCAGGATCAAATCCTTTTGCATATGGGTCTGGGGTATAGCCAAGGAGCGGCTCAATTTTAACTTTTCAAACAAGCTTGTGTAGGACTCCCCAATTGGCGTGAAACTATTTCTTTGCCTTTGCTTCCCTTCCTGCCCCTGTTTTCTTGGGTTGTTGGGTGCTCGAGCATTGTTCTGAAGGCAAGAGTGCATTATGCGGTGCTGGTGCTAGCCATAGGGAGGGACTTGGCGGTTGGACATATGGCCGGACATTGTGCGGATGATAATATTGAGGTGAGTTATATGGAGCTCGGGGATATGTTTGGGCGTGTTGGACGGAAAATGGTGGTTCTGGTGGGTAGCAGTGTTGTGGGGGTCTAGGTTGGTAGTAGGGTGAACGACCTCTAGACCTGGGCCAAGTACCCGCTTCGACTGTTGCGACTTCTTCCCCCTTCTTCTTCCCGAGCACACCTCCCGTGCTACTCTGGATGGCCTGAGTGGTGGCCTTGATTTCTGAATAACTCATTATCTTATTGGACTTGAGTCCTTCTTCAATCATGCCGCCCATTTTTATGACCTCATTGAAAGATTTTCCAACCGATGTCACTAGGTGACCAAAGTAAGTTGGCTCCAAAGTCTGCAAAAAGTAATCCATTTCACTTTCCTTTATTGGGGGATCTACCCTTGCTGCCTGTTCTTTCCAACGGAACCCAAATTCCCTGCAGCTCTCTCCAGGCTTTTTCTCCAGCTTTAACAATGTGAGACGGTTATGGACGATCTCAAGATTATATTGGAAATGATCGGCAAATGCTCGCGCCAGGTCATCCCAGGTGTACCACCTGCTGGGATCCTGCCTTGTACACCATTCTAGCGCAGACCCGCTTAAACTCTAACCAAAATAGGCTATCAGCAACTCATCTTTCCCACCTGCCCCTCTCATCTTGCTACAAAACCCTCGCGGATGTGCCATTGGATCACCATGTCCCTCATATAGATCAAACTTTGGCAGTTTTAATCCCGCCGGCAATTGAACATCGGGGAAGAGACACAGATCTTTGTAAGCCACACTGACTTGGCTGCCCAACACATGCATATTCCTGAAGGACTGTTCCAAGCTTTTCACTTTACGAAGTACTTCATCCTGCTCCAAACTCTTAGTCGGCCTCTCAGTTTCTGCCGGGAGCTCAAAGTGATTGGTATAAGTATGTGGCTCAGGTGCTTTGAAGGTAGGTTTGGGAGGATAGTATTGGTTATCATGGGCCTGAAACAGCGGCTCACTGGATGATCTTTGCTGCGTGGCTGATAGGGGTGCCACGAAACAGGAACAATGGGTGGAGGAAAGTTCTGTTTGGGTGGTGAGGCTTGGGGATTATAGGTAGTTTTCCCTTGAAAGTATTGGTGAATTGGGAAGCTTGTCGATGGACCAGTGGGAAGGTATTCTGTAGTTGTAACCGGTGGGAGAGTAGGAGTAGTGGGAAGGGCTGGTATCTGTTGCACCCTAGCCCATGCTAGGTGCATTTCTTTCGTCTCTTGTCTCAACCTTTCTACTTCCTCCTTTAGCATTTGATTTTCCATCTTTTCCTCCTCAACACCTTTCTTCGAGTTGGACATGTTTTTTGATATGAGCCCTTTAGATCTTGATTGGTAATGGTGATCTGTCGGTACGTTCTAACGAGCTAACTGTTTGATACTCCGGAAAAACAACAAACTTGTCAGCGTTAGAGTTTTAACACATATTGCAATTGCAATGTACTTAGGCAGTTTGACCGTTTCTATCATGCCTTTTTCTCTTTTATTTTTTGCTTTTTAGTTGTGGTCGAATCTTATGGAGATTGCCTACGTATCATGACCCCGCATGAATCAGACTGTGCGTAGTTCGGATTGATACACGGTAAATAATAATAAAACACTCTTTTTTTTCAACTTTTTATAATACAACAAAATCGGTAACGCAGGTTTAAAAGCTGACTATACTTAATAGACTTTGATGAAAAGACAACCTACAGACTCGAAAATCAAAAAATCCACACATAAAAGAATTACAAACACAAGACTTATCCGTTCTTTTACGAAAAAAGCCTTTCGATAACTGAAAGATACTCTAAGGCTATCTTGGCAAGAACGGGGTAAAACACCGCCAAACTTGGCTCGACTTATTTTGACCAAATATCCACATGGAATTCGCAAATAAACTGATGCTTTTTTTTTTTCTTGTTTTTTTTAATTAAAATGAAAAGACCTGGTTTTGCAAACACGGCCTTTCAGTGCCTCGGGGACGAAGATTTTAAGGCTGTGTGGGTCAATTGGTCAAAATCTAAAAAATATGACCCAAAGGTGGCTGTTTATACAAATCCAGCCTTCCGGCGTCCCTTTCGGGAACAATCGACTATATTTTGACAAAGGTGGCACCACCCAACTTATTTATGACAAGAATTAAAATTTTGACATTTTTGTTTTTTGGCTATTTTTGCAAAAGGGGAGGTTGGACCCGATGAGGGTTGCCTACGTATCTCACATCCGGTGAGAATTAAACCAGCATAGTTCGATCAAATAAACTAACTAATTTTTGTTTTTTAAAAACAAATTTTTTTTTTCATTTGGCAAACAAAACCAAGTATATTTTTTTTTCATTTTATTGACAAACAATTAAACTGTTTTTTGAAAACAAAATCTCACATTTTTTTTATTTGCGAATAAAGCAAACTATTTTTGAAAATATATATTTTTCAGTGTAAAGTAAAATAAACTATTTTGAAAAATAAAACTCTTTATTTTTTTTCGTTTTTATTGGTAAATAAAAATAAAATAAACTATTTTGAAAATAAAACTTATCATTTTTTTTCATTTTTTTTTCATTGGCAAATAAAATAAACTATGAAAGCATTTTTTTTCTCAAAAATCTGGCAAAGTTTTGATACTACTTTAACATTGTCTCTTTCTAAAAAAATAGTTGTCTCTATATTCCAATTTTCAGAAACCGGTCAGCATGCTAGTCCGAAGCAAAATAAATGCTCAAGTAGCAAGTAAGATGCATTATGACGGTCTTTTCAATTCAGGTACACCTGTCCTAGACGGACCCAACCCCTGTGTTGAGTCACGTAAGTCAAATGCACGTGATGCCAACAAACGTTCCTACTAAGGATCCGGCATGAGGCTTTGTTATTCTAAGTTTAAAACCTGGGTTTATTGTTCTAAACCTGGCTTACCCGAGTAGACAACTGGGGCTGAGGAGGGGGCGACGTAACGAGAGTACTAAAGTCTGCCCGGCCTTGTCACTTGCCCAACACTCGCTCTATATGGGAATAATTTTTCAAAAGGCGGGCTACGCGAACGTATGCACCATTTTTAGAAGACTGAGAAAGAAGTAGGGTTTCGACACAGTTTATATATACAATTGAAAAATATCAAAGTGATAAAAATATCATTTTGCAGATTTAAGCTCAATCATATAATAAAATCAGATAATAATAAATAAAGCCAATACAACGATAATTCTAAGCTCGAATTTCAACCCGGAACCAGTGGTTCTGGGTCATTTCCCCAGCAGAGTCGCCAGAGCTATCACACCTCCTTTTTGCGCTACTGCACCCCGCGAAGGGCGCGAAGGAGTTTTTCCAATTAAAGGACAGTCGAAACGGGGTTTGTTTAATTATTTCAGAGTCGCCACTTGAGAGATTTATGGTGTCCCAAGTCACTGATTTTAATCCCGAATCGAGGAGCAGAATGACTCTATTTAACAGTCTGCGCACCAGAAATCCGGATAAGGAATTCTGTTAGCCCGGGAGAAGGTGTTAGGCATTTCCGTGTTCCGTGGTTCTAGCACGGTCGCTCAACTGTTGTATTTAGCTGTTATCTGATTTTCACCATTATGAACTTATGCGCAATTTTAACTTTGCGAGGGCCATGGATATTTAGCTAATGGCACACCTCGATTCTGATTTCAAAGGATTGTACTCAACTAAAGCAAACTACATATGTTCATAATTATTTCCTAAACTACTTTGATATTATTGTAGGCCAAGAGCTTGTGAGTATGAAGTTATTGAAGTAATTTTTATAGAATAAGAATGAAACCAAGGCCAACTTATTTTATAGTACTTAAGTTCAAATCCATGTAACTGTTGTGATTCAAAATCTAAAACCCAAAATATCATCAATTTCCCATTAAGCAACTAACGTTTTTCTTCAATGTTTCTTAACAAATTTATTCGCACTAACAGGTAGTATTGGCAGCTTGGTCGTTTGAAGACTTGGATGGTCAAGACCTATGTGTTTGTCATAACATTAATAACGAGACATAATATGAAGCCTTATGCACCCTTGGATGGCTAAGATGCTTAAGCTAACATAATAATTCTCACGGTAACACCCATCATATCCCAATAATGTTAACTGAACCAAGCAACAAAATTCCATAGTTGCTCAATTCTATTTAATTGATGAGTTCAACAGTAAAATCATACAACAACAACCCAGTATATTCCCACAAGGTGGGGTCTGGGGAGGGTAATATGTAGACAGGCCTTACAACAATAAAATCATATAACAACAACAACAACAACAACAAAATTTGTACCATACCAATATCTATCAAAGCAGTAACTCATCGCTAAGAATGCACAAAAAAAAAAAACACTAATTCAACATTAATTATATTTAAGCAAGAGATGAACCTCAAACTTTGAATCTGAAATATTTACAGCTCCACAATCGGAAATTGAAGCAGTCCACAAGCGAAACAATTTGACTTAATCTTAACAACCTCGAACTGAAATCTGCTAACGGACCTCTTCGACCCACACGTCAAAAGAAAAAAATCAAAAGGCGGAAAGAAAAATGCTCCTATTTTTTTTTTTTTTTAAATTTTTAGATTTTATAGCTCCAAAACCTCCTGTTTCTCCAATTTTCTTTCCAATTTATTTTTTGTATGATTCCTACTTAGCAGCTCGGAAGAGCTTGATGAAATTGGGAACAAAAGAGGGATCAAGGGAAATTTGCCGCCTACTATTTCTTCTTCAATGTTTCCGGCTGCGAAACTTTTATCGATACCTTACCATAAAAGCATAATATCATTGTAGAGTTTGAAAAGAATGAATGTTTTGTATGAGCTGCCTCTTCGAGCCAGAGAAAGATCAGCCTCAAATGACACAATCTAAAGGTTTTAAACAGTCCCTGAAATAATTGTGCTCAAACACACTCAAATCCATACTTAAAACAGAACAAGTGATATAAGAAATTAAACTTGAGCAGCTTAGAAATGGACATTGAATAAAAGTAAAATTATATAGATAATAGGTAACAAAATGCTAGCATTAATCAACTTCCGCAACTTGAATTCAACGACAACATCAGTGCTTAGTCAGAAACTTCAAATCTCATTCATGATATAAGGGAATACCTGGAAGCGGAAGTTCAATAAGAAAAAGAGGATATCAGCAGTAATGCAACAACGACACAGCTAAGAAAAACCCAAGAATACCAAACAAACTTGGAAATGTACCCAGAAATACTTAAAGCTTTGAGCAGGCTGAAGTTCAATCAGAAAATAGTTCAACTGGACCCAAAATGACACCACCAGCTTAAAATCAACCAAGTAATTGACAGTCCCAACAAACAAACAGTCAATCTACTCAAGTCAAACCAAATACGATCTAAAGGACCTCAAGAGCTATTAACCTTCAATTAACTGAACACTTAAGAGCAAATTTTTACTGTTTCAGATGCAAATAAGCTAGGACAAAGAGTTTTCAAAGGAAGAGTTTTTTAGTTTTCTACCGTATTATCTTTTCTCGGTCTCTTCCTCTCTGTTTCTTTTTTTTGGACTCTATTTTTTCAGAATCTCTTTTCTCTATCCCCCAAGCTTAAGGCTTGATCCCTTTCTTAACTCAATGTGTCTTCTATTTAAAGACCAAGCTTATTCTTTTTTTATTTCAACACTTATCTTTCCATGTGCATCCCTTTTAGCTTTTTCATTATTACCCCCATGTTATCTTTGCTTTCCACCTCTTAAAAGTACTTAACAGGTTCCCCTTTCCATTTGTATTGTTTCTAACCCTTTTATTATTAAATCCCATATCATCTACTTTCCAATCCCTAAAGGCACTAAACAAAGTGTTAGCCCCAATATTCAACCTTTTCATTTTTAATTAACCCCACTAACTTAATGCTTTTTTAGAAGGGCCGGCTTGGCTCAGCGGTGCTTGCCGTGGTGTGTCAGGTCGCGGGTTCGAATCAGCCTCTCTGCAAAGCAGGGGGAAGGCTGCCTAGAGTATTCCCTTCCCCAGACACCCACGAAGTGGGTATTGAACTGGGTCGGCCCTTTCTTAACTTAATGCTTTCTTAATTTAAACAATTATTTCAATTCCAACCATTCCTAAGCTAAGGGCAAGCACGATTGAATTAAAATATAAATTACAAACTACCTAAAAGATTGAATTAAACAGAAAACAAAACAGGCATTCCTAAAAACAATTCGTTTTTATCTTATTATGAATTCAAACCTAGTTCACCATTTCCCTTCACTCAACTCACCACCCTCTCCCCTTTACACATTTTTCAAACCAAAGTATCTCACATGTACGCTTTGTTCATTCTGTCCATTATCATATAAACTAGAAAATCTAGAAAATAACACAAATGGGATATCAATGGTGGCTCAAAATCATCAACCTTACAACTGCTGGAGCCATGACAATAGGCACCAGATTGAAGGAAAAATCAGTACCATACTAATTTGAAATAGCAAACAAACCATAATTCTCAAAGATTCATTAATCTAATGTCAATCAAAGTAACATAAACTACCCGGAATAGCATGCTAATGAACAGAATCTTTAAGGCATATCAAACAAAATTAAACAAACAATTTATTCAGAACATTCAAGTAGTTTCAAACTAAAGAAAACGCTACTAAACCCAACATGATCAAACAACTAACAACATCTCTAATTGAAAGCAAAGAAAAAGTTCAAAAGTATCATATAGAAGCAGGAAATAAGTCGAAATCTCATATCTGGACTAACTTCAATCAAGCATGCCAAACAAAATGGGAGGGAACGAAATGATTTGCAAATTGGAGTTTATCGCAGCAAAAAAAATGTAGGAGTTACACGAGAAATCGAACCCGACTGCTACAACCAAACTTCGAGACCAAAATCACACTCAAACGGGATCACGAACAAAGCGACAACTACAAACCTCGAAATTTGCCAAATTTTTGCTGGATTCGACTCGAATTTGTAAGTGGCATTTTGAGCGTTGTTACAGTAGATTTTAGTTGTAATTCGAGAGTTGTTTCGGACGAGGCTTTGGTGAATTTTGGGGCTAAAATCTATTGTGTTTCAACTGAGTTTTCTAGAGCTGATTTGATAAACTTTGGTGCTGGGTCGCGGCGATCTCAGGTGGCTGAAGGGCTAGTGGTCGTTTGGGGTGGGGCCTGACGACGAAAATTGGGGTGGTCTTTGCGCAGAAGAAGAGAAGGGGGGCGGGGTTCGTGTGGGGGTGGGTATTGGGGTGTGGCGGCTGGATTGGGTGGCGTTGGTGGTCGTCTGGTTGTGACCGGCGAGAGGGAGGCGGTTTTTTGGAAAGGGATTTAGGGTTGGGGAATGAAAATAAAAATGAAAAAGGAAAGGGGGAGGTCGTTGGTTCACGGGGCAGATAGGGTGGACGGTCATGGGTATTGGGTTGGGTTTGGGTTGAGATGGGTTGGGTTTAAGGGGTGTTTTGGTTTGGGCTTGGGGTGAGTTAGAGTGGTAATTGGCCCAAATTAGGTCTTTCAATTAAGAAGACTAATTGTTTTCTTCAAGTGCTTTTTCTAAAAATGATAACCTTAATATCAAATAATCCTAAAATATTAATTAACTCTAAATAATAATTATCACACATAATAAAATAACAAATTAAAATAAAATTACACAATTGGACATTAAATGGTAAAAATGCCAAAAATACATTATTTTGTGATTTTTTTCATTTTCATAAAACAAACTTAATTACTCTTAGTTGTAAACTTGAATTTTATATACAAATGCAACATATTTTGGGATATTTTATTTGTTTAAACAAATAAATATGTACAGATAAAAATGCAAATAATACAAGAAAATAACACAAAATTCACAACAACTGCAAGCAAACTAAAATTATTTTATTTTGACCTTTGGGAGTATTTCATATATAGGGCAAAAATTACGTGCTCACATTATATATTTCTCAAATATTGGGCTCTGAATAAAACAAGAAAAAGAGCTATTAGCATTGAAGAGTTTTGAATTGGATAGTGGTAGTCTTGGCTAGAATTACTCTAGTGACATGTTTGCAAATTCCTGAAAACTGTCCATGTGCACGACTGATAATTTTATTGACGTGACCTGCAGTGCTTTTATATACACATATATAGATATTATGAATTTGGTATTTTCCTAATTGACTATAACTCTTATCAAAAGGGATGACTGTTTGATATGTAAAAGTCCCTATAGTTTTGGGGTTTTAGGGGGGAGGGGGAAACTTAACCCTGTTTTCAAGATGTTACAATAACAGCAATCTAGGGCGCGTAGGTAAACATTTTGCATGTTGCATTTTGTATTTGATGAACCTACAGTAGCTGCTTCAGTGTCCCCTCAATCTACCTTCAATGAAGTTTAGGTGAGACTTTGCATTTGCGCCATAATATGTATTTCCAGTTAGCAAGCTATTATCATCAGTGTTCGACCAAGTCATCATATAGGTTGATATTTGTTTTATTGCTCTCATCGCTCAGTGTCATGCTACCATGTAGGATCCAGAGCAAGGAGAGGATGGTGATTTTTTCCAAATAACATATGGCCGATTTCTAACTTTGGTTGATCCTGAAAGCTGTGACTGGAACTACCAAGACTCCGTGATTATTTAGAATCTTTGAAGGGTTCTGGTGTACTTGTGCATTTGTGTAGACTGCAGAAGCGCTAACATATTTGTATTTGCAGAATAGTATTTGTGATAGAATTTTCAAGGATGTCGCGAATAAAGCTAGATCTGCTGCCTTTCTTGTTGTATATTAGGATTCTTCGGTACATTTGAATAGATGTTGGAGGGCCTATGGTGCCCACACATGGATACCGTAGCATAATGTGGTCTAAGCCAGGCGTTTAGCTTGAAGGCGCTGAAACTTACCTTTTGAACTCTCATTCATATGCTCATAATTGCTGCTTGGCCAGTTCTCAGTTTGTTTGTGTTATTTCTTTTTTAAATCGGACTTGGTAACCTTGCATTTTCATTTGGCAACTTTTTTTTCCTATTGATTACAGAAGAGGAAGCAGAGCTAGAATATAACTCTTGTTTTTTTCACCTGGGATTAAGTTGTACTCATTCCGATTCACAATAAGTGTCCAATTTATTTTTAGTGTGCCCATTAAGAAAATATTAAATTTTATACAAAAATACCTACTATGGTTAAATTACCTCTAATTAAACATTTAATGTGAGGAGTAAGAAAACCTTTTTAAGGATATGTGTCACACCACTTTTTTACCCGCACAACCCTATTAAGAGGTTGAGTTAAAAGAGTTTTTTCCAATTGAAGTGACGTTCTGAAAAGGGATTATTTATTATTTAGAGTCGTCACTTGGAATTGAGTTTTGGTGTTCCAAGTCACATTTTATTTGAATTCCCTTTCAAGAGGAAGGTTTGACTCTTATTTATGGTTTGCGAAAATAGAAGATTGAGTAAGAAATTCTGTTGATCGAGGGGAAGGTGTAAGGCATCCCTTGAGTCTCGTGGTTCTAGCACGGTCGCTTTATTGACTAATCATCAGCTTAAATTAATTCTTGATTATTATTGTATTTTTATTGCTTATGGCTTATTGATTATCGCTTAATTAATTATTATATTTTTATTTATTGTTTTGACCTAGATGCGGTATGCACACAAAGTAGTTCTTTAAAATTAAATATTAAACCAAGGTATATAATGCACACATGGTTATAACAAAATTATTTTTTATTTAAAGGCATCGAGACGCGAGTGCGCGCATGAACCTTTTATTATTTAAGCTTATCAATCCAAGGTTCGGAAATGAACACATGCGATAATATTTAAAGCACGCATAAAGCTTTTCTAATATTTTTAGACTATTTCAAATATTTTGTCCCTTTCAAATTCGAGACATTTATTTTTTTTAATAATTTTTTATTAAGAAAATTGATCGGCCAAAGTTATGCGAACACCTACATTGATTTATTTTGAAATTATAATTATTTCACGCGAACGTGTACACAATCACAATACGAAAAAGGGCCTGATATGCCCCTCTACTATTATATATTGTTCAATATCGTCCCCCGTTATACTTTCCGTCCATTTAAGCCCTTACCATCCAACAAAGTTTCATATTAGCCCTTATTTTAACGGTTGTGCCACGTGGCACCATCTGAGGAGACTAAGACCCACTACCCTAAATACACCTGACCCGCCCCAATTCCTCTGCCCCGCCCGCCCATACCCAAAACATAACAACTAAGTAAAACCCCTAAATTGACCGTAAAAAACAGAGAAACAAAAGATAAAAAACTGAGAAAAAGGAACGACGAACGGGATGGGTTCCATCTAGGGCTTTCATCAGTGACAAAGTTGCGGATCTGAGACCTAAAAAGGTGAGTTATTTCTCACAAAATTTCATGATTCAGCTAAGTAAAGTTGTGTTTCTTCTAATTTTGTTGAAGAATGTTCGATTTCTACCTGAAGTTTCGAGCTAGGGTTTTTTTTATGGTAAATGTGCATATCAGAATGTTATTATACATGCTTTCTACTATGTAGTTTGTCGATTTAATGTTATTTTGTCGTGCATGTACATCTTTTGAGGTGGTCCTTTAATTTCTGATTTCTGATGGTATATTATTGCTTTGAGTTGTGTCTTTTTGCTCATGTATGGTCGGATGAGGTCCAAATATCCCTTATGCATGTGATTAAGTACATTGGAAAGTGGTAGATATGCATTCTTTATTGTAATGTTCTCCATTGTTTACTGTTTTTCCCAATGTTATGCTTTCTTTACTGGTTTTTTCCCATTCTTTATTGTTTCATTTCTGATTTCTTTATTAAGTGGGGTCCATTTTGTATAAAGTTTTTTACATTGTCTTATTTATGTTTTGTAGATGGTTCTTGTTGACCTAGTTTTCAATTATGGGGGTGACTGGATTCAAGAGCCACACCTACTCTATTCAAAAAAGTTGGTCCACATCTAGAAAGATAAGGATTCTGACCTTTTGTCCTTTAAAGATATAGCAGATGAATACATTCTTCTGTTAGGGTATATAGGGGTACAACAATTAATAAATGTTGGCCCATCTGGTAAGTTTTATGAAGTTGAAGGAGATATAGGAATTAGTAAGTTGATGGCTCTTGTTTGTGATGAATTTAAGGTACTAAATGTCTATGCTGTAGATGAGTGTGAAGAAAGTGTTTGTATCCCAAACATTGTAAACCATACTGAGGCTTATATATCTCAAGTATTAGTTGGTACTGATGATATTAGTAGTGATAGTGAAGATGAAGATGAGGATCAGGCAGGTCTGATGGCCTGGCCTATGATTCTGAAGAGTTAGAACAATTTCAGGCTCAAAGAAATGTGCATCCTAGTTCAAACCTTAATAAATACAAAGAGATTTATAAAGGCATATCTTTTAAGGACATTGCTGAAGCTAGAAAGTTCATGAATCTTTATTCATTGGTTAATCAAAAGAAATTAAAGCTGCTGAAAAGTGACAAAATTAGAGTGAGGTATAAGTGTGTACAGGGCTGCCCATTTAAATGTCTTGATTCCATTGAAAAGGGAAATGTGGGGTGTATAGTGAAGACACTCAATCCAATACATGACTGTAATCCTGCTTTTGAGAACAGTAGGGTTGAATATAGCATTATAGCTTACTACTTCAAGAAGAAGTTGCAAGACAACCCTAAGTATAAGGTGAAAGAAATGAGGGCAGACCTGAAGAATTCATTTCAACTTAATGCTAGTAAATCTAAGGTTAAAAGGGCAAAAAGAATGACATTGGAGAAGTTGGAAGGTAGTTTCACTGATGACTATAACAAGCTTGAAGCATATGCCAATGCTTTGAGGGACAGTAATCCTGGGAGTGATGTGGTTATTAATCTATCTAAAGAAGCATTGTTG
Source organism: Nicotiana noctiflora (assembly GCA_032618575.1). NCBI lineage: Eukaryota > Viridiplantae > Streptophyta > Magnoliopsida > Solanales > Solanaceae > Nicotiana > Nicotiana noctiflora. Next base: position 173,390 of record JASVEL010009187.1, on the reverse strand, counting down.
CAAGGCAAAAGAAAATTCCTTAGGATGTACATTTGTTTTCATGCATTGAAGATGGGGTACAAAGAGGGCTTGAGACCATTTATTGGGCTTGATGGTACATTCTTAAAGGGGAAGGCTAAATGACAACTACTAGTTGCAGTTGGGCAAGATAACATGAGTCACTTTTATCCACTTGCTAGGGCTGTAGTTGATAGGGAAACAAAAGAAGTTGGACTTGGTTTCTGGAGCTTCTTCACAATTCATTGGACTTGAATATGGGCAATGGAGTCATATTTATGTCGGATATGCAAAAGGTATGCCAATTCTTTACTGTTTGTTTACTCTCTTTTTTCTTCAAAACTCTTTATTGTCTCTGCCCAGTTCTTTACTGTTTGTTTACTCTCTTTTTCCTTCAAAATTCTTGACAGTTTTTTACATGTACAGGGATTAATGGAGGCAATAAAGGCAGTACTTCCTGAAGCAAAGATAGGTTCTGTGTGAGACATGTAGAGTCAAACTGGTGCAAAGAGTATAGAGGTCTTGAAATGAAAAAGTTACTTTGGTGGAGTGCTTGGGCCACTTATGAAGAAGACTTCAAGGATTATCTGAGCAAGTTGGGACAGTTGAAGGAAACAGCTGTTACAGACCTGTTAAAGTACCCACCCCAAAGTTGGTATAGGGCATACTTCGACAGTGTTTGTAAAAATCAAGGTTTAGATAACAATTTTACAGAATCTTTCAATTCTTGGATACTAGAAGCTAGATACAAGCCCATCATCAAGATGTTGGAAGATATAAGAGTCAAAGTAATGAATCAATTGAGAAAACATGAAGATGAGGTGAGATCTTGGAAGACAAACTACAGTCCTCAAAGCATGAAGCTTTATACTGACTATCTGAAGATAGCTCAATCCATTGAGGTTGATTTCAATGGTGATGATGGATTTGAAAAAGTAGAAGGGGTTGACAAATTCATTGTCAATTTACAGGGGGGAAAATGCACATGTAGAGGATGGGATCTTTCAGGAATCTCATGTCCTCATGCAATAAGATCATGCTTGTATTTAAAGGAAGACCCTTTGAAGGAGATGCACTGGTGGTACAACAAATAAGTATTTCTACTTACTTACAAGCATAAAATACAACCTGTACCTGGTGAGAAATTTTAGAAACTAGATCCATCTCAAGCCATGGAACCTCCAGAACTGGTGAAACAAGCTGGCAGGCCTAAAGTCAAAAGAGATAGACAGAAGGATGAGGCAATCAAGAGGCAGGGAGAGTGGAGTCAATCCAGAAAAGGCAGAATTATGAATTGTGGCAATTGTGGAGAGGCAAACCATAATGCTAGGGGATGTAAAAATGTATAGACCCAATACTTAGCTATTATACATAATCTGCTCCAACTACTTCTTTTTTACTATACTTAACTATTTCTTTTTTATATTAAATAGCTAATGAAGAAGAACAAGCAGCCATCAAATGATAGGCAGACATCTAGGGCTAAGAAGCCAGCCAAAAGACAAAGGACTTTGATTAATGAAGACACTGATGATGATGAGGTATTGGCAGATATCAATTTATCAGCACCCCAAGTGTCCCAAACAAGTGAAGGCATTGGCAGCAGTCAGACATTTACCTTTATGCCTACTCCAACATTGGATGTTTTTCCTGAATTTGATGATGGTCCTAAACCTGCATTAAGGCCTAGTGTTATATCAGAATCACAAACTAGACTTATGGAAAGGCAGAAGGTTGGTGTGAACACTGGGACAAGGACAATCAAGTTTACAGGAGATAACACAGGTGTAAGTGAACCTGTTGATCTTCCATACTCCCCAGTAAACTTGACATGGAATGGAAAGGCAGCAATCACTGGGAATCAATTGGAGATGCAAACAAGACAAAGAATTGAAAAGTTGAAGACAAGAAAGGGGCCTTGATAGTCTAATTAGGACTTGTTTTGTTAGTTGGATGCCTTGTTATTACTAAAGTTGTGTAAGTTTTTGAAGTTATAGCTATGGCATCCAATTGTCCAACTTGATGTAATAGGCAGAATTATGGCTTGAATTATTGCTACTGCCCAGTTTTTGTTAATGTTATTGTCCAGTTGGCCTTGTTAATGTTACTGTCCAGTTGGCCTTGTTAATGTTACTGCCCAGTTGGCCTTGTTAATGCTAATGCCCAGTTTTTATTAATGTTACTGCCCAGTTGGGTGTTATTTAATTGTTATCATTGTCGCAGATGGCTGTTATCACTGTATGCAATGGTTGATATTTAACTATTATCACTGTCGCAATAGCTGTTATCATTGAATGTCTATTTAACTGTAGCAATTAGTTGTACATCTCTAGCAGAAGGTATTCTTATATGTTTTTCCCTATTGCTATTGAAACATGATAAAGGTCTTATCATTGTCGTCCAATTAGTTGTGTTTAATGCTGCTTTGTGGCTCAATCAATTGCACTTACCAGGACATGTTACAAATGACAGAAATCTAGTGATTTGCATTTGTTATGAAGCATCATATGATGTAGATCTCATTTGTCCAAATGATGAGCTGATTTAACTTGGGTTCCATGGCAAAGTTTGGTTCATTTTTGTAGTGTTTGAATTAGTTTTGCGCTAGTCTAAGGGGTGTTGAAGCCAAATTGTGTTGCTAATTATGAATGCTCATATATGCTCTAATTTCCTTCTTCTGTCCAAATTTCGTCTGCCCTGTTATTGCCATGGTAATTTAGCTCTCTCGAGTTGCTAAAGCAATCAATTGCAGCAGTAGATCGAGCTCATACGTGCAGTATTTTTGGACATTTGTCCAAATGGTTGTCCCTACTGAAATATGCCCTATTTTTTCAATTTATGGGCAACATATTTGCACGATTTTGAGTATTAATTATACATTCGAAATCTACCCCGTTTGCACTGCACAGACAATCTATTTGCACAACTTCGAGTGTAAATTTCTGCACTGGTGGCTGTAGTAGCTCTGATGTACTAGTCAGTTAAAGGAAATCTGCAAGGGTCAGTTGGTTTTGATAGGTTCATCGTTGGGTAGGAGTTTTTAGTTAGTTTTATTTTGTCAATTTGGGGTATAACTGATGCATCTAAATCATATTGTCGCAATGGCTGTTATCATAAACAACATTGTAATTGTTGGAATCTTTCTGCCCATACTTGTACAAAAGATGAACTTCACTGTCATGACCCCAAATCTGGTCGTGATGGCGCCCAGCACATTGCTAAGCCAGCCTGACCAATCAATATCAACAACGGAGCTAGAAGCTCTCTTTAGCCCATTTAAGCATATTAACTCACGAAGCAACAACGATACATATAACGAAAACAGGGAACCAAGTCCCATAATACATCGACTCCCATAGACCGAAGGGTCAAGAGTCATGAGCCTCTACTAAACATGAGTGTATAAAGGTTTACAAGATACCAAGTGCGGAAAGAAAAGTCAATACAAAATCAAGAGACAGTAGGAAGGAATATCGGGTCCTGCGGACTCTGGAGCTACCTCGAATATCCACAAATGTCGCCTCGCACAGCTACTGGATCACTGCTGAGAGGTACCTGGATCTGCACACAAGGTGCAGGGAGTAAAATGAGTACTGCCAGACTCAGTGGTAATAAACAAGGGTAAGACAGCGCAGATAAGAAATCCGCAATAAAGCACTATGTAAAGTTGTAATCAAATACCCTGTCACAGAATCAATATCAACCGTACCTGTACCAACAAGTACCAGAAAAATAGTATAACAGCTAGCAGATGTAGCTAAATGCAATGCAATGCATGATATGACCGCTACGGCGCGTAGCCCGATCCAATTTGGGTACCCGTGCTCACTGTGGGGGTTCAGACTCCGGAGGGTCTCCTACAGCCCAAGCACAATATCACTGTGGCGTGCAGTCCGATCCAACATATATACTGCTGCGGCGCGCAGTCCGATCCACTACCAGTCAGCTAATATGCAAATACAGCCTCGCAGGCTCAAAAGTAGTTTTGAAAACCCTTTTTATAATTTTTTAGTTGGAAAACAATAATATCAAATTCCAGAGATTGGAAATAGCATGATAACAGAAATAGCTACGGACTGGTAGTAACTAACATGTCAATATCATAAGACAATGATAACGATCCTCGCGGGATCCAATAACTGGCTCACGGCCCACAAGTATACTCAACCGCCCAAGAAGGGGTTCCTCGGCTCAAGAGTGGCCAATATCTCAATATATAGTATGCAACCATCCGAGAAGGAGGTTCGACGGCTCAAGAATAGCCAATGTCATAACACAGTATCAACAAGTCGGACTAAGCCATAGTCCCCAATCACAATCGACCCCGCACTCACAAGAGAGTACGTGTCTCGCCGCTATACAGCGTCACAAAGTGGTATACCGGGGTTTTGAACCCGCTGGTCATCACCCACATCTATTACTCACCTCAATACGGCGCGACGACTACTCCGCAATGCCCTTGCCACGAGAATCAAGCTCCGCACGCGTAGAATCCGATCAAATACAGTAGAAATACAACAAATTAGGCCAATGGGACGACACCCAATCAATACAACTCAATTTACATCAAAATTCCCAAAGTTGTCAAAAACCGACTTTCGGTACGCTTGTCGAAAAATTACAAAAGTCACATTTCGGAATCCTCATCTCAATACGAGTCTAGGCATATAAAATTTACCAAAATCGGACTCCATTTGCCCACTCAAATCGGTGTTTTTTCTTCAATTTAGGCCTAGGGCACAAACCCACCTTTAATCTTCCATTTACAGGGATTTAACCAAGGATTTCATGTTAAAATGATGTAATTAAGCCACAAAACTTACCTCCAACGAAACCCCGATGATTTCCCAACAATCTCCCGTCAATTTCTTCTCTTGGAACTCAAAAATGGAGGTTTTGGGTATTAAACCCGTGACTGACCATTTCTGGTTTTAACTTCACTGCCAGCCTATTTTCTTGATCGCGTTCGTGACGCCTCTCACGCGAACGCGATGCCTTAACCCTCAACTTCATCGCGAACGCGACACTCCTTCACGCGTCCGTGAAGATCAACTCCTCAGCCCCCTGACTTTTACTCTACGCGAACGCGACGTGAAGTCACGCGTCCGCGATGCCTTACCTTTTCCTCTTACGCGAACGCGACCCAACCCATCGCGAACGCGATGGCCAACTAGCCCCAACCTACGCGAACGTGGCATTGCCCTCGCGAACGCGATGCCTTACTGAACCTGGCCTACGTGAACGCGGAACTCGCCTTCGCGAACGCGAAGGCTTATTTCATGCCCAGTGATCTGCAATTTACAGCAGACCCTTTCTTGTTTCAAAGTGCCGGATATTGGTCCGGATTCACCCCGAGGCCCCCGGGACCCCAACGAAAACCACCAACATACCCCAAAACATGATACGAACTTGTTCCAATCATAAAAACACCATCCTAAACATCAAAATCACCAATTACCCACGGATTCAAGCCTAACTTTCTTAAAACTTTCCGAATTACACATTCCATCAAAAACCCGACCGAACGACGTCCGAATGACCTGAAATTTTGCAGGCACATCCAAAATTACCTAACGGAGCTACTGCAACTGTCGGAATTCCATTCCGACCCCCGATCAAAATCTCACCTACCGTTCGGATTTCGCCAAAATTCAACCTTAGCCAATTCAAGCCTATTTCTACACCGGGCCTCCAAATTCAATTCCGATCGCTCCCCTAAGTCACAAATCACCTCCCGGAACTAACCGAATCATCCGAATCTGATTCTGAGCCCTCTAACCAAATAGTCAACTCCGGGTTGACTTTCCTTATTCGAGTTTCCTTCAAAAAGGCTATATGCCTCATTTTCAATCCAATTTACTCCTAACTTACTCGATAGACTCTAACATTGATATAAAAGCATAAAACATGTATTTACAACATAACGGGGTGGTAATTCCCGTGACGACGGGCCGGGTCATCACATTCTCCCCCTCTTAAGCAAACGCTCGTCCTCGAGCGGGTCAAGAAACATACCTGAAGTCTCAAACAAGTGAGGATATCCGCTCCGCATCTCCCGCTCGATCTCCCAAGTGGCCTCCTCCACGGGTCGACCTCTCCACTGAACCTTAACTGATGCAATCTCCTTAGACCTCAATTTTCTCACCTGACGACCCAAAATAGCAATAGGCTCCACATCATAGGATAGTTCACCATCAAGTTGAATGGTACTGAAGTCTAAAACATGAGACGGATCTCCAATGTACTTCCGGAGCATAGACACATGGAATACTCGATGGACGCTGGATAAGCTGGGCGGCAAGGCTAACTCATATGCCACCTCTCCAACCCTCCCGAGTATCTCAAAAGGACCAATGTACCTAGGACTCAACTTTCCTTTCTTCCCAAACCTCATGACACCCTTCATAGGTGAAACCTTCAACAATACTCTGTCACCAACCATGAAAGACAACTCTCGAACTCTACGGTCCGCATAACTCTTCTGACGAGACTGTGCTGTACGAAGCCTCTCCTGGATCAACTTTGCTCTATCCAGAGCATCCTGGACTAACTCGGTCCCTATCAATCTAACCTCACCAGGCTCAAACCATCCCACGGGGGATCTACACCGCCTGCCATACAATGCCTCATACGGGGCCATCTGAATACTCGACTGATAACTGTTGTTGTAGGCAAACTCAGCAAGTGGTAGGAACTCATCCCACGAACCACCAAAGTCAATCACATATGCTCGCAACATATCCTCCAGAATCTGAATAGTACGCTCAGACTGCCCATCTGTCTGGGGGTGAAATGCTGTACTCAACTCAACCCGCGTACCCATCTCTCGCTGAAATGCTCTCCAAAACTGAGAAGTGAACTGAGTACCCCTGTCGGATATGATAGACACTGGAACTCCATGCAACCGAACAATCTCTCGAATAAAGATCGCCGCCAACCGCTCCGATGAGTAGGTAGTACTAACTGGAATGAAGTGAGCTGACTTGGTCAGTCCTATCCACAATCACCCATACAGAATCAAACTTCCTCGCCGTCCGAGGGAGTCCAGTAACAAAGTCCATAGTGACCCTCTCCCATTTCCACTCAGTAATAGCAATGCGCTGAAATACACCACCGGGCCTCTGGTGCTCGTACTTAACCTGCTGACAGTTGAGGCACCGTGCTACATATCTGACAATGTCCATTTTCATCTTTCTCCACCAATAGTGTCGTTTCAAATCTTGATACATCTTCGCGGCTCCTGGATTGATAGAATACCGCGAGCTATGGGCCTCCTCCAGAATCAACTCACGAAGGCCATCAACATTGGGCATACATATCCGGCCCTACATCCTCAATACGCCGTCACTATCAATGGTGACATCTCTAGCATCATCATGCTGAACTCTGTCCCTAAGGACAGCCAAATGTGGATCATCATACTGGCGCTCACGAATACGATCATATAGAGATGACCGAGATACAACACAAGCCAATACCCGGCTGGGCTCCGAAATATCTAACCTCACTAGCCGATTGGCTAGCACCTGAACATCATGAGCAAATGGCCTCTCCTCAGCTAGAATATATGCCAAGCTCCCCATACTGACCGCCTTTCGGCTCAAAGCATCGGCCACCACATTGGCCTTCCCCGGATGATATAATATAGTGATGTCATAATCCTTAAGCAACTCAAGCCATCTCCGCTGTCTCAAATTAAGGTCTTTCTGTTTGAACAAGTGCTGGAGACTATGATGGTCGGTATACACCTCACAAGACACACCGTACAAATAGTGCCTCCAAATCTTCAATGCATGAACAATGGCGGCTAGCTCCAAATCATGAACAGGATAGTTCTTCTCATGTGGCTTCAACTCCCGAGAAGCATAAGCAATCACCTTACCTTCCTGCATTAACACACAACCTATCCCCACTCTCGAGGCATCACAGTAAATAGTATATGAACCTAAAGCTGATGGCAATACTAACACTGGAGCTGTGGTCAAAGCTGTCTTGAGCTTCTGAAAGCTCTCCTCGCACTCATCCGACCACACGAATGGTGCACCCTTCGGGGTCAATTTAGTCAATGAAGAAGCAATGGATGAAAATCCCTGAACAAACCGGCGATAATATCCCGCCAAGCCAAGAAAACTCCTGATCTCTGTAGCTGAAGACGGTCTAGGCCAACTCTGCACCGCCTCTATCTTCTTTGGATCAACTTGAATACCATCACGAGACACCACATGTCCCAGAAATGCAACAGACTCGGGCCAAAACTCGCACTTGGAGAATTTAGCATATAGCTTCTCCTCCCTCAATCTCTGCCAACACAATACTCAAATGCTGAGCATGCTCCTCCTGACTACGGGAGTAGACTAGAATGTCATCAATGAACACAATCACAAATGAATCCAAATAAGGCCTGAACACACTGTTCATCAGATGCATAAATGATGTTGGGGCGTTGGTCAGCCCAAACGACATCACAAGAAACTCATAATGACCATATCGGGTCCGGAATGCAGTCTTCATAATATCCGAGTCCCTGATCTTCAGCTGATGATAGCCTGAACGAAGATCGATCTTAGAAAACACCCTCGCACCCTGTAACCGATCAAACAAATCATCTATGCGCGGTAGAGGGTACTTGTTCTTCACTGTCACTTTGTTCAATTGCCTATAATCAATACACATTCGCATGGAACCATCTTTCTTTTTAACAAATAATACCGGCGCACCCCACGGGGACACACTAGGACGGATGAAACCCTTATCCAGAAGCTCCTGAAGTTGCTCTTTTAGTTCCTTCAACTCAGCTGATGCCATCCGATAAGGAGGAACGGATATGGGCTGAGTGCCCGGCACCAAGTCAATGCCAAAATCAATATCCCTGTCCGGCGGCATGCCCGGCAGGTCTGAGGGGAATACATCTGGGAAGTCCCTCACAACAGGTACAGAATCAATGCTAGGAGACTCAGCTCCCACGTCTCTCACAAAAGCTAAGTACGATAAACACCCTTTTTCAACCATCTTCTGAGCTTTTAATAACGAAATAACACGGCTAGGGATGAAATCGGTCAAACCCCGCCACTCGATCTGAGAAATACCAGGAATGGCCAACGTAACTGTCTTAGCATGACAGTCCAATATAGCGTGGTACGAAGATAACCAGTCCATACCCAATATAACATCAAAGTCCACCATCCCTGTCACGACCCTAGTTCACCAATCGTGAACATGTCGTGATGGCACCCAGTCCCCACGACTAGGTAAGCCTAACACGTTGCGGAATATACAAGCTATGAACACTTAAATAAGAAAACAATGGAAAAATAGGATAAAAGATATGTAATCCGTACCGCTTGGCACATACATCCGTCAACACCATAAATAAAACACTACCAAGATCCGGAATCCCACGGTAACACAGACTAAAAGAGAATATACAACTGTGGCTCTATGTGTAAAGAGTGTCTAACAACGAAATGAAGGAAAAATGCCAACTAGTACTATTAGAATAGAAGGAAAGCCTCCGGATCCGCGGACGTAGCAGATCATACCTCGAGGTCTCCCAGAAAGCTGCGGAATCACCTAGCACGGGCCTGCTCTGATGTACCTGGATCTGCATAGCAAACGTGGTCAGAAGAGTAGCATGAGTACACCACGGCGGTACTCAGTAAGTGCCAAGCCTAACCTCGATGGAGTAGTGACGAGGAAGTCAGGGCCCTACTGAGAAAGAATAATATAATGATAATAACAATAATAAGCAGTTTAAATGATAATAATTTCCAAAATTAACAACAATAAATGATTACTGCAATCGTCTACAATTAAGCTAACAACAAATAGTCAACTCAATAAAACCAGTCCAGGACCTGTGGGAATCGAACCCACAGTCCCATTGACAGTACCTCTGGGTCTCCGGGAATCGAACCCGCAGTCCCTACCAATAACTCAGGATCTCGGGAATCAAACCCGTAGTCCCTACCAATAACTCGGGATCTCGGGAATCGAACCCGTAGTCCCTACCAATAACTCAGGATCTCGGGAATCGAACCCGTAGTCCCTACCAATAACTCAGGATCTCGGGAATCGAACCCGTAGTCCCTACCAATAAATCAGGATCTCGGGAATTGAACTCGTAGTCCCTACAAATATCACTCCGGGTCTCTGGGAATCGAACCCACAGCCCTGGGTCTCCGGGAATCGAACCCGCAGTCCACAAGCACAACAAATAAAGGAATACACAGAGAGAGTAAATTATGCTTAACTATAACTTCACCGAAAAATAGTACCAATAATTATCAAAAATAAGACAATTAGGCAACTAGACAGTCAGGTACTACCTAATCATGCTTTTCAAACTACTACCGATAAAATATCAAATTAACAGCTAAAGACAGAAATATCACTCATTGAACATTTTTAAATAAAGTATGTGTTCAACGACCAGCGCATGTACACGCCCGTCACCTCGCGTACAAGGCATTGAAATTATCACATAATATCCTAGGGGTGAAAATTCCCCCACACGAGGTTAGACAAGCCACTTACCTCGACTCCGGTACAAAACCGCTAAGAAATAACCCTCTTGCCGCGAATGTCGGCCTCCACAAGTGTAGTATCTGATAAAAAATCAATAGAATCACATCAAAATAGGCCAATTGGGCATTACCCAATCAAAATAACTCAAAATACACCAAACCCACAAGTTGCCAAAACCCGACTTTCGGTACGCTTATCGAAAAATCACGAAAATTATATATTTGGGTTCCTTATCTCAATACGAGTCTAGGCATATAAAATTTACCAAAATCGGACTCCATTTGCCCGCTCAAATCAGAGATTTTCTAACATTTAGGCCTAGGGCTCAAACCCACCTTTAATCTTCCAATTTCAGTGAAATAATCACGGATTTCATGATAAACCAACGAATTAAGGTCAAGAAACTTACCCCCGATGATTTCCCGATGATATCCCGGCGTTTCCCCTTCAAAATCCTCTCTTGGAGCTCAACAATGGCGGTTTTGGTGTGTTAGGCCGCGACTGAAATGTTCTGGACTTAAAGTCACTGCCAGGCCATTTTACTCTACGCGATCGCAGCACTGGGCTTGCGATCGCGATGCACAAAAATATGGGCGGCCTAATTTTCCTCTACGCGATCGCGTGACCCTAGACGCGATCGCAGTGAACAACTCAGCAACCTTACGCGATCGCAAACGTACTCAACGCGATCGCGAAGAACAAACTCGTCCGGCTCCCCAAACTACCCTACGCGATCGCATACTCCCTCACGCGATCGCACTGCTTCCGACCATACTCCCTCACGCGATCGCACTGGTTCAATCTCCAGACTTACGCGATCGCAGGCTTTACTTCGCGATCGCAAAGCTCGGGATTTCTCCCTTACGCGATCGCATGACCATCTCCGCGATCGCGGAGAGCAAAATTGCTCTGCAATTATTGCAGCAGAACAGCAGTGCCTTTTGGCACAAATTGGTCCGTTTGGACCCCCGAATTCATCCCGAGGCTCCCGGGACCCAACGAAAACCACCAACATACTCCAAAACACGATATGAACTCATTCAAATCATAAAAACACGTCTAACAACATCAAAACCCATAATTCACATCGAATTCAAGCCTAAATTTCTTAAAACTTTCCGAATTGCACATTCGATCTATAACCCGACCAAACGACGTCCGAATGACCTGAAACTTTGCGGACATATCCAAATTCACATAACGAAGCTACAGAAATTGTCGGAATTCCATTCCGACCCCCGGATCAAAATCTCACCTATCGTTCAGATTCGCCAAAATTTCAACCTTCGGCATTTCAAGCCTAATTGAGCTAATGACCTCCAAAATACATTCCGAACGCGCTCCCAACCCCGAAATCACCCAACGGAGCTAATGAAACCATCGGATTTCCGTTCCGAGACCGTCTTAACACTGTTCCGATTACGGACCATTTTCTATCTTTAAAGCTCTCATTTAGGGACTAAGTGTCCCAAAATACTTCAAATTTCAGGGCCGACTCTCCCGGCAAACCACAATAGCATAAATGTACTTAGGGAAATAGTTAAATTAGGGATTGGGGCGAAATTTTCTAAAACGACCGACTGGGTCGTTACATCTTCCCACCCTTAAAAGATTCGTTCGTTCTCGAAGGAGCATAGAAAACATACCTGGAGTAGTGAAAAGATGAGGGTACTGGCTGCGCATATCCTGCTCGGTCTCCCAAGTCGCCTCCTCGACCGGCTGGCCCCGCCACCGAACCTTTACCGAAGCGATGTTCTTTGACCTTAGCTTTCTGACCTGCCTGTCTAGAATGGCTACTGGCTCCTTAACATAAGACAGATCCTTGTCTAGCTGAACCGAAGTGAAATCCAACACATGCGACGGGTCACCATGGTACCTCCGGAGCATGGAGACATGAAATACGGGGTGAACTCCGGCTAGGCTGGGAGGTAAGGCCAACTCATAAGCAACCTCCCCAACATGCCTCAAAATCTCAAAAGGGCCAATAGATGTAGGACTCAACTGGGCACATTAGCCTGATATAACCTGAAGATATTCCCTCTTGTTCAACAATTAAGTCTTAGAGCCTAATTCCAACATCCGGAATTCTATGTCAGAGCTTGTTTTCATCAAGAGATCACTCAATATTCCTCAAACGCCATCCTCAAACATGATTGCATAACCTTGCTGGATTCTTACCTTGCAACACTAAATCCACAGGACCACGATAATATTTTATGATCAAATTAGCCAAAAATTCAACGAATCGGATGCTCCCATTGCACCTCACGATCTACATAGGTCTCGTTCCAACTTTTACAATACTGACACGATGGAAGAGATGTGCTGATATCCATAACCAACTACTGAGTCAACAATTCATTGGGTCTATACTCCTGACAAGATCCATTACCTTGTCCTAAACCAGAGGATGATCCTTTCCTCTATAATATATTTCATATAATCAGTTGGCATTGACCCCAAATCACATAATCTCATCTCACCAGTACGAACTCCTCAGGCAATAAGTCACATCAGACATAATGAAAAGTCCCACAAGATGGCACAATGTGCCAGTAGGCTACTGATTCGTACGTGATACAAAAGGAAGGCGAACACTAGAGAGAACTATTCAACTCTCACATTAACATGGACTTCCTCAGAAAATAGGAAACAGAACACATAAAAGCAATTATAGACACTGAAATAAACATCACACTGTTACGGCGTGCAACCCGATCCCAATAATATGACCATGGCGGCGTGCCACCCGATCCCAACAATATAACCATGGCGGCGTGCCACCCGATCCCAACAATATAGACTCACACAAAGAGTCATATGTCGAGTTGAATAGCTCATCACATCAAAATACTGAATATCGATCATAAGCACACTAAGGTGCATGATATCAGACTCAATGAAAACATATAGCGCTATAGGCTATGAACTCAAGCACAACCGAGGTGCGACATAAGATATGAGCCTCAAGAGCCATCATGCTCATATAACATCACCGCTGAGCGGAACCTCAACACATAAGGAACTTACCAAGCCGTCGCACACTCATACGGCGCAATATATCTTTACTTGAATTAACTACCCGCGAAATAAGACCGCAACTATCCCTCCATAAAGGGCGCATTGCTGGAAGAAACATAACTGGCCTGACGCAAGGCTCACTTCCACATTTAAATCTATCCACCGACCTTAAGTCTATCCTGGTCGTGCCAAGCTAAGTCAATAATATTTCACAGGTCTATAACTCACTAAGTAGAGTGCCCTCCAGGCATAAGTTCTCAAATGGATGATATCACCAAAATCCTCATACTTGGTTTAAATTTCTAACCAATCAAGTGACTACAAGTCACACCTATACAATCTTCTTGTGGGTCAAGCTCCCACCATCTTCCGAATAATTAAACGGACTTGCACATTCAGCCCACCGGCTGCACTAACACTGAAAAGCGATCAGGAGTCCCTAACCGGGATGTGAAGCCTTTCTCATAGAACACCGATCTCAAATGATACTGATGTTAATACCCATCTTACTCAAAACAGTGACACTCTTTCCCTGCTCATCCGAGCTCTTTATATCACATTCATTGACCAAATTGTGACCTTGGTCCTTACTTCAAATTTTCATACTACTCGCTGCACCCTACGTGCCAATATACTATAGGCACAATTTCCATCATAGCTCTAGAACTGACGATAGGCTAATACTTCATCACATAAGACTTTCCATTAAGCTCCCTGCAGGAGAACTATAACAACATACGGCGAATTCTCATAACCATCGAATATGCCAATCCATAAGTAGTGGTCCAAGCCACCATAACCCTTCCCGAGATCTGCCTACTCATAACAAGCCCTTAATAGAAGAATACTTCAGAATAATATCAATCATTGCGGCCGACAAGTCTCAAATGCACTGCCACAAATCACATGTATAATTCGATCACGTTGCATGAACCGATCATTGACACTAATACGCCAACTCAACTATGGCTGATCAATCTACTTCCTTCCAGGTTATCCTTGATTGCCTTAGAAATGTTAATATCTTCCTTCAATACCTAACTTATTCCAACCGCACTTACCCCGAGTGACCTTAAATCATGAGGCCATGCTATCTTAAGAACGACGACTATTTCACGTCTCTCAAATACTACACCACAAGTCAAAACATCATAGATCATTTTGTGCCTTTCTTCATAAGTTGCTTCAAAAGCTTGAGCCTCAACTGTACTTATAGACTCAGAATTATCAGGCACCACACTTTACCTCTTGAATTCACTAGGACCGCTATTGAGAACCATCCGGCCCTGACTTGGCCCAGTACCCAACCAACTCTACTGAATGTTTATAACATATGAATACCCTCTCGATAAAGCACCCAGCGGAACCACTTCCCGCGAAGCCAGCACCTATACGAGGCATAAGTCATGAATCTTTCCTCAAGTTTGAACATGAGCCAGTAAGGCTAACCATAACATGCATTCAAAAGTACATATACTCAAATTACCACACATGGTCCTTTCCCGTGGCTGCAATAACACAATAATACGCTAGTATCCAGAATTCACACCGGTAATTAACCATGCGACCCAATCTTAAGCGGTGGGACTCTCCCACTTAGCCCAAAGACACTATTACACGACTCTCGAACACATTAGAACCATTCTCTCGAGTCATTTACTATTATTCAACTGCAACTCACTTGATCCAACGAATATAACCACATGTGCTCTATTAGCACTCTAACATCATAGGGTATGACCTCATCCCAATACAACCAAACATCTTCTCGCTCCATGCACCGAGCATTCTCTACCAACAACATCTTAAAACATACTATGATTCTCACACGCCTACGAAGCACCATGTAGCCTTTGTCAAATATTTCCCTTGCTGATAATAAAATGCAGAGGTTATTAGGGACACAGGAACATCTAAAGTCCCAACATTATACCATACGAGCCTCAACTCTTGCCCATCCGCAAGTTTTCAAGAACTTTGGAATAGCACCTAAATACATCGCAGGCCAAATCTGACATGACACATGACCCATAATTACATCGTTGATAGTGAAATCCTTTCACTTGACACGAAGCCTTAAGATACATCTTGCTAATCCATGATACTAGCCCTTAACAATCGTACGTCTTCATCATAAAACAAGCCCAAGGCATTCGTTTGGTACATGTCCTTCTTAAGACAGTTAAACTCATTTTCCCCAGCATCTCTGCTGGCTGAATCCTTCGCTAAATAGATATCTCATATGAACCATATAGTCTTTATTACCACCAACTATTTTTAGATCTACATCCACCTTGTGATTCTACCATTGCTCTGACGATTTGGCAGTTAAGTAAACCTTGTCACGACCGTACTATCAACCGAATGCCAGAACCTAGTGCACCCCCCATGTGCACAATTGAAGATCTCTCAATTCTCTTGCATTATCGATATGGACGACACGCGGTAACAATAGTTGAGTAAATTCTTGACTCCCTTGAGATCTCTCTACAGCGTCACGAATCGTCGGTGCATACTTGATACCGAGTGCGCAATTTCAATACACGAGTGGATACAAAAGAACATATGACATAGGCTTCAACTGAATAAATGACGCACGATAAGGAATTCAAAGAATTGAAGAGTTTCCTAAACAGTTACATAGCCTCTCGTAGATAAATACAGACGTCTCCGTATCGATCAGCGAGACTCTAAGTAACCGGTCCGTGTCCCGTGACTCCTATGAACCTAGAGCTCTGATACCAACTTGTCACGACCCTAGTTCACCAATCGTGAACATGTCGTGATGGCACCCAGTCCCCACGACTAGGTAAGCCTAACACGTTGCGGAATATACAAGCTATGAACATTTAAATAAGAAAGCAGCGGAAAAATAGGATAAAAGATATGTAATCCGTACCGTTTGGCACATACATCCGTCAACACCATGAATAAAACACTACCAAGATCCGGAATCCCACGGTAACACAGACTAAAAGAGAATATACAACTGTGGCTCTATGTGTAAAGAGTGTCTAACAACGAAATGAAGGAAAAATGCCAACTAGTACTATTAGAATAGAAGGAAAGCCTCCGGATCCGCGGACGTAGCAGGATCATACCTCGAGGTCTCCCAGAAAGCTGCGGAATCACCTAGCACGGGCCTCCTCTGATGTACCTGGATCTGCATAGCAAAAGTGTGCAGAAGAGTAGCATGAGTACACCACGGTGGTACTCAGTAAGTGCCAAGCCTAACCTCGATGGAGTAGTGACGAGGAAGGTCGAGGCCCTACTGAGAGAACGATAGCATAATGATAATAACATTAATAAGCAGTTTAAATAATAATGAATCTGAAATAACAATAATAAAGTGATTACTGCAACCGTCTACGATTAAGCTAACAACAAATAGTCAACTCAATAAGACCAGTCCAGGACCTGTGGGAATCGAACCCACAGTCCCATTGACAGTACCTCTGGGTCTCCGGGAATCGAACCCGCAGCCCATGTCTCAATAAATAATCAATAACTCGGGATCTCCGGGAATCGAACCCGTAGTCCCTACCAATAACTCAGGATCTCGGGAATCGAACCCGTAGTCCATGGGTCTCTGGGAATCGAACCCGCAGTCCACAAGCACAGTAAATAAAGGAATACACAGAGAGAGTAAATTATGCTTAACTATAACTTCACCGAAAAATAGTACCAATAATTAACAAAAATAAGACAATTAGGCAACTAGACAGTCAGGTACTACCTAATCATGCTTTTCTAACTACTACCGATAAAATATCAAATTAACAGCTAAAGACAAAAATATCACTCATCGAACATTTTTAACTAAAGTATGTGTTCAACGACCAGCGCATGTACACGCCCGTCACCTCGCGTACAAGGCATTGAAATTATCACATAATATCCTAGGGGTGAAAATTCCCCCACACGAGGTTAGACAAGCCACTTACCTCGACTCCGGTACAAAACCGCTAAGAAATAACCCTCTTGCCGTGAATGTCGGCCTCCGCAAGTGTAGTATCTGATAAAAAATCAATAGAATCACATCAAAATAGGCCAATTGGGCATTACCCAATCAAAATAACTCAAAATACACCAAACCCACAAGTTGCCAAAACCCGACTTTCGGTACGCTTATCAAAAAATCACGAAAATTATATATTCGGGTTCCTTATCTCAATACGAGTCTAGGCATATACAATTTACCAAAATCGGACTCCATTTGCCCGCTCAAATCAGAGATTTTCTAACATTTAGGCCTAGGGCTCAAACCCACCTTTAATCTTCCAATTTCGGTGAAATAATCACGGATTTCATGATAAACCAACGAATTAAGGTCAAGAAACTTACCCCCGATGATTTCCCGATGATATCCCGGCGTTTCCCCTTCAAAATCCTCTCTTGGAGCTCAACAATGGCGGTTTTGGTGTGTTAGGCCGCGACTGAAATGTTCTGGACTTAAAGTCACTGCCAGGCCATTCAAAGAAACAAAATAATCATAGAAATCATGCTAATCAATCAAAAACAGAAAAACAAAGGGATAGGTGTAAGGCCCCGGAAAATTTCGCTAAGTAATATAGGATTCCGTGGTGCCACGTAGGCTAATTATTATATTTTATGTGCTATGAACATTATGGACATCAATTAGACTTGCTAAATATGAGTATGAGTCTTATGGTAAGTGATATGAGGTCCAAATGAAAGCCCAAGTGTAAGCCAAATAAGAAACTTTTCGAAATAGGCCAAATTTCCAAATGGATTCACACAAAGCTCCACTTTAAACGATCATATATAATTCTTTATAAGGTTTTATGTGGTGAATAGCATATCAAATGAAAGACCTTTGAGTCTAGTTTCCAACGCTTCAAACCGTTTGTCATTTGGACATTCCTACACAAAGTTTTGATCAAATTACCAAAGGCTGGAAAATACGATCGTGTGTCAGGTCAAATCTGCGATCCGCATGTTCCTTCTGCGGTCCGCATGTTCGTTCTGCGGTCCGCATTTTGACCGCAGATTGAACCAGTGTAGCTCATTTTTGGCTGCCGATTTTGCGGTGCATTTTGCGGCCCGCATGTCTATTCTGCGGTGCATTCTGCGATAGCAGAATTTACATCGCAAGGTTATTCTTCTAATTTTATAACCCGACCCCATTTCAATATATAGGCTTTGGGGTTCATTTTGGGGTCATTTCTTACTGATTTTAGAGAGAGGTGAGAGTATTTTAGAGAGAGAAGGAGGAACCCAACATCCAAATCATCCAAATCTTGCATCAATCTTCAAGAATCAAGAACCCAATAGCAAGTTCTTCATCTAAGAGGTAAGATTCTATACCCTAGGGTTTAATTTCGAGTTTGGTGTATAAGATGAGTTATTGAGGTATGATTCTTGGTTTTATTAGTATTGTGTATACATGCATGTACAACTTAGGTTTATGGGAAGATTGTTTAACTTAAATAACTAAAGATTGGGTTAGGGAATGAAGGAAGTCTTAAAAGGGGATTCGAAATCAAGATGCTCAACTAGTGTTTGATAAATTGTTCAAATGAGCTATTTTCATGAATATCTTTCTAATATGTGTTTAATTTTGTTATGTTTCATAGTATATTGGAATTGCTAGAGTTTTTGGAGTGTTGTAGTAACTTAAGGAAAGCTCAATCGAGGTATGTATGGCTAACTTTGATTCTTGTGAAATCGCCCTTATGTGTGCAATTCGTTTGGCATGTGTTAATTTGAGAGATTGTGTGTAATTTGTTGATTTTGTTGTTGGGTATCTAATTGATGTTAAACTACATGTGGTGTGGTATGAAATATGAATTGAAAGATAACAAGGGAATTGGAATTGGTGAAGAATTGTGAATAATGGTTATGATGGCCTTTATGGCACCTTGTGGAAAAGAAACGAAACACTTGAGAATTGGTTTATTGTGGAAAATTGTTGAACATACTTGTGTGAATATTTTTGATTATGGAAATATTGTAACTTGGTTGTGATATTGGCTTGATAAGTAATTGAGAACATGGAACAATGTGCAAGTTGCTTATTTGAACTTGTTGAAATTGTGTGTAGTACCTTATCTGCTGTTTGAAATTGTTGTGTTTTAAACTGTAAGGCGGGGTCGTGTTGCGCGCCGCAACATGAGTAAATAAGGTGTGGGTTGGGGTGATAAGGGTGGCCGAGGTAATAAGGGTGGTCGGGGGCAATAAGGATGGAAAGCGATCGAAATCGCTATTGAAAATTGATACAAAAATCAATGATGTGAAATTGTGAAAGGAGACAACAGGAGAGTTTGCAACCTGGGGGCACTGATTGCCCCTATGTTTGACTACCTGCAATTTGTGTGGTTGATTGGTTGTTGTTCTATTTGTTTACCTTGAACGTGTTTGTGTTGAGGCTTATCTGAAATGAGTAAAAGGTGGAAAACATGGTTGGCCGGCTTGATTAGTTTTGATGTAATTTAATGGCTTGAGTTTACTTGGGACAAAGTTTGTCCATACATACCAGTACAATTCAAGTGTACCGACGTCCCTTTTGCCGGGGACGCTACATTCGTATTATGATTGTAGGTGAATCAGTAGCAGGTACTTCAGCTCATCGGCAGTAGCATCCTTCATCTTCCACTGCCCGTTTTGGTGAGCCCCTTTCCTTTCGGGGCCCTACGTGGCTCATGCCACTCTTGTTTAGGCTTTATTTTGATTTTGTGTAAGGTATAGCCGGAGCCTTGTTACCGGCAAGTATTGTATCGTCCTTTGTATCCTAGAGGTTCCGTAGACATGTAAACTGTGGGATTCGAGGCTCATGTATATATTATGTTGGGCGTTGTAAAAACTGTAAACTTGTTAATGAATCACTCGCATGGTTATGTTTGTATATTGTGAAATCAGTTATAATTGGTAAGGTATTTGGTTAATGAGAATTAATCAACACAGGGGTAACACGTGGGAATGAAAGGCACCCAGGTCCGCTTGACTGGGGCTACCTAGTCAGGCGCCGGCCATGTCCCTCGATTTGGGGCGTGACAAACTTGGTATCCGAGCCTAAGGTTTTAAAGTGTCCTAGGATGTCTCGGAGCCGTGTCTAGTAGTGCCCTTCTTATCGGTGTGTTGTCGACCACATCATATAAGTTGGGGGCTGCACGGGCATTTAGGAATTTACCCATTTCTTTGATATTCCGGATCGTGCGATATGGCTCAAGATATGGAGCTAATTTCCTCTCTAAGTATTAACCTCAATATTGGTAATTTTGTTACCATAATCTGTGAATTTGAAGCATGTAAGGTGAGATTTATCTCACCATTAAGTCCAAGTGGATCATCCAAGGACTTGTTAGGAGAATGTGTTGAGTCATGGAGTGATTGGTAGAAGTTGTTGTTATGGAGAGTACCCTCGTTCTTACTAATGTCATTGTACCACCAGATCATGTAGTATTTCATCAGTATGTACGGCTAAAATCCCTTCTCTTAGAAAATAAGCTTCCATGGTGCTCGCATAAATGTTGTAGGTTCAAAATATAATTAATGCAGTACCCGTTTTGTTATGTTAAGTGAATTATTGCTGTGAAAATATATGTTGGAGGTACTTTTTCATTTGTTTAATATATTATTCTTGGTAGATGAGGATATGTAAAGAATGTGAACTATGTGCTAAAATGACTAGACTTCAAGTCAAGTTTAAATAGATATTTTGATGCCAAATTTTGTGAGAAAACTTGTTATGGTTGATTCTTCCAAATTGTTCTTATGTGTACCAAAAGAATTTGATTGATTGTGACTAGTTGATGGTAATATACAAAGATATTTGGAAGCAAAGAAAGTGAATGTGTAAATGTGGTAAGATTGAACTTTGGATTCTTGTTGTGATTGATACTTTACATGAATTGGTGTTGTGACCCGATGTTTGTGAAAAATGCATTCCAATATGATCAATGTGCTATTATTGACAACATAAAATGGGTGCAAGGGGTATGAATCATGCATTGAAATGTGAAGGCCTTAAAT
This sequence comes from Nicotiana noctiflora, assembly GCA_032618575.1. Lineage (NCBI taxonomy): Eukaryota > Viridiplantae > Streptophyta > Magnoliopsida > Solanales > Solanaceae > Nicotiana > Nicotiana noctiflora. The sequence continues at coordinate 151,856 of JASVEL010009187.1, read as the reverse complement.
TGAAATTGAAGCAGCATATATTAAATAAAACTGTGTGAAGTCCTCTGTGCATAGACATGTTGAAATAAGTCAAATGCTTTTGAGAAACAAAATGTATACAATGTGTCGAGAACTCGAAATGAAATTGTACCTGGTGATACTTGTGACATGAGGGAATATGAAACAGATTATGATGTTGATGTGAAATGCGAGGAACAAGAGATTGTGTTATGAAATGTGGCCTAGTTCCAAGTCTGATGTGATAATTATGGCCCTAAGAGTCGATGGACAAATATACGTGAAAATGGTATGATTCTTTTATTTGATAATGTGGTGATCATTTAAAGTGTTTAATTCGTAATTGTGATTTCCTTATTATTGTATGAAGCACATAGGTGTATAATCTGATATGTGAACCCTACAGAAGGGCTATGATATGCATCCTATAGGTATGGAACTTATGTGAAATCTATGTGATCCATTTTATTTGGTAATGTGGTGATTGTTTAAACTTTTTGTTAAACCCTTATGATTTCCTTGCCCTTGCATAGATATATTCTTAAAAAGAATCCAAATTACAAAATAGTTCATGCACATGCTCTTTTAATGAGACGTATTATTTACAAATTCTCCCGATCACAGTTCTTGTATGTACAACCTCCTATGGAATTGACCTCTATAATTGTGTTCCTGAATTGAGTTATAACACTATTGATATTTCCTACTTGTTTTTCCTAAATTCTCAACAAAGGACTATTCCCGATGAATTTCTTACAGAAACGTCTCATTTAAATTGACAACATTTGCTCACTTGTGCCTATACATGCACCATTGTAAAGTTTGTACATGTGGTGCCAAGTTCCATGCAAAGTATTCAAGATTTGTGATCCTTCCCGAGTCACTCTTTTTCTCAGTTGTGTATATGGCTTATATGGCTTGAGCTGCCAATCTACTCTCTTGCAAGTAACATCATGAAAACCTTCTTTCTATCAAGAAACGTAAAAGCATGCATCTACACTTATCCTACAAGTACATGTCAATTGAAATGGTCACTGTGTGCATAAAATTTTTCTGAAAATTGAGATTTTCGCATCCCATCATAGGAAGATCTTGTGTCGCCATAATTTTGGTTTCCACTTGAGATATCCCGTAGTAAGTAGCTCACTTGGTTTCTAGTGTTGTGGTTGCCCGTGATGTAGAATTGTATTGAAGTTTGGAAGATAGTATAACATAGGCATGTCCAACTCATAACGAATGATTATTCTCTCTTTATGTCTCCACAATGTTTTAATCGTATTCCTTATTTAGTGAATTCATTGTGCTAGTTCCCTACACTTGTACGACAACGATAAGAGAACATTCCCTTCTATGTATCACTATGACACTTCCTTTTTTCAAGTCAAAACCTATGGAGATCTCATCATGAACATTTGCAAACCTTCAGCGATTATTGTGCACTGTCTCATTGTGTTTGGTTTTCTTCACACCCTCAACTTCTAGAATTATGGACTATGTCATTGTCATGTGTGGAGAGTTTTACTACCCTTGGTATCTCACCTTCTTGGCTAGATATGAGTGTTATTTTCCTTCTCCCTGGAGCGTCGTGTTAACTATTAGAACCATCTAACCAATTCATGATTTTGCCCCAATATCAAGATTTCCTAGCTATTGAGTTTCACTCGTGAAAGGTCGAGATTAGATGACTTAGGATTTTTGTACATATCATGAACATGTTGATTTGAATGAAAAAAAAATGGTCATAATTTTTTTAGTTCCCTCATATATGATCAATTACCAAAAAGTGTTAAGTTGTCTAGAATATGGTAATCTCATAAGCGTTCAATTATTTTCATCCTTATAGGCTTGTGGCATAGATTCTGTTCGTCAAGTAATGTTAAGAGTGTAATTTAACTTCGTGTATTTTGAATCCCATATCACATTCAAAGTGCTAGAGTATTCCTATTCGGGGTCGACGGATTTTCCCTACACTTTAGAAAATGAGTGGTTCACGTACTTGAGTATTCCTCCTTTATGGTTCCTATTTCCCATGTACTACTTACTCTTATTCGTCATTTGTGTATTAATTGAGGTAGTCATAATGATTAACCATGTTAGTATTGTTAGTAGTAACATTTTCTGTCTCTTAGTATACAACCTCATAAAGTACTCTACCCAGTGCATTAATGGATTCTTGAAGAACTCCAGCCTGATCTTGAACTTTGTTGTTCCTCATTGATTAGATCCCGATCCATTGAGCATTGTAAGTTTAGACGAGTCAAAGATGAAGCTTCATAGTGTGGTCACATATATGTTGGGTAGGTAATTTTATGGTCAGTTTATGAAAGCACATCTTAGGGTAATTATTAAGGGTCATCAAGGGTTTAGTGTGAGTGTACCCCTAAAAATGTTATGTGAGTTGACAATAAAAGTAACATGACTGTATTACACATTAGGTTGCAATAGGTGTATGATATTCCTCATAATTGTTCCTCATGTACTTTGTGTTTCCATATGCTTATGTCTAAGAAGATAGTGATGAAAAACAAAATGTGGGTATGAATTGACTTGATTGAACCATATAATCATGGTAATATCCTATATGATGCACTACTAGCAAGACTCATGATGGCTTGGCTTCATATGGACTGTTGATTGAAATGAAATTATATTCTTGTTGATGAACACTTTTGCGATTACATTAATGGCTGGTAAGGACTATTATGAATACATGATTGTTTGTTTACTATGAACTGACATCCTTGATGGTATGATGCCGAGTTATGGAATTGTGGGTTATTTTTGTTATCATGAATTGCAATATCCAGTGGAGTGAAAATTGTACAGTGGAAGTTATAAAAAGGTAAAGTCAATGGATAGTTATCTCATGCAAGATGTTATCCGTCATCCTTATTATGTATGTTTGGGAGTTGATATTATTTTTGAGAAGGTGTTATGATAATGCTTGTAAGTCGATAATGTCGCGTAGAAGGATAAATGTGTCGTGGAAGGAAAGTACTTTCGTTTGATTGAATACCAGTTAGTTTTGACTTGGAATGTACCATATAGGTATTTTGATGTAAAACTGTGTAGTCCATGTTCTGGTATCCATATGTTAATGTAGTTTTATAATACTGGGACTAGGATTGTGGATATATACATTGTGGTGCTATGTACAATTGTGGATGTGTGGTTAAGAAGATTTTGGTGATTCTCTGGCAGGTGGATAGGCCTAGTTACAAAGGAAACTCTGCCGAAATTTCTCAAAAATTTAAAAGTTAGTGAAAATTTTGAGACTGGAGGTAGGTTAGGAAAGAGATGTGTGTTGTTAAAGTGTTTGTGGAAGACTATACTCCTCATTCGAGGACGAATGATCCTAAGGGGGGGAGAATGTAAGGCCCCAGAAAATTTCGCTAAGTAATATAGGATTCTGTGGTGCCACGTAGGCTAATTATTATATTTTATGTGCTATGAACATTATGGACATCAATTAGACTTTCTAAATATGAGTATGAGTCTTATGGTAAGTGATATGAGGTCCAAATGAAAGCCCAAGTGTAAGCCAAATAAGAAACTTTTCGAAATAGGCCAAATTTCCAAATGGATTCACACAAGGCTCCACTTTAAACGATCATATATAATTCTTTATAAGGTTTTATGTGGTGAATATCATATCAAATTAAAGCCCTTTGAGTCTAGTTTCCAACGCTTCAAACCGTTCGTCATTTGGACATTCCTACACAAAGTTATGATCAAATTACCAAAGGCTGGAAAATGCGATCGTGTGTCAGGTCAAATCTGCGATCCGCATGTTCATTCTGCGGTCCGCATGTTCGTTCTGCGGTCCGCATTTTGACTGCAGATTGAACCAGTGTAGCTCATTTTTGGCTGCCGATTTTGCGGTGCATTTTGAGGCCCGCATGTCCATTCTGCGGTACATTCTGCGATAGCAGAATTGACATCGTAGGGTTATTCTTCTAATTTTTATAACCCGACCCCATTTCAATATATAGGCTTTGGGGTTCATTTTGGGGTCATTTCTTACTGATTTTAGAGAGAGGTGAGAGTATTTTAGAGAGAGAAGGAGGAACCCAACATCCAAATCATCCAAATCTTGCATCAATCTTCAAGAATCAAGAACCCAATAGCAAGTTCTTCATCTAAGAGGTAAGATTCTATACCCTAGGGTTTAATTTCGAGTTTGGTGTATAAGATGAGTTATTGAGGTATGATTCTTGGTTTTATTAGTATTGTGTATACATGCATGTACAACTTAGGTTTATGGGAAGATTGTTTAACTTAAATAACTAAAGATTGGGTTAGGGAATGAAGGAAGTCTTAAAAAGGGGATTCGAAATCAAGATGCTCAACTAGTGTTTGATAAATTGTTCAAATGAGCTATTTTCATGAATATCTTTCTAATATGTGTTTAATTTTGTTATGTTTCATAGTAGATTGGAATTGCTAGAGTTTTTGGAGTGTTGTAGTAACTTAAGGAAAGCTCAATCGAGGTATGTATGGCTAACTTTGATTCTTGTGAAATCGCCCTTATGTGTGCAATTCGTTTGGCATGTGTTAATTTGAGAGATTGTGTGTAATTTGTTGATTTTGTTGTTGGGTATCTAATTGATGTTAAACTACATGTGGTGTGGTATGAAATATGAATTGAAAGATAACAAGGGAATTGGAATTGGTGAAGAATTGTGAATAATGGTTATGATGGCCTTTATGGCACCTTGTGGAAAAGAAACGAAACACTTGAGAATTGATTTATTGTGGAAAATTGTTGAACATACTTGTGTGAATATTTTTGATTATGGAAATATTGTAACTTGGTTGTGATATTGGCTTGATAAGTAATTGAGAACATGGAACAATGTGCAAGTTGCTTATTTGAACTTGTTGAAATTGTGTGTAGTACCTTATCTGCTGTTTGAAATTGTTGTGTTTTAAACCGTAAGGCGGGGTCGTGTTGCGCGCCGCAACGTGAGGAAATAAGGTGTGGGTTGGGGTGATAAGGGTGGCCGAGGTAATAAGGGTGGTCATGGGCAATAAGGATGGAAAGCGATCGAAATCGCTATTGAAAATTGATACAAAAATCAATGATGTGAAATTGTGAAAGGAGACAGCAGGAGAGTTTGCAACCTGGGGGGCACTGATTGCCCCTATGTTTGACTACTTGCAATTTGTGTGGTTGATTGGTTGTTGTTCTATTTGTTTACCTTGAACGTGTTTGTGTTGAGGCTTATCTGAAATGAGTAAAAGGTGGAAAACATGGTTGGCCGGCTTGATTAGTTTTGATGTAATTTAATGGCTTGAGTTTACTTGGGACAAAGTTTGTCCATACATACCAGTACAATTCAAGTGTACTGACGTCCCTTTTGCCGGGGACGCTACATTCGTACTATGATTGTAGGTGAATCAGTAGCAGGTACTTCAGCTCATCGGCAGTAGCATCCTTCATCTTCGCCCGTTTTGGTGAGCCCCTTTCCTTTCGGGGCCCTACGTGGCTCATGCCACTCTTGTTTAGGCTTTATTTTGATTTTGTGTAAGGTATAGCCGGAGCCTTGTTACCGGCAAGTATTGTATCGTCCTTTGTATCCTAGAGGTTCCGTAGACATGTAAACTGTGGGATTCGAGGCTCATGTATATATTATGTTGGGCGTTGTAAAAACTGTAAACTTGTTAATGAATCACTCGCATGGTTATGTTTGTATATTGTGAAATCGGTTATAATTGGTAAGGTATTTGGTTAATGAGAATTAATCAACACAGGGGTAACACGTGGGAATGAAAGGCACCCAGGTCCGCTTGACTGGGGCTACCTAGTCAGGCGCCGGTCATGTCCCTCGATTTGGGGCGTGACATACGCGATCGCGTGACCCTAGACGCGATCGCAGTGAACAACTCAGCAACCCTACGCGATCGCAAACATACTCAACGCGATCGCGAAGAACAAACTCGTCTGGCTCCCCAAACTACCCTACGCGATTGCATACTCCCTCACGCGATCGCACTGCTTCCGACCAATACCCTACGCGATCGCATGAAACCTCACGCGATCGCACTGGTTCAACCTCCAGACTTACGCGATCGCAGGCTTTACTTCGCGATCGCAGAGCTCAAGATTTCTCCCTTACGCGATCGCATGGCCATCTCCGCGATCGCGGAGAGCAAAATTGCTCTACAGATATTGCAGCAGAACAGCAGTGCCTTTTGGCACAAATTGGTCCGTTTGGACCCCCGAATTCATTCCGAGGCTCCCGGGACCCCAACGAAAACCACCAACATACTCCAAAACACGATATGAACGCGTTCAAATCATAAAAACACGTCTAACAACATCAAAACCCATAATTCACATCGAATTCAAGCCTAAATTTCTTAAAACTTTCCGAATTGCACATTCGATCTAAAATCCGACCAAACGACGTCCGAATGACCTGAAACTTTGCGGACATATCCAAATTCACATAACGAAGCTACAGAAATTGTTGGAATTCCATTCCGCCCCCCGAATCAAAATCTCACCTATCGTTCGGATTCGCCAAAATTTTAACCTTCGGCATTTCAAGCCTAATTGAGCTAAGGACCTCCAAAATACATTCTGAACGCGCTCCCAACCCCGAAATCACCCAACGGAGCTAATGAAACCATCGGATTTCCGTTCCGAGATCGTCTTAACACTGTTCCGGTTACGGACCATTTTCTATCTTTAAAGCTCTCATTTAGGGACTAAGTGTCCCAAAATACTTCAAATTTCAGGGCCGACTCTCCCGGCAAACCACAATAGCAGAAACGTACTTAGGGAAACAGTTAAATTAGGGATTGGGGTGAAATTTTCTAAAACGACCGGCCGGGTCGTTACAATCCCCAACAATAACAAATCTGCCTGAGTCTCCAAACCCCCAATAGATATAACACAGGATCTATAGACATGATCCACAACAATCGTATCACCCACGGGGGTGGATACATGAACAGGTAAATTAAGACTACCACAAGTCGCACCCAAATGATGTGCAAAATAAGAAGACACGTATGAATATGTGGACCCTGGATCAAATAGAACAGAGGCATCTCTGTGACAGACAGAAATGATACATGTAATCACTGCATCGGAGGCAACTACATCACGCCTGTCAGGAAGTGCATAGAATCGTGCCTGGCCTCCACCAGATCTCTCCTCGCCTCTGGGGCGACCACGAGAAGACTGACCTCCACCTCTACTAGACTGAGATGGTGCTGAAGATGAGGGCTGATCCCTCTGCTGAGTCCTGTCCCTACGAAGTCGAGGGCCCTGTCTCCTCATGTGGCCAAACTCACCACACTCATAACATGCACCTGGTGCTGGAGAAGGGGACTGAAGAGAACCCCTCGCCGCAGAAGAACCCTGGGTTGATGAAGTAGGTGCTGCACCCTGGGCTGGAAGGGCACTAAGCGATGACTGACCCTGCTGAAACCCATGTCGACCACGACCATAAGAACCTCCGCTCTACTCTGGGCGGCCTGAATGAGAAGGTCTAGATGAGCGACCTCTGCTCTGCTGGGAATGCCCTCTAGATGGAGCACCGCTGAAACTGCCAGAACCGCGAGGCCTCTTGGCCTCCCGCTCCTCTCTCTCTCGACGACGATCCGCCTCGATGGAGCGTGCCATATCAGCTACCTGCTCAAACGATGATGACAGAACTCGCTCGCTGGTCATAAGAATACGGATAGAGTAGTTGAGGCCATCAATGAACCTCCTGATCCTCTCCCTATCATTAGGGATCATCCATGTGGCATGCCTAGCCAACTGAGTGAATCTAAGCTCATACTGAGTCACAGACATGTCGCCCTGAATCAACCACTCGAACCGGCGACGTAGCTCCTCGCGACGAGACCGAGGTACATATTTCTCTAGAAAGAGAGTAGAGAACTGCTGCCATGTGAGAGGTGCTGCTCTTGCAGGCCTACGCCTCTCAAACTCCTCCCACCAATCAAATGCGGGACCAGTGAACTGAAATGTAGTAAATGAAACTCCGCTGGACTCAAGAATACCAGCCGTACGCAGCATCTTCTGACACTTGTCCAAGAAACCCCGGGCATCCTCGCCCTCAACGCCACCGAAATGGGGTGGCTGAAGTCTACCAAATCTCTCGAGACGATGCTGGCTCGTCGTTGGGCATAACCTCGAACCATATGCTCTGGAGCCGGAGCCGGTGCGACTGGAGGAATAACCGGTGCAACCACCTGAGCGGGGACCGCCTCTGGCGTCTGAAGTTCCTGAACAACCTGCTCAGGTGTGCAAGCTGCAGAGGTCTGCTGACCACCCCCTGTCTGAGATGTCGCTGCAGTAGCGGTAGCTGAAACTACTTGTGCCAAACCGGAACACATCGATAATATCTGAGCAAGAGTCTCCTGAAGACTAGGAATAGCAATAGATACAGTCTGGCCCTGAACTGGGGCTACTGGAGCATCAACCACTGCGGGCTGCTCCTGAACTGGTACAACGGGCGGGTCAGCTGGCACTGCTTCAGCTGCCCTACCTCTACCTCTAGCACGACCGCGCCCACGGCCTCTAACAGGTGGCAATGGAGGTCGTCCACCTCGTCCCGATGCTCGCGTTCTCGCCATCTGCGAGAGAATAGAATATAGAAGTTCAGTTCTTAGAACAACAAGATCGCACGACAGAGTTCAAGAAAAGTGAAGTTTTCCTAAAGGTTCGCGGCCTCCCGAGGATAAGTACAGGCGTCCCCGTACCGATCCACAAGACTCTACTAACCGGCTCAAGACTCATGAGGCCTAGTAAACCTAGGCTCTGATACCAACTTGTCACGACCCCAAATCCGGTCGTGATGGCGCCCAACACATTGCTAAGCCAGCCTGACCAATCAATATCAACAACGGAGCTAGAAGCTCTCTTTAACCCATTTAAGCATATTAATTCACAAAGCAATAGCGATACAAATAACAAAAACGGGAAACCAAGTCCCATAATACATCAACTCCCATAGACCGAAGGGTCAAGAGTCATGAGCCTCTATCGAACATGAGTGTATAAAGGTTTACAAGATACCAAGTGCGGAAAGAAAAGTCAATACAAAATCAAGAGACGATAAGAAGGAATATCGGGTCCTGCGGACTCTGCAGCTACCTCGAATATCCACAAATGTCGCCTCGCACAGCTACTGGATCACTGCTGAGAGGTACCTGGATCTGCACACAAGGTGCAGGGAGTAAAATGAGTACTGCCAGACTCAGTGGTAATAAACAAGGGTAAGACATCGCAGATAAGAAATCCGCAATAAAGCACTATGTAAACCTATATTCAAATACCCTGTCACAGAATTAATATCAACTGTACCTGTACCAACAAGTACCAGCAAAACAGTAGAACAACTAGCAGATGTAGCTAAATGCAATGCAATGCATGATATGACCGCTACGGCGCGTAACCCGATCCAATTTGGGTACCCGTGCTCACAGTGGGGGTTCAGACTCCGGAGGGGCTCCTACAGCCCAAGCACAATATCACTGCGGCGTGCAGTCCGATCCAACATACATACTGCTGCGGCGCGTAGCCCGATCCACTACCAGTCAGCTAATATGCAAATACAGCCTCGCAGGCTCAAAAGTAGTTTTGAAAACCCTTTTTATCATTTTTCAGGTTGGAAAACAGTAATACCAAGTTCCAGAGATTGGAAATAGCATGATAACAAAAATAGCTACGGACTGGTAGTAACTAATATGTCAATATGATAAGACAATGATAACGATCCTCGCGGGATCCAATAACTGGCTCACGGCCCACAAGTATACTCAACCGCCCAAGAAGGGGTTCCTCGGCTCAAGAGTGGCCAATATCTCAATATATAGTATGCAACCATCCGAGAAGGAGGTTCGACGGCTCAAGAATAGCTAATGTCATAACACAGTATCAACAAGTCGGACTAAGCCATAGTCCCCAATCACAATCGATCCCGCACTCACAAGAGAGTACGTGTCTCACCGCTATACAGCGTCACAAAGTGATATACCGGGGTTCCGAACCCGCTGGTCATCACCCACATCTATTACTCACCTCAATACGGCGCGATGACTACTTTGCAATGCCCTTGCCACGAGAATCAAGCTCCGCACGTGTAGAATCTGATCAAATACAGTAGAAATACAACAAATTAGGCCAATGGGACGACACCCAATCAATACAACTCAATTTACATCAAAATTCCAAAAGTTGTCAAAACCCAACTTTCGGTACGCTTGTCGAAAAATTACAAAAGTCATATTTTCGGAATCCTCATCTCAATACGAGTCTAGGCATGTAAAATTTACCAAAATCGGACTCCATTTGCCCACTCAAATCGGTGTTTTTTCTTCAATTTAGGCCTAGGGCTCAGACCCACCTTTAATCTTCCATTTACAGGGATTTAACCAAGGATTTCATGTTAAAATGATGTAATTAAGCCACAAAACTTACCTCCAACGAAACCCCGATGATTTCCCAGAAATCTCCCGTCAATTTCTTCTCTTGGAACTCAAAAATGGAGGTTTTGGGTATTAAACCCGCGACTGACCAGTTCTGGTTTTAACTTCACTGCCAGCCTATTTTCTTCATCGCGTTCGCGACGCCTCTCACGCGAATGCGATGCCTTAACCCTCCTCTTCATCGTGAACATGACACTCCTTCACGCGTCCGCGAAGATCAACTCCTCAGCCCCCTGACTTTTACTCTATGCGAACGCGACGTGAAGTCATGCGTCCGCGATGCCTTACCTTTTCCTCTTACGCGAACGCGACCCAACCCATCGCAAACGCGATGGCCAACTGGCCCCAACCTACGCGAACGCGGCATTGCCCTCGTGAACGCGATGCCTTACTGAACCTGGCCTACGCGAACGCGGAACTCGCCTTTGCGAACACGAAGGCTTATTTCCTGCCCAGTGATCTGCAATTTACAGCAGACCCTTTCTTGTTTCAAAGTGCCGGATAATGGTCCGGATTCACCCTGAGGCCCCCGGGACCCCAACGAAAACCACCAACATACCCCAAAACACTATACGAACTTGTTCCAATCATAAAAACACCATCCTAAACATCAAAATCACTAATTACCCACGGATTCAAGCCTAACTTTCTTAAAACTTTCCGAATTACACATTCCATCAAAAACCCGACCGAACGACGTCCGAATGACCTGAAATTTTGCAGGCACATCCAAAATCACCTAACGGAGCTACTGCAACTGTCAAAATTCCATTCCGACCCCCGAATCAAAATCTCACCTACCGTTCGAATTTCGCCAAAATTCAACCTTAGCCAATTCAAGCCTATTTCTACACCGGGCCTCCAAATTCAATTCCGATCGCTCCCCTAAGTCACAAATCACCTCCGGAACTAACCGAATCATCAGAATCCGATTCCGAGCCCTCTAACCAAATAGTCAACTCCGGGTTGACTTTCCTTATTCAAGTTTCCTTCAAAAAGGCTATATGCCTCATTTTCAATCCAATTCACTCCTAACTTACTCGATAGACTCTAACACTGATATAAAAGCATAAAACATGTATTTACAACATAACGGGGTGGTAATTCCCGTGAAGACGGGCCGGGTTGTCACATTCACTTTCCTTGGTAGTAGTTGCAAAAAACTATACATCGTGTGCTAGTGTGAAGAGTATGCTTCATAGCACTAAATCAGAAAGCTGGTAGCATAGTGAAGGTACATAAGAATCACAGAACTGCATTTGAGTAAACAGTTCAAGATTTTATCAGTTCTCTTGACTTGCTTTCATGATTACCTCGACAAAGACAAGGGAGACAAAACTATTAGCAAAACAAGTATACACACAAATTTAAAAAAATAAACATTCCAATAGAAAATTCAGCCATTACAATGTCATTACAATACAAATGTTGATACAACATTCCCCTAAGCCCTACAATTTCAACAAAATTTCACTTCATTATATAGGAGAATGCAACTCCGACTATTAGCGAGCATAAAATTGCGATGACCATCTTCAACTTCACCACTTTTGCTTCCAATTCCATATTTATTTTAACTTCACAATTCTTCATAGTATCTATGAGTTCAATCTTATCAGTGAGCTCGTCTCTTTCAACCTTAAGAGCTTCCAAAGAAACATTCAACATCTTAATCTGACGATTTGCAGCTTCTAATCTTACAATGTTAATTGCAATTAAAGCAGCATCAGGATACTGTTCATCATGCCATTCCCAAAACCCACATCCTTCACCCTACTCAAACCACAATAAAATATTTTTAAATTTTGACCACTATAAAAGTTGGGAATTATAATAGGAATCGAAATAGAGAAATACAAAATACCTCAGCTTTATGACATTTGTAAAATCTTCTACCAGGGTTTAAGAGAGTTTTTGAAGTAAAGTGATTAGCAACTTCCCCACATCGGTAGATTCTCTTCGACAAACAGCTATTTTCCAACATTTTACAGCAGTTTCCGACCACCTGAATACTTAGAAATGGAAACGATGAAGAAGCCCTAAAATTTGATGTTTTGACTATGTTTTTACGATGGAATTGGGTCTGGTGTTAGGCATTTTATGTAGGGAATTGGGGCGGGTTGGTCAGGGGAATAAGGGCGGGTTAGTTTTATAAGTGTAGTGTGTTTAGATCGTGCCATGTGTCACATCCATTAAAATAAGGTTAAAAATGAATCTTTGTTAGACGGTAAGGGCATTAAAGGACATAAAGTATAACGGGGGATGATATTGAATAATATACCATAGTAGATTGGTATATTAGGCCATTTTTCGATCACAATAATAAGTAACGAATATCATTCTGGACCAAATTAATTGCAAGTCTAATGGCATGTTAAAGTTAAAAATTTCATATTCTTGCCATAATAGAAAAAATATTATTTTTACTTCATAAACGTAAAGGCCAAAACCAAGGAAAACTTGGTAAATCACATGAATTCTTAAATCACAGAAAGTTTTCATAAAAGATAGAATAAGTTCATCTACATAACTAACAAATTCACAAACAAACAACCTATCAATCCAAAGACAATACAATCACAAGCATGATATATAACGAAATAAGCGCTCTTCATTCAACATCAAAACAAAAATATGACAAAAATAATTCGTAACAAAGTGATAATCATGGAGAAATTGGACATTTATTGATGGATGTGTAATATGACGAAAATAATGGTCATGAATCTTACTTCAAAGCTTGACCGGACAACCTCGCCAACAAACTCAAATAAGCTCTCAAAAATCGGACGTCGAACTTAACAAAAGCTTCGCTCAATCTACTCCATCTGGTTAGGATCTACTAGGTGTCATGGAGGAAAAGCAGGAGGGTTTCAAGACTTTCATGGGTGATTTTGCTGAATTTTAGATCTGAAGTTTGGGGTGATTTATGGTGTTTTTAGATCTGGAACAAGGCGCTTTGGTAGAGGACGATCTTGGAAGATTTTAAGGTGGCGAAAATGGTCTTTCACAGAAGTCAATCTGCTTCGTTTCCACGGAGGAAATGGACATGCTATTCTTGTTCTTGGAAAAATGTTGTCTTCCTCTCCCCTTGATTTGTGAAGTCTGTTATATATAGGTAGGTGTGTGCCTTGGTGGTTAGGAAGAGTGGGGAACATGGGGGGAGTTGTGAGTAGTGGGTGTTTAGTTATGAGGAAGTGGGAAAATGGGGGTGAAAAAGTGGGGGTAAGACATGAGTGAAGTGGAGAAGTGGGGAAGTAGGGTGGTTTTATTTATTTTATTTTTATTCTTTAACTCTATATATTTATTTAACTTTTCCTAACCTTTTCTTTAATTAAATAAAAGAAGATAAAAATACGCGCACACACAAGCATATATATATATATATATATATATATATATATATATATATATACACTATAGCTAAATTATACTAACTAAAAATACTGTAGCTTACATCTAAATTAGAAGAAACGAAATATATATAAATTTTCTTCTATTTAAGCATAGAAAAAAATCTTATATTCTAAGAATATGAATATTTTTTTATAGTTTTTAATTTTCTTAAATAAAACATATTAAGAGTAAAATAAACATTTAAAATATTAAGATTAAAACTAAAAAAAATATTTACACTAAAGTAATATAGGTCATGGGGTATGGTAAAAAATTAGGTGTTCACAGCATGCCCCTCTTTGCTTGGAAACATGAAGAGTTTTCAGGCAAAGAAAAATGAACAAGGTGACTAATTTTTTACCTCACTATTATTTAAAAAGGAGAAAAAGGAAAAGGAAAAAAAATACGACCGAGCCTTGGTTTTAGGCAGCCTACATATCCCGGGTTATAAGGGAATCAGGTCACGTATAGTTCAAGTAAAAGAAGAGTAACAAAGTATTCTCAGAAGGAGAGTCGAGCGAAGGTCCGTCGAGGTTCCTATCCGTAGTTCCTATATCTTTGCAAACTTGTTTCTTGATTAGATGATGGAAGAAAGATCTTGACCATTTGTCTCTGCATGCATTACGCCAAAATTGGTTGTGGATGGTATTATCAAACGTTCTACTTTCTCTGGAAAGAACTCAAATCTTTTTTTTTTAATATCAAATTCGTGTTTGGCAGAAAAACCTACAAGGCAACACAAACAAACAAAACAAACAAAAATTTTCTCGCCCAGTTTGCACAGGAAAATTTTTATGAGTTATTGAAAACACATTAAACTATCATTGCTATTATAGAATAACGAACTGAAAAAGACACATTTTGAAAAAAAATAATAGGGAATGTTATAGCATGTGTTAACAAGAAGGAAGACAACCAGGGGATGGAGTACCCTTGTTGGAAGTAAGATGAGGGTTGACTTGATGCCTTGGTTAAGGCTGGGCGCCTTTTCAATATATCAACTTGCTTCAAATGAAAGCCTTGTAGATTGGTCTTGCCGTCTTTTCTTTGCCTTATTTTTGGAACAAAGTTAAACCGAAAGGGATTCAAAGAAGAGAAAAAAATAATGAAATAGAGAATAAGTTTAAAACAAGAGGTGTCCCTTTAGGGGAACAAAACTATGGACTTATCTGGGAGTACATGCACACTTCAATGAACATGACATGCCTTTGGACTGGATGCGTGATCTATATAAACCGTCCGATTCTCAGAAACTCATCACAATTTTTTATTTGAAAGCAGGAAACCTTGCTCATGATTGTGTTGATTCCATGGTTGTGTGGATCCTTTTTTCGATCAACAGTGCCCTTTGCTGGTTTTCACTAGCTGATCTCTCTCATTTCTCTTCTCACCATCGTCTTATAGTGCTCTTTGTGAGTTTTCGCTAACAAGACTCTCTCATTTCAATTTCTCTACTTACCATTGCCTTATGGTGATCGAGAGTTTTCACCTATAAGACTCTCTCATTTTATTTCTCTCGTTTAGTTGCATCTGATCCAAGTAACATATCCTCTAATTCTTGAACATTCTCGCTGATTGATCGGAAGGACTTGGAATGATTTGGGTAAAAATAATTTGGATCGAATTACAACTTTGGAACCTTTCAAGAAAAGCCATTGCCGAACATTATACTATCTACCCCAGTTTCACTTTTTGGGGAATTTGGATTTTTATTTTGCTGTGACTGAACCACAGAGAGAGGCTACCTACGTATCCTTTCGGAATCAAGTCGAACGTAGTTCATGAGAACTCTATTTTTATTTTTATTTTTATTTTTGTTTTCTTTTGCATTTTTCTGACTTTTTTTCTTTTTTATCTCTTTTCTTTGTAATTTTTAATAATAACTTCCAGATTCCAAAGAGGGTAATCAAAGAGAAGTAACCGGCTCAAAGGGTTTGCAAAAGGGTTAAAGGTGTTTGGATAGCAAGAATGAAAACCTTCGTCATCCCAATCAGAGAACATTAATGTTGCATAAGGAGTCAAACATAGTACATTTTCACTGCATCCGCATTGACAGTTGTCTCGTGGACATTTCCATTGATGTCTCCAAAATACAATGATACATTTGGCAATAATCTTGTTATAACATATAGACCTTTGCAATTTAGAGAAAAATTTTCCTTAGCTTCTTCATGGTGCAGGAGAATATGTCTCAGGACGAGTTGCCCCACTTCAAATTTTTTGGGTCGTACTTTCTTGATGTAAGCACGGGCCATTCTTTGTTGTACAACTGCCCATGGTAGCTTCTAACCAATAACTTTCCATCAATCAATGACTATTTCAATCGGGTCTTGACTCAATCTTCATCAGCGATCTCGGCTTCAACAATGATCCGAAGGGAAGAAATTTAAACTTCTGCGGGTATCACAACTTCAGTTTCATAAACCAATCTAGTAATGGCAGTTTCATTTGAATGATTTAGGCTTATTGTTCCAATTCTCTCTTTTTTCTCTTACACTTCTTATCTTCAACATATTCTGCTTCTTGATTCATTATTCTGAATTCTGACAACGTTTTAGGATCTAGGCATAAAGGCCGCAAGTATGTCATATTATTAAAATTTGTATTTACAGAACTCGAAAAGAGAATAAGAAAGGTGACAAAATTAAGAAAAGACACAAACATGGATGATGAAATATTGATTTCATTTATTTAAAAAAAATAGAAGGGTTTACATCAGAATGTAAGACAACTAAGTAAAAACATTTGAATGGCACACTGAATAACTCAAAAGTTAGAAAAGATAGCAAGACCGGCTATCGAGACTGCATCTAATAGGGAAAGTTTATGGGTTAGCGCCTGTTTTTTGTTTCTCTTCTGCCCCAGCAATGGCTTACAATGCTTGATCAAATTCCCATCATCAAATCATCCTCATCAGAAAATGTCCTATTGCTCAAATCTGGTAAAGTCAACCCCATATTTGCCTTTATTTTTTTTATTTTCCACCGTCAACTCGCCTATTTTCCTTTTCGTGACCTTGGATCAATAACAGTGGTGCTTCTTTCATTTGTTGACAAGATGCTTTTACTTCAGAAGGATCTTGGATTGTTTGCGTGACTCACCATTGCAAACCAACAAATCGACCACTTTTAATTAGCCTTTATTTCAAAACAACAAGCGTGTTAGAGCAAACACTCTTTTTTTTCTTTTTTACCACTTTTTTTCTTTTTTTTTAATTAAAAATGATTCGATCGAACCTGATATCAGTTGCCTACGTATCATGTGGAGACATGAATCAGATCTTGCGTAGTTCGGGAAGACCAAGAATAAAGTAAATAAATTAATCCTTATTCTTATATAATTCAAACCATGAAAGCTCCTAACAAGGAAAATATCTTCTTCTTATTTTGGATTTCTAAATTTATTTTTTTATGTTTTTGAAATTTTCGAAAGAAAGACTTCTAAAAAAGAAAGAATATTTTTTTTTGAATTTATGAGAAGAAATAAAAGAAAATATTTTTGAATTTTTTGAAAATTGGGGGCTGGACTTGATGAAGGTTTACGTATCTCACATCCAGTGAGAATCAAACCCGCGTAGTTCGGGAAGATCAAAAATAAAATAAATAAACTAACTCTCATTGTTTTATTTTTCTTTTTTTCCCCTTATGTGAACTCGGACTATCAGAACTTCTACAATAAGAAAATATTTTTGGATTTTGAACCTTTTTTTTTAAAGAATGACTTCTAAAAAAAAGAAATTCTTTATGGATTTTTAAATTTAATGTCTCAAAGAAAAACATCTAAAGAAGGAATTAAAGGAAAGTATTTTTTTTGAATTTTTGAAAATTGGGGGCCGGAACCGATGAGATTTGCCAACGTATCTCACATCCGATGAGAATCAGACCCGCATAGTTCTATTAAAATAGATATATAAAAAATTAAAAATTATGATTTCACACACAAAAACCCTTCAAAATTTTATTTATTAAAAACCAGGTACTTTATGAATTATTTATCACTCCTTTGTTCAATCAATCTATTCTAAAGCCGGTCAACATTTGAGTGAAGCATACCAAATAATATTACATATAGCACATAAAGATGAACATGTTGGTCCGAAAAATTGGTACATGTCCTAGACAGGCCCGGTGCCTGCGCCGAGTCCCACTAAGTCCAATGCACATGATGCAAATAAAACGTAGCCTACTAGGGATATTCATTGCTTGTGGTTTGTTCTTCTAAGTCTCCAAATCCTAAAAGAGATGGTATCTAGACCTGGTTTACCCGGGTGGACAACTTGAGCCGAGGAGTGTTAAGCGTAACCAGTAGTACAACAACACTCGCTATCTAACGGCTCTCCCTCCTAAACATGTGTGACTAAATCCTTCACCAGGAGCTGGCATGCTAACTAGCTTTATCTCAAGAAAGAAGTTTTGTGATGCTGGTAGGCAAACACAACATAACTACCTATCAGAAGACTCAGAGAGGTGCGAGAGAGCATAAAGTTTATATCACAATTCAAATAATTATTAAAGCGGTAAATAAATGACAAATAACACATTAGGAATCCAACTACAATAATATGCAAAACATGATAAAAGCCAAACAAGAGTCAATGTACAAAGCTCGAGTTCTTAATAATGTCCCCAGCAGAGTCGCCATCGTTGTCACACCACTTTTTTACCCGCACAACCCTATTAAGAGGTTGAGTTAAAAGAGTTTTTTTCCAATTGAAGTAACGTTTTGAAAAGGGATTATTTATTATTTAGAGTCGCCACTTGGAATTGAGTTTTGGTGTTCCAAGTCACCTTTTATTTGAATCCCCTTTCAAAAGGAAGGTTTGACTCTTATTATGGTCTACGAAAACAAAAGATTGAGTAAGGAATTCTGTTGACCGAGGGGAAGGTGTAAGGCACCCCTCGAGTCCCGTGGTTCTAGCACGGTCGCTTTATTGACTAAACTTCGGCTTAAATCAATTCTTGACTATTATTGTTTTTTTATTGCTTATGGCTTATTGATTATCGCTTAATTAATTATTATATTTTTATTTATTATTTTGACCTAGATGTGGTATGCACACAAGGTAGTTCTTTAAAATTAAATATTAAACCAAGGTACAGAATGTACACATGGTTATAACAAAATTATTTTTTATTTAAAGGCATCGAGACGCGGAATACGCACATGATCCTTTTATTATTTAAGCTTATCAATCCAAGGTTCGGGTATGAACACATGTGATAATATTTAAGGCACGCATAAAGCTTTTCTATTATTTTTAGACTATTTCAAATATTTTGTCCCTTTCAAATTCGAGACATTTATTTTTTTTATAATTTTTTGTTAATAAAATTGATCAGCCAAAGTTATGCGAACACCTACATTGATTTATTTTGAGAATTATGTCACGCGAACGTGTACAAAATCACAATAATAAGTAACGAATATCATTCTGGACCAAGTTAATTGCAAGTCTAATGGCCCGTTAAAGTTAAGAACTTCATATTCTTGCCACAATAAAAAAAAATTATTTTTACTTCATAAACGTAAAGGCCAAAGCCAAGGAAAACTTGGTAGATCACATGAATTCTTAAGTCAACAGAAAGTTTTCATAAAAGATAAAATAAGTTCATCTACATAACTAACAAATTCACAAACAAACAACTTATCAATCCAAAGACAATACAATCACAAGCATGATATATAACAAAATAAGCGCTCTTCATTCAACATCAAAACAAAAATATGATAAAAATAATTCGTAAAAAAGGGATAAACATGGAGAAATTGAACCTTTATTGATGGATGTGTAATATGACGAAAATAATGGTCATGAATCTTTCTTCAAAGCTTGACCGGACAACCTCGCCAACAAACTCAAATAAGCTCTAAAAATCGGACGTCGAACTTAACAAAAGCTTCGCTCAATCTACTCCACCTGATTAGGATCTACTAGGTGTCATGGAGAAAAACCAGTAGGGTTTCAAGACTGTTTGTGAGCACGTGATTTTTGCCCTACATGAGAATTACTCCCAAAAATTCAAAATAAAAAAATTTGTGTCGTTTGCAATTCTTGTGGATTTTGTGTTATTTTCTCTTATTGTTTGCGTTTGTGTGTGTGTGTTTATTTGTTAAATTAATAAAAATAAAATACAAAAATATGTCACATTCGCATTTGGGATTCAATTCCACATTTAGGAGTAATTAAGTTTGTTCTACAAAAATGGAAAAATCACAAAAAATAGGTACTTTGCATTTTTAGCATTTAATGTCTAGTTGTGTGATTTTATTTTTTGAATTGGTACTTTAAATTGTGTGCGATAGTTATTATTAAGGATTGATTTGTATTTTTAAGATAATTTTGATTTTAATTTAATCTAGGATTTTGTTTTTTTAAATTAGCAGAAAAATAGTTGGGAAATAAATATACAAGGAGAAAAATTAAATAAAAAAAAGAGAAGGAAATCAAATTTGGGCCAAATTCAATTAAATCAAGCAAAGCCCAAAACACTACCCAGTCCACTCCCAAGATTCAACCCGACCCAATTCCGCCCGACCCGATCTGCCATAAACCAAACAACCCCTCCCCCCCGCTTTTCATTTCATTTTCCTAACCCTAAATCAAAAGAAACCCGCCCCCTTTTCTTCGTATCTTCTTCGACTGCCCACACCATCCAAAGTACCACCCCATCTCCTTCACAGCAACCACCAAACGACAACCATCACCCTAACGTCCAGCCATGGACGACCACTGCCTCCACTGTTCGTCAACCAGTCACACTATAAGTTTCTGTCGCCAGCCACACACACACAATCGAGACAGAGAGGGAGTGGCGCGAAGGAGAGAAGCAGGGTTTGGAAGAGGATGTTTTCGATTCTTGTTCCGAAAATAGAGATTGATTGAAGATGAAGCTCGTGCCAATTCGAGTCGCCAGTTGAAGTCTTGCTCGCGGACGCTAGGTCTATTTTTTAGCCTTTGTTACCTTTAATTTCAAGACCGGATTCATTCGTATTGGATACGAAAATAATCAAAGTTCGCGCAAACAGGTTCAATTTTTATATATATACATGTTTGTTGGGCTGTCGATTGGAAAATGTGTTAAAAGCTATGCTAATCCATCTATAAACATAGGTTTGCGATTAATTTCAATTAAGTTTGGATTCGGATTTAGCATTTATTTTCGATTCATGTTTAAAAATTGTGTTTTTATATGTCATTATTGTTGTTTGGAATCCTGTATTCATTGGTCCGATTTGCCTCGAGCATGTTCAGTTAACAAAAGATAATTTGAACAATCGTTTTCTATGCTCGAATGCCTTTAGTTGTTTATGGTGTTGAAGCATCTCTTGGTTTAAGTTTTTCTCGAGATGCAAAGGATGATTTGTTCAAACTTTAGGATTGTTTGAATAAATCTGAATCTGTGATGCATATTCGAATGGTTCATCTGTTTGTTTCTCTGATTGTTCATTGGTGAAGTATTATTATTGATTTGGTTTCAATAATGAAACTTCTAGGTTCAGAAAGTGATACCATTTGTTTCTGTTGATTCTTTTGGAGAAAATGTTAGTTTAATGCCATAACTTTCAGAAGTTTTTATTAAGGATTTGGTGTATTTCACCTACTTGAGAAGTTTCTAGCACATGGGGAGGGAATATACAAGCTGGAAAGTAGATAACATGTGGGGAAATAATGAAAAATCTAAAAGGGATACATGTGGGAAGGGAATATACAGCTGAAAAGTGAAAGATTTAAATAAAAAATGGGATTACTAATGGATTAACACCCTGTTAAAATCCTTTTAGGAGCTGGAAAATGAAAGAGGTTTGGATATAAATAGGAGAGAAGGAAACAGATAGAATGGAATCTGGAAAACAGAATAGGGAGAAAGAAAAGAACACACACACATCAGAGACTAAAACACGCTAAAAAAAAGAGGAAATTCTGAAAACAAATACTGACAGAGAGAGTTGAAGGAGATAAAGACACTAAAGAACAAGGAGAGCCTGTGAGTTTAAGGAAAAACATGCGAGTTTCTTAGAAGAGTTTTCTGAGAAATGGAAATAGAAAAGGGGTCCATAAAATACGAACAGTTGGTTTTGGTTACTGTTTCATTGAGTTCTTCCTGAGGTACATTCTCTTAAGATTTACTTGATGTAAATGCTATAATGATGATGGAAATACAAGCTAAAAGCATGGCAATCAACTTGGCGTTACTTTATTTGCATTTTTCTTCATGTTATTATTGTACTTTGGTCATTTGAAACGTCATGATTTCTGGTACTGTTATTTGATTGGAATGATTCATATAGTTATAATTAAATTGGGTTTATTGAACTTTTGTTTTGGAAATATTTAATTGTATTAGGTGAACCCTCAACTTGTTTGGCTTTAGATGATTTAAAGGGCATCCTATTTGAAGGTGTTGTGAGCTATTTTGTTTAATAAAAACGTGTCATTAGATATGAATGTTAGCATTTAAAGGGATGTTAATATATAATCTATATAGGTAGTTGATTTCAAAGCAGATTTATATAATGTTGTCAATATAGTTGGAATTGAGATTAGTAAAAAAAAAATATACAAATTGATTCAGACTATGCTTCTACGTGCCGCCAGTATATAGATTTGGGTTTTTCATATAATTGATATAGTTTAAGTTGTTAGTTAGAGAATTGATAGAATAATTAAATGTATTTCATATGTATAAACAGCAATTTTAGTGGCTCAGCTTGAATAAGATGTAAACCAAAACGATATACAATACTTCGTAATCCATATAGGCTAATCAAGCGATTAAATTTGGAAATATATTCTAATGCTTTTAACTTTTGAAGTGTGTTGTAGAATGAAAAATTCAAGAAAAGTTTCATACAAAGGTATGTTATGATTTGCTGTAAGATGTTCTAAACAATTGTTTAAAAACGATAACTGGATGTCTTTTGTTGAATTCGAATTGAAAAATGTGTTTATTATTTCTAAGGGATTAACGTTATTAGTTTTATAATAGCTTTAGGATTGACTTTTTTAAATAATAATGAGATGAGCCTCGTCAAATAAAAATACACAATCGCGGGGGCCCTCAAATAAATTGTTATGAAAACTTAGACTCGGAAGGACCGTTTAGTGAATTTCACGGTCTTTCCAAAAGCTAATCAACACGATAGACTCTTTAGGCACGACTTTAATAATCTACTTTCCTGAATATGGGTGCACATTTATGTGACCCAAATTCAAATCTCAACGAAGTCAAAAATGTGTTAAAGGTCACAGGCGTGCGGATGCGGTGTGATCCAAAATATTTTTTTTACAACGTTGCAATTCTTGTAAGAATATTAAAAAGCGGTTAAGAGTTGAAATTTGCACATAAGTTAAAACATGTTACAAAAATCAGATAAATAAGTCAAATATGATAATTGAGCGACCGTGCTAGAACCACGGAACTCGGGAATGCCTAACACCTTCTCCCGGGTTAACAGAATTCCTTATCTGGATTTTCGGTTCGTGGACTGTTAAACAGAGTCATTCTTCTCCTCGATTCGGGATTCAAACTGGTGACTTGGGACACCATAAATCTCCCATGTGGCGACTCTGAATTTTTAATAAATGAATCTCGTTTCGATTGTCCTTTAATTGGAAAAACTCCCATCGTGCCCTCACGGGATCAGCGGAAAAAGGAGGTGTGACAGCTCTGGCGACTCTGTTGGGGAAAACAAACCCAGAACCACTAGTTCAGGGTTTAAGAATTCGAGTTTGGAATAATTGTTGTATTTGGCTTATTTATTATCTGATTTTATTATATGTTTGTATTTAATGTGCTAAATATTGTTTTACTATTTTGATATTTTGTGAATTGTGTATAAATTGTGCCGATACCCATTTTTCTTCTTCTGGGTCTCTTTAAAATAATATCGGGCATTTGCTAGACATAGTCCGTTTTTCTCAAGATAGTTGTGGTGCTTGGCACCCGGTGAAGGATTTGTAGTCACACATGTTTAGGCGGGGAGCATTGTCAATTAAGCCGGAAAGCTATGCTACCGGTGCACTGACACTCCTCGGCTCGAGTTGTCCGCTCGAGTAAAAGCCAGTCTAGACACCTTTTCCAACAAGATGATAAACCCAGAACCACTAGATCAGGGTTTTAGAACTCGAGCTTTGAATAATTGTTGTATTTGGTTTATTATTATCTTGGGTTTAAATGTGCAAAATGATATTTTTATCGCTTTGATATTTTTTGAACTGTATATATATAAACTGTGTCGAAACCCTTCTCATCTCACCTATGGGGATGTGCTTACTGGTTGAGACTCCCTATTCTGTTAGTGTCTTACCCAAAAATAAGAAAGAGGCTCGGAAAGTTTCTAAGCCGGCTGGCCTTTTGGTTCCCGAAAAAGAGCTCCTTCCTCGACTCGACTTGTCCGCTCGAGTACACGGTCTAGAACAAATACCTAGGTTTTTAACATAGCATAACAAACTTCATATCGGATCCCTAGTAGGAACGCTTATTTGCATCATGTGCATATTGACTTAGAGGGGTTGGGCCTGTCTAGGACAGGTGACCTGAAATGAAAAGACCATCATGCTGCATCCTGTTTGTATTACGCATTTCTTTGCTTCAGACTTGCAGGCTAACCGGTTTTTAAATATTGAGGAAAATTAAAAAAAAATAGTTTCAAAATAGTTTGTTTTTTTTACTTAAAAAGAAAAAAAAATAGTCTGTTTTAAAAAAAAATGTGTGATTAAAATAAATTAAAAAAAATAGTTTCAAAATAGTTTGTTTTTTTTTTACTTAAAAAGAAAAAAAAAGTTTGTTTTAAAAAAAAAGTGTGATTAAAATAAATAAATAAAATAGTTTCAAAATAGTTTGTTTTTTTACTTAAAAAGAAAAAAAAAGTTTGTTTTAAAAAAAAATGTGTGATAAAAATAAATAAAAAAAATAGTTTCAAAATAGTTTGTTTTTTTACTTAAAGAAAGAAAAAAAAACGTTGTTAGAAACAAAAACAAAAAAAAAACTTGTGTGATTTTTTTTTCTTAAAACAAAACAAAAAAAAATATATAGTTTAGTTGTTTTTCAATAAAATAAAAATAAAAATATTTTGTTTCATTTACAGATGTAGTTTGTTTTTATTTGACCGAACTACGCTGGTTTGATTCTCACATGGTGTGAGATACGTAGGCAACCTTCATCGGGTCCAACCTCCCCTTTTCCAAAATAGCCAAAAATATCTAAATTAATTTTTCGTTGTAAATAAGTTGAGTGATGCCGTTTTCAAAAATAGCGGAATATACCCGAAAAGGACGTCGGAAGGCTGACTTTGCATAAACGGCTACTTTTGGGTCATTTTGTAGATTTTTTGGTCAATTGACCCTTACAGCCTTATAATCTTCGTCCCCGAGGCGCTGAAAGGCTGTGTTTGTAAAAACAAGATTTTTATTCCAATTTGAAAAAAAAGGGAAAAGAAAAAAAGGGAGGTTAATAACAAGCGAGGTTTTCAAGGATAATTGAAAAGGAAAACTGGAATGACGCATGCGGTGAATACATATATGGTTAACTGACTAGGTGCATTGCATCCAACATGCGATAACATATCTGTTAAACTCTGTGAGCTCACAAGTTTGTTGCATTTCCAGAAAGTTTAGCGGTCGACTTGACAGGATATACTGGCCAATCACCATTACCATACTAGATCAAAAGGTCCAATTCTAGCAAGCATGTCTAGTTCCGGCAAAAGTCTCGATGGAGAGAAAACGGAGATACAGATCCTGAAAGAGGAGGTGGACCGGTTGAGACAACAAATAACAGAGATGCACCTAGCCTGGGCTAGGGGACAGTCATCACCAAACCTTCCTACTCTTACACCAGCTCCAGAGCGTCCGCCCATTGACCCCTCGACAAGTGCACCGATCTATCCATATTATCAAGGGGAAACCCCTTATACATCCCAGGTTCCATCAGCTTGATAAAATCTTCCTCCCCCGGTTACCCCTGTTTTTGTGGCACCTCCATCTGCTACTTTACAGAAGTCGTCCAGTTAGCCGATTTTTCAAATCCATGACAATCATTGTTATTCTCCCGAGCCTACCTTTAGGGTTCCTGAACCGCATTCACACACCCCTCACTAGGACAACTCGGCAGAACCAGAAAGGCACCCCAAAAGCTTGGAACAGGGGGAGGTTATTCGGAAAGTTAAGAGCCTGGAGCAATCCCTCAGGAATATGCATGGTTTAGGCAACCAAGTCAGTGTTGCTTACAAAGATCTATGCCCATTTCCAGATGTCCAATTGCCCGCCGGGTTCAAAATGCCCAAGTTTGATCTATACGAGGGGCATGGTGACCCAGTAGCCCATCTCCGAGGTTTCTGCAGCAAAATGCGAGGAGCCGGAGGGCGAGATGAAATTCTGATAGCTTACTTCGGTCAGAGCTTGGGAGGGTCTGCACTAGAGTGGTACACCAGGCAGGATCCCAGCAGATGGTTTACATGGGATGACTTGGCCCAAGCATTCATCGGCCAGTTTCAATATAATCTTGAAATAATCCCTGATCGCTTATCATTGCTAAAGTTAGAGAAGAAACCCGCCGAAAGCTTTAGAGAATTTGGGTTCCGTTGGAGGGAACAGGCAGCAAGGGTAGATCCACCGATGAGAGAAAATGAGATGGTAGATTACTTCGTGCAGACTCTGGAGCCAACTTACTTTGGTCACCTGGTGACATCGATTGGTAAATCTATCAATGAAGTGGTCAAAATGGGCGGAATGATAGAAGATGGTCTTAAGTCCAATAAGATCTTGAGCTATTCCGCGTTAAAAGCAACGACTCAAGCTATTCAGAATGGCACAGGGGTTGCATTCGGGAAGAAGAGAAGAGAAGAAGTTGCAACGGTAGAGGAGGGTACTTGGTCCAGATAGAAAGGTCCTTCACCTCATTACCAAGCCGGACCCTACCACCCAAATCACCCTAATCACCCTCCCCGAAACACATATCCACCACCAAGGGCCTACAATAACCCTCCAGGACCAGGTTTCCGAGGGAATCATGCCTTCAGAAAGGAAAAGGCAGAAAGAACATTCACTAAGTTGGGAGAAACTTATACTGCTCTGTTCCACAAATTGAAGCAGATAGGTTTGTTGAGCCCTGTTGAGCCAAGATTGCCAAATCCCCTACCCCAAAATATGGATCGCTCCGTAAGCTGTGAGTATTGTTCAGGGGCTCTCGGACATGATACCGAGAAATGTTGGAAACTAAAACATGCTGTGCAAAATCTTATTGACACCAATAAGATCGAGGTTCAGACACCAGAGGCACCCAACATTAATCAGAATCCATTGCCAGCTCACCCTTAGACCCATATGATCAAATTTATACACAAGGGAAGGGAAAATTAAGAAGCCCGATCTATATTCCAAAGCAAAACCAATCAGCAGAAGTTGGTATATAAGAAGTCATGCTTGGTAATCAGGAGGAGTTTCGGTGGTTTGTTTTTGTTATCATTTCTTTTGTCAGAGTTGTTTTCAGGGTTGTGACCTAGATTTTGTCTTGTAGTGAAACCCTCTTATGTTTGCATTTTAGTCATTTCAGTTTGCTTAGTCTTGTCAAGTTTCGTTTCAGGTTTGTATTTTGGTTTGATTGTTTGTATTTGAACCATTTCTCCGTTTAGTTTAATGAAACCTTCGGTCTTTTATTACCCCAGTCGTCTTTTTGTTTAGTTCTTCAATATTTAGATTTGTCATCTGTTCGAACACCGATTCTAATGACATGGCATCACACATAATTTTGGCCTAATATTAAGGGTTAATTATGAAGCAATTGGAAGATAATCAGGGCATTTTAAAAGAAATAAAAATGATTTGAGATTATTTGGAGCCCGAATCATGTGAGACTGGGGCAGGTAAAACACAAAGAAACCCTTAAGGGAAAATTGGACATGTTAAGACGGGGTTCGCTCGCGATACTGAAATGAAAGTGTCATCCAGCAATACTTTAAAATGACAAATGAAAAGGCGAATGGACGATATGGTTATCAATCATGGCACAACCAGAAGATGTCGTGAATATGTTGTTTGTACTTGGCATGTTTTGAAGATTGGAATGACGAAGGCATTTTGTTCTGCTATCCAAACACTTTGTCCATCGTCAACCCTTTGTGGCTTATTTTAAAATCTTTCATATCCCTCCTTCGGAATTAGTTGCAAAGACTAGAAACACAAGTTTAAAAGACAAGAGAAGAAAGGGATAAAGAAAAGAAAGGAAAAGAAAACAACAAAAAGAGATAAAGAAAAGAAAAGAAAAAAAAAGAAAAATGAATGAAACTTGAAAAAAAAGGAATTGGGAACTACGTTTGACCTGATTCCTTAAAGAGGATACGTAGGCGCTTCACAGCTCAGTCATAGTGTAAATAAAGAAATAAAAAATCCCCAAGTAAAAAACCGGGGCAAAGAAAAATTGTGTTGATTATAAATAAATTTAGGTCCGAAGGTTGTAAATTTTGAACCCAAAATTGATTTTGTTTTGAGCCTTCAATACCCTTTCTTTCTAGCCCTATCCAAATCCCACATTACGGTCCAGAAAGACCTTCCGATCAGTCTTCAAAAGATGCCACATCAGGCGAGTGAGAGAGTCTTATCAGAATATAACACGCTGATTCTCAGCAGAAAAGACTCTGATTCCCAGCAGAAAGGAAATACGAGAGAGTCTTAGCAGTGACACCCCAATCCCCGGCTAAAAGTGATACAAACGAGAGAGTCTTACCGGTGAAAACCTTCACAGGCACCATAAAGCGACGAAAGCCGAGAGAAAATCAAAATGAGAGAGGCTTGAAAGTGAAAACCCTTCGGGCACTACAAGTCGAATAAAGGTGATAATCAGATGGAAATCGCGAGACAGAAATCGTGAAAGGCAATTAACGATGGAGGATAGGCCATATGTGCATGTCATGACCATTAGAGTTGGTATCCGCGTTTGATAAAGTTTTATAGTTGTTTCTTGTTAGAGAGTCAGTTCTCCCTTGTCTTCTATTTTGTTGTTTCTTTTTATCTTTCTCCTTTTGTCAAAAATTCCCCCATCAAAGTCTGTCTAGTCAAAACATAGTAAAATGATTTCAAAACTTGCCACCAACTTCCGAATTATTATGCAAGGCAAGGAAATACCATTGATGGCAAGTGTGGTGCAAGGAAGATTATTAAACTAGGGCAGAAAATTTTCTTTTCAGTTTGAAAATTTTCTGGAAACCAAGATCCACTTATGGATCAAAGAAGGCCTTAAGGGAAGCAATATTTAAACCAATTTCATCTCCAACAGCCTTCAGAAGAGTGAAACACCAATTTTGAGGAAATGAAAATCTACCAGCGATGTTGTCTTCAGCAAGTTCCGAGGTGGTCGGACAACATAGAGTGGTAAAGGAAGAAAGGAAATCTCATAACCCCCAGCAAGTTGAGAAACACAGAACGGGGAAGGGATAAATGGAAAAACACATCCCCAGCAGGAATATCACCTCCAGCAAATGAAATCATTCCCCAAAGAGTTTTGGGAACCCCGAGCGAGGGAAAGGGGAAAAGGAAAAACCACCACATGAGCGGCACAACCGCTCACAATGTTTTGAACTAACAAATTTTCTTTGATTTGAAACAGGGAAAGAAAGTGCTATTGATAGCAGAAAGTCATGCCACAAGGAAGAACACCAATATTGGGGCAGAAAATTTTCTGCCGTTGTTGAAAATTTTCTCGGAGAAACGAGGAAGGCAATTCAAGATGACGTATCAGGTTTGTCCACCTTCAAATAGGATGTTTTAGGTTTGTCCGCCTTAGAACAGGACGTCTCAGGTTTGTTCACTCTCGAACATTGATATCATGGGAGTATCCGCCCTTGAATAGGATACGATGGGAGTATTCGCCCTCGAATAGAATACGATGGGAGTATCCGCCCTCGAATAGGATACGATGGGAGTACTCGCCCTCGAATAGAATACGATGGGAGTATTCGCCTTCGAATATAATACAATGGGAGTATTCGCCCTCGAATAGAATACGATGGGCGTATCCACCCTCGAATAGGATACGATGGGAGTATTCGCCCTCGAATAGAATACGATGGGAGTTTCCGCCCTCGAATAGGATACGATGGGAGTATTCGTGTCACGACCCGGATTTTTCCCCCAACATCGGGATCGTGATGGCGCCTACTCGTGGAAGCTAGGCAAGCCTCTTTATTCATACTATCCTGTTTAACAATACTTCATACTCAAATTAATAACCAAAAATTCATAATCTTAATTAAACAAGTGCGGAAGACTTTATAAAAATAGAAATAAGTAGTTTCAAGGTATCCGATACTGAAATCCTCTACCCAAGACGTGGAGTCACCAACTCACGAACTACTACATGAATACTACACATAAAGGTCTGGAAGAAATATAACATAATATGTTTGTCTCGGAACAAGGAGACTATAGCTAGCAACATAATAAAAGAAAGAGACGTCGGGCCTGCGGACGCTTGCAAGCTACCTCTGTCTCAAGATGCTCAACTTCCACACAAAAGATCTACTGCTGCTCCTGATCGAATCCTGGACCTGTGCAAAAATGCACAGAAGTGTAGTATCAGCACAACCGACCCCATGTGCTGGTAAGTGCCTGGCCTATCCCGGCGAAGTAGTGACAAGCCTAGGACCAGACACCCACATAAACCTGTGCAATTCAATATATATATGTGTACCACAAAATAACAAGAAATAACCAAGTATTAACACAATAAGGAATATCTCAAAGAATTCAACAATTAACCACAGTTAATAAATTCACAAGGAAAAACAAAGTATAATGTAAACACAAGTAATATCAATTCAAGAAATAGCAAGCGGTTGCACGGCATCACCCTTCGTGCTTTTACTCTCATCCTCACCAAATAAACAAATAAAGTACACGGCATCACCCTTCGTGCTTTTACTCTCATCCTCACATCCATAGTACGGCATGATCCTTCGTACATGGTTCAATAACAAGGCACGGCATGATCCTTCGTGCATAATCAATAAATAAACATGGCACGGCATTAACCTTCGTGCATAAATAAATAAACATGGCACGGCATCACCCTTCGTGCATTATCACTCTTCCTCACCCAAATAACAATCACGGTTAAGGGCAAAGAAAGAAACAGTAATTCATAAACCGTCCTATCAAGGGCAATCAATAATTATCTTCACAACAAGTCCCAACAAGGGAGAACAATTAAAATTCATCTGTAATATATCTCAAAATAATCATTTTTCAACGACTCACGGTCATACTAGACGCCAGGTGTATGGATGCTCGTCACCACAGCCCATACACCGTACTCGATCACATAACACATAGCACATAATCCTATTCCCTCAAGCTAGGATAGAACAAACACTTACCTCGAAAGTTTAAGGCCAACTCAATGCTTACGCACCGCTTTTCCTTTTAAATTTGTCTCCAAATGCTTCAAATCTATTCACAAACAATTCGAAATACTCAACACGAATCGTAGGAATGAATTGGATAATAAATTTACTAATTTTCCGGATAAAATCCGAAATATATTTTAAAATTCAATAGTGGGACCCACATTTTGAATCCCGAAAAAACTTGCGAAATCCAAACACCCATTCCGATATGAGTTCAACCATACCAAAATTACTAAATTTCGATAACATTTCGACCCTCAAATCCTCAAATCTATTCGAGAGGGTTTCTAAGCTTTTCCCACAAAATTCATGGATTTAATGACAAAACTTGCAATAGACTCGAGTAATATAACCACAATTAAGTTAAGAACACTTACCCCGTTGTTTTCTATGAAAATTTTCTCGAAAATCGCCTCTTCCCGAGCTCCAATTTGATAAAAAAATGGAAAATGGGACAAATCCCATTTTCCAGAAATAAGTATTCTGTCCAGAAATTCGCGGGTACTGTTCACGCGTTTTTACTGTTCACGTTACTGTACACGGGGTACTGTACACTGGGTACTGTACACGGTACTGTATATGGGATACTGTACACATACTGTACATGAGGTACTGTACACGTACTGTTCATAGGTACTGTTTCTGCAATTTTTTTTTTTCTGAAATTTTCTTAAGTCCGAAAACACTCCGAGACACCTGCGAAACACTCCCGAGCCCTCGGGGCTCCTAACCAAACACATACACTAACTCAAAAACATCCTACAAACTTACTCGTGCGATCAAATCACCAAAATAACATTAAAAAGAATGAATTAAACCATGAAATCCAAGAAATCTTTCAAATTTCATAAACTTCCAAAATTTCCAATTTAAGGCCGAAAAACGTCAAACGACGTCCGTTTTCAACCAAACTTTACAGGAAGCGCTTAACCAACATATATGACCTATACCGGGCGTCGGAACCAAAATACGAGCCCGATACCATTACTTTTTGATCAAATTTCAGTTTCATTTTCCTTCAACATTTTCAGAAAACAATTTAAGAGAAAAATTCTTTTACCGGGGTTCTAGACCTCGGATTTCAATTCCGGGCATACGCCCAAGTTCCATATTTTTCTACGGATTTTCTGAGACCGTCAAATCACGGGTCCGGGTCCGTTTACTAAAATGTTGACCAAAGTCAACCATATCAATATTAATATCAAAATTCTTCAAATTTCTCACATGTTTCATATATTTCAACATAAATTTTTTTTTAGCTTCACACCCGAACTGCGCACGCAAATCGAGGCAACTATAAATAAGGTTTTCAGGACCTCAGAAGCTCGAAATGATTAATAAAACAAGTGATGACCCTTTGGGTCGTCACAATTCGCCCTCGAATAGAATACGATGGGAGTATCCGCCCTCGAATAGGATACGATGGGAGTATTCGCCCTCGAATAGAATACGATGGGATTATTCGCCCTCGAATAGAATACGATGGGAGTATTCGCTCTCGAATAGAATACGATGGGAGTATCCGCCCTCGAATAGGATACGATGGGAGTATTCGCCCTTGAATAGAATACGATGGGAGTATCCGCCCCCGAATAGGATACGATGGGAGTATTCGCCCTCGTATAGAATTCGATGGGAGTATCCACCCTTGAATAGGATACGATGGGACTATCTGCCCTTGAATAGTATATTTTATGTTTGTTTTATTTTACATTGTCCTATGCATATTTCGTAAATTATTGCCAGAATGCATTTTAAATTCTAAAGTTGCTACTAAAAGCAGGCGCCTACCTGTATAACAAAAGGCATGTCTTCAGTCTTTACATTGCAGGTCTTGAAACCAGTAACCCACCAAAAAGTAGAGGGTTACAACAAGAGTTCCCGGCGCAAATTCAAGCACCTGAGTCAAAGGAAGGGAGCGAATGAAGGAAAAATTTTCCCAGCATCATTATCCTCAGCAGGCAATTAAACAATTCTAAAGATATCCCCAGCAGTCAACACGAACCAGGAGGAAAGTAGTTCCAGAACAAGATAATTTAGAAGAAAGGATGGTTTAAGAGGCGATGCATGAAGAAGAAAGTGGTGCAGGAAGCAAAGGAAGATGATAGGGATGGGATGAAGTTCAAAGTTTGTTGTTAAAGTTAGGGAGCCCGCCTGAAGAATTGAGTGGCAATTTATTTTGAAGTATAGTTGAAGTTAGGGAGCCCGCCTGAAGAATGGAGTGGCGATTTAGTTTTGAAGTTATAGTTGAAGTCAGGACGCCCGCCTGAAGAATGGAGTGGCGATTTATTTTGAAGTGTAGTTGAAGTTAGGGAGCCCACCTGAAGAATGGAGTGGCGATTTAGTTTTAAAGTTGTAGTTGAAGTCAGGGAGCCCGCCTGAAAAATAGAGTGGCGATTTATTTTGAAGTTATAGTTGAAGTTAGGGAGCCTGCCTGAAGAATGGAGTGGCGATTTATTTTGAAGTTGTAGTTGAAGTCAGGGAGCCCGCCTGAATAATGGAGCGGTGATTTATTTTTTGAAGTTATTTGAGGAAAGCCGTAGAGTATAACGGAAATCCCCAGTATGAATCCAAGTTCATAATCAGAAGGAAGGCAACAAGGATCAAAAAAGATAGATTCAGACTTCGAAGGAAAATAATTCGAAGATCACAAGGAAGGGACCAATGGTCGGAGTTCGGCAATCAAGATAGGCCGAAATAACAATTGTCAGAAGAGAAGAAGCATGTGAAGAAACATCAAAGCCAGCAAGACAGCAAGGAACAGGGGAAAGTCAAGATGAAGAGATAGATAAGATTTCGCAATGCTTCTTATTTTTGTCATTTAGCACGGTGTAATAAGGAGGTCAGCTAAGCAGTAGCATCAGCAGCAACAGCAGTAACAGCAAGACCACACCAGTCATGGTAGTCCCAGCTACCAAAACTTCCCGAACTACATTGACCTGATTCCCTTTTAGCCGGGGATATGTAGGAGACCTTCTGAAGCAAAGGTTCGGTCAAACTTTTCCAAAAAATGCTTCATACGGAGTGCTCAAACGGGCAAAAATCGCTCGTATCCGCTCACTTATCTTTGCCCGAAAACTCTTCATGTTTCCGCGCAAAGAGGGGCAGCTGTGAGCACGTGATTTTTGCCCTACATGAGAATTACTCCCAAAAATTCAAAATAAAAAAATTTGTGTCGTTTGCAATTCTTGTGGATTTTTGTGTTATTTTCTCTTATTGTTTGCGTTTGTGTGTGTGTGTGTGTTTATTTGTTAAATTAATAAAAATAAAATACAAAAATATGGCACATTCGCATTTGGGATTCAATTCCACATTTAGGAGTAATTAAGTTTGTTCTACAAAAATGGAAAAATCACAAAAAATAGGTACTTTGCATTTTTAGCATTTAATGTCTAGTTGTGTGATTTTTTTTTTTGAATTGGTACTTTAAATTGTGTGCGATAGTTATTATTAAGGATTGATTTGTATTTGTAAGATAATTTTGGTTTTTAGTTTAATCTAGGATTTTGTTTTTTTAAATTAGGAGAAAAATAGTTGGGAAATAAATATACAAGGAGAAAAATTAAATAAAAAAAAGAAGTAAATCAAATTTGGGCCAAATTCAATTAAATCAAGCAAAGCCCAAAACACTACCCAGTCCACTCCCAAGATTCAACCCGACCCAATTCCGCCCGACCCGATCTGCCATGAACCAAACGACCCCCCCCCCCCCTTTCTTTTCATTTCATTTTCCTAACCCTAAATCAAAAGAAACTCGCCCCCTTTTCTTCTCATCTTCTTCGACCGCCCACACCATCCAAAGGACCGCCCCATCTCCTTCACAGCAACCACCAAACGACCACCATCACCCTAACATCCAGCCATGGACGACCACTGCCTCCGCCATTTGTCAACCAGTCGCACTATAAGTGTCTGTCGCCAGCCACACACACACACAATCGAGACAGAGAGGGAGTGGCGCGAAGGAGAGAAGCAGGGTTTAGAAGAGGATATTTCCGATTCTTGTTCCGAAAATAGAGATTGATTGAAGATGAAGCTCGTGTCAATTCGAGTCGCTAGTTGAAGTCTTGCTCGCGGATGCTAGGTCTATTTTTTAGCCTTTGTTACCTTTAATTTCAAGACCGGATTCATTCGTATTGGATACGAAAATAATCAAAGTTCGCGCAAACATGTTCAATTTTTATGTATATACATGTTTGTTGGGCTGTCGATTGGAAAATGTGTTAAAAGCTATGCTAATCCATCTATAAACATAGGTCTGCGATTAATTTCAATTAAGGTTGGATTCGGATTTAGCATTTATTTTCGATTCATGTTTGAAAATTGTGTTTTGATATGTCATTATTGTTGTTTGGAATCATGTATTCATTATTCCGATTTGCCTCGAGCATGTTCAGTTAACAAAAGATAATTTGAACAATCGTTTTCTATGCTCGAATGCCTTTAGTTGTTTATGGTGTTGAAGCATCTCTTAGTTTAAGTTTTTCTCGAGATGCAAAGGATGATTTGTTCGAACTCTAGGATTGTTTGAATAAATCTGAATCTGCGATGTATATTCGAATGGTTCATCTGTTTGTTTCTTTGATTGTTCATTGGTGAAGTATTATTATTGATTTGGTTTCAATAATGAAACTTCTAGGTTCAGAAAGTGATACCATTTGTTTCTGTTGATTCTTTTGGAGAAAATGTTGGTTTAATGTCATAACTTTCAGAAGTTTTTATTAAGGATTTGGTGTATTTCACCTACTTGAGAAGTTTCTAGCACATGGGGAGGGAATATACAAGCTGGAAAGTAGATAACATGTGGGGAAATAATGAAAAAGCTAAAAGGGATACATGTGGGAAGGGAATATACAGCTGAAAAGTGAAAGATTTAAATAAAAAAGGGGATTACTAATGGATTAACACCCTGTTAAAATCTTTTTAGGAGCTGGAAAATGAAAGAGGTTTGGATATAAATAAGGGGAGAAGGAAACACATAGAATGGAATCTGGAAAATAGAATAGGGAGAAAGAAAAGAACACACACACATCAGAGACTAAAACACACTGAAAAAAAGAGGAAATTCTGAAAACAAATACTGACAGAGAGAGTTGAAGGAGAGAAAGACACTAAAGAACAAGGAGAGCCTGTGAGTTTAAGGAAAAATAGGCGAGTTTCTTAGAAGAGTTTTCTGAGAATTGGAAATAGAAAAAGGGTCCATAAAATACGAACAGTTGGTTTTGGTTACTGTTTCACTGAGTTCTTCCTGAGGTACATTCTCTTAAGATTTACTTGATGTAAATGCTATAATGATGATGGAAATACAAGCTAAAAGCATGGCAATCAACTTGGTGTTACTTTATTTGCATTTTTCTTCATGTTATTATTGTACTTTGGTCATTTGAAACGTCATGATTTCTGGTACTGTTATTTGATAGGATTGATTCATATAGTTATAATTAAATTGGGTTTATTGAACTTTTGTTTTGGAAAGATTTAATTGTATTAGGTGAACCCTCAACTTGTATGGCTTTAGATGATTTAGAGGGCATCCTATTTGAAGGTGTTGTGAGATATTTTGTTTAATTAATACGTGTCATTAGATCTGAATGTTAGCATTTAAAGGGATGTTAATATATAATCTATATAGGTAGTTGATTTCAAAGTAGGTTTATATAATGTTGTCAATATAGTTGGAATTGAGATTAGTAAAAAAAATATACAAATTGATTCAGACTATGCTTCTACGTGCAGCCAGTATATAGATTTGGGTTTTTCGTATAATTGATATAGTTTAAGTTGTTAGTTAGAGAATTGATAGAATAATTAAATGTATTTCATATATATAAACAACAATTTTAGTGGCTCGGCTTGAATAAGATGTAAACCAGAACGATATACAATACTTCGTAATCCATATAGGCTAATCAAGCGATTAAATTTGGAAATATATTCTAATGCTTTTAACATTTGAAGTGTGTTGTAGAATGAAAAATTCAAGAAAAGTTTCATACAAAGGTATGTTATGATTTGCTGTAAGATGTTCTAAACAATTGTTTAAAAACGATAACTGGATGTCTTTTGTTGAATTGAATTGAAAAATGTGTTTATTATTTCTAAGGGATTAACGTTATTAGTTTTATAATAGCTTTAGGATTGACTTTTTTAAATAATAATGAGATGAGCCTCGTCAAATAAAAATACACAATCGCGGGGGCCCTCAAATAAATTGTTATGAAAACTTAGACTCGGAAGGACCGTTTAGTGAATTTCACGGTCTTTCCAAAAGTTAATCAACATGATAGACTCTTTAGGCACGACTTTAATAATCTACTTTCCTGAATATGAGTGCACATTTATGTGACCCAAATTCAAATCTCAACGAAGTCAAAAATGCGTTAAAGGTCACAGGCGTACGGGTGCGGTGTGATCCGAAATACATTTTTTACAACGTTGCAATTCTTGTAAGAATATTAAAAGGCGGTTAAGAAGTTGAAATTTGCACATAAGTTAAAACATATTACAAAAATCAGATAAATAAGTCAAATATGATAATTGAGCGACCGTGCTAGAACCACGGAACTCGGGAATGCCTAACACCTTCTCCCGGGTTAACAGAATTCCTTATCTGAATTTTCGGTTCGTGGACTGTTAAACAGAGTCATTCTTCTCCTCGATTCGGGATTCAAACTGGTGACTTGGAACACCATAAATCTCCCAGGTGGCGACTCTGAATCTTTAATAAATGAATCTCGTTTCGATTGTCCTTTAATTGAAAAAACTTCCATCGCGCCCTCGCGGGATCAGTGGAAAAGGGAGGTGTGACACTGTTCATGGATGATTTTGCTGAATTTTGGATCTGAAGTTTGGGGTGATTTATGGTGTTTTTAGATCTGGAACAAGGTGCTTTGGTGGAGGGCGATTTTGGAAGATTTTAAGGTGACGAAAATGATATTTCACAGAGGTCAATCTGCTTCGTTTCCATGGAGGAAATGGAAGTGCTATTCTTGTTCTTGGGAAAATGTTGTCCCCTTCCCCCCTTGATTTGTGAAGTCTGTTATATATAGGTAGGTGTATGCCTTGGTGGTTAGGAAGAGTGGAGAACATGGGGAAGTTGTGAGTAGTGGGTGTTTAGTTATGAGGAAGTAGGAAAATGTGGGTGAGAAAGTGGGGGTAAAGCATGAGTGAAGTGGGGAAGTTGGGTGATTTTATTTATTTTTATTTTTATTTTTTAGCTCTATATATTCATTTAACTTTTCCTAACCTTTTTTTTAATTAAATAAAAGAAGATAAAATTACGCGCACACACAAGCACCTATATATATATATACTAACTAAAAATACTATAGCTTACATCTAAATTAGAAGAAACCAAATATATATAAATTTTCTTCTATTTAAGCATAGAAAAAATCTAATATTCTAAGAATATGAATATTTTTTTATAGTTTTTAATTTTTTTAAATAAAATATATTAAGAGTAAAATAAACATTTAAAATATTAAGATTAGAACTAAAAAAATATTTACACTAAAGTAGTATAGGTCATGGGGTGTGGTAAAAAATTAGGTGTTTTACATATGTACAAATGGGTTATTTTGTAAAAATAATTGGAATTCTTTTTTGATTATATAATTAGACACTTATTTTGAACCAAAATAAAAAATTAAATTGGACACTTATTGTGAACCGGAGGGAGTAGTAGATTGATGGATTGTTAATCTGGTTATGAAGTATATTAAAGATAATAAAAATAATCGGGATTAAATGATAAAATTATAAATAAAGATATATGCATTTATATATTTTTTGATTTGGTGTAAACTAACTAATGTGGATCACGGCTTTTCTACAAGAGTTCTTTTGAAATATCGTTCGGAAAATTTTTGATATTTATTTGTTATTGCGATCAAATCTTGCTCAACTTGTTGAAGAGATCATAAGAAGTAATTGTAAGTTAAACAAATGAAACACAGGGGAATTAACAATGCAACACATAGCAAAATGACAACTATGCATAGCAACATGACAACTATGCATAGCAACATGACAACTATGCACAATTCATCTCTACAAAATACAAGAGATAAATATTTTTGATTTGTAAAACTTTGATATAAAACGGGAACACAAGAACTTCACAGAGGTTCATCCAGTAGAAAGACTAAACTTCCTCAAAGTCTGATTAAAAAAAAATGTATTTACATTTTTTTCCTCCTATGTCGAGAACAAGTACATAGGAACTGTGTACAAACGGTTGTACAACATAATAAATACATATATACACTACGTTGCGTCATGTCTCTATCTATAACTCTTTAATAAAAGTAGTCAAGTAAGCACACCATCTCAAAACATGAATTCAAGAAACAGAGCGCCGCACAACTTATGCCTCCAATTGCAGGGAGCTTCTATTATGCGGCTTGGAGAGTAGTTCATCCTCAGAACCACTAGGCATGAGGGGCTTAATACCCCCTGGATTCAGTGGGAACAGAATATTGTAGTAACCTTCCATTATTTGCCCCATATTGCAAGTTTCTGCAACCTTTGGTATCTGTTCAACATTAAAACACATATCTCACAACCTATCTTTATTGCCCATTTGCTGCTTGTTAATCATATGCAAAGGTACATTCAGGATGCCGAACTAGTGAGTTCAATCTTAACATATATATATATGCATTTTTTTTGGAACTCTGTACATATGGTTGTACAACATAATAAATACATATATACGCTACGTTAAATAGGTCTAATCTCACCGTGTCATGTCTCTATCTATGACAAGTATCGTTAGTTCAGTGATGAAGTGCTCTCTTTTCTGTTAATTAGTTCAGTGATGAAGTGCTATCTGACTATTTATCACAGCATATGTTGAAACATTAATGAAGATCAGTGTTTACATTAATCACAATTCTACTAGTTTCAAACGGACTTTTTTCTCCTATTGAACACAGGCAAGAAAGAAATTTTAGTACCTGATAAATGTCTCTGAGATATCCATGGAGGTTAGGAAATTCAACGAGCTTCTTTTTGGTGCATTTAAAGAGCACATTGTAGACGACATCAAACCGAATCAAAGTAGTGAACAAGCATACATCTGCAAGTGTCAAAACATCCCCACATAAATACCTTGATCTCCCCAAATGATCCTGCAACATTTCCAATGTTCTAAACAACCCTTCTGCTGCCTTATCATATGCTTCTTGACTTTGTGCAAATCCACACCTACAAATATTCAAGAAAGGCACACAAATTACTTCAACTATACAACCAAACTGAATATAGTCCACACTCAGCACGAGTTCCATTCACTCAATCTTGATGAGCAGGCTTACACAGTACATGTGCTTGTAGATTGGAAAATATTACTTAATAAATTAGTTGAAGTGCGCACAAAAACAGTTCATTCTTCATTTCAATTGTCGAGAGTCTACTGGAAACAGTCTCTCCACCTTAAATTGGAATTAAATTGGGCTTGTTGTTGTTGTTGTATGTGGCATTCTGACATATTTGACGTCCCAATATGTGATACAATACCAATTTTTATATTAACTTTGTAATTTTTAAGACCAAAATTCAAACTTTGATATGTTTTCTTTTTCGAATCAACTTTTAGCCATTACTTCTACATTTTCTTCTATTATCGTTAACATAATATACAAGTTAATTAAGTCAAAATCTTAAAATCCATGCTCATTCTTTCACTGTCACATAAAATGAGACGGAGCGAGTAACTTTAAAAAAGAAAAGGAATTCAAGCATACTCTTTCCTACAAAATGACACACATTCGCACACACACACACAAAAAAAAAAAAAAAAAACAATGGCACATTTTACCTGTACACACCATTGTTAATGTTGGGATAGATAATCTCATTCCATTTTCGAATCTCATCTTTCAATGCAGGTGGTGAGAGATCCAATTCAGGATTCCCTGCAATTCCATTCAAACCCGAATTGAAAAATTCAATAATATCATAACTTTCATTACAAAAAACCTCTTTTTTCTCCACGTCCCACAACACTGGTACAGTGGATCGACCATTATAACCTCCACGTGTCAGCTTATACACCTCTCTCAAAGTTTTACACCCATTGGCTTTATCCAAACACGGAACAAGCTTATCCTTATTCGGGTCAGTATGAACCCGGAATTCCCATGACCCGTCAATACCTGGAGAAGCAATGGAGACCGGAATAGAATCTTCTAGACCCTTAAGAGCTCGAACAATTAGAGTTCTGTGGGCCCAAGGACAAGGCAGACCCACGTAAAGGTGGAGATTTTTGGAGAATTTGGGGTTAGAAGTTATACGAAATTGAGAAGTGGGTCGGGTGTAGGAGCCGGTGGGGTCGGACGGAGCGAGCTGAGACATCATGAGGTGCCACGTGGTAGACCATGTGGAACGGACGGTGGAGATGAGGAGCTGGGGTGGTAGGGATTGACCCCATAGAAGCTTAGTAATGGTGGTTATGAGGTTGGTGTTCGGATTTTGGTTAAGTGACATCTTTGGAGTTGAGGAGCATAGCTTATGATGAAGAAGTTTAGTGTGTGTGTGCGTGTTTTTTGATGTAAGAAAAGGGGTGGAGATGAAGGAGGTGATATGGGTAGAATACATGTTTTTTCTGGTGTTAGTACCAGACAGAAGTTAAAAGGAAAATTGGAGGAGATGAAGAGGAGTAAAAAGGATTGTTGAAAATTGGAAAATGAGCTTGACTTGTATGGCACCGTTAACTTGGAGGGGTAAAATTGCACAAAAACCAAAATAAAAGGTATGTTTTCCATTTCCAATAGTCCAGTGGTATTTTTAAAAAATGGTGTAAATACACCTCGTATTCCTACTATTAATAAGTAGCAAATGAGTTGCATCCGGTACAAAATCGGGTCGAAAAGGTTATTACCGTAATTTTATTAAATTAAAATGATTGTATTGGCTGACTTAAAAGTTAAAACTGTTACCTTGAAAATTGATATCTTATTTGACAATTTTACCCTTTAGTTATGTCATGATACATTTTCCCAATACAATTATTTCACACGGGATCCACTTTTGGCCTTTTTGGGTGTAGAACTGTAGATTCTGTGGATGTCTCTAATGCTTATCCATTTAAAATTTTAAACATTATATAAATCCAGACATTTTTGTTCATATTTTACATTAAAATTATCAAAATTATGAAGCATACGCACTTCAAAGAGCACATAGGATATATTTTCTAAATGTATGATTTACTGTACAAATATTAATTTGAGAGTGGTTTGGAGATAGATATATACTAGCTTAATATTATCTAAGCATTCTTTTTCTTAATTTTCGATTGGATATTAAAAATAAGAACAAGCAGAATATTAACTATTATAAACAAGCAACAAAATGATTCTACACTGTAAATCATATACGAAACGAAAAGCTTATCTTTAAATATTACTATGTCATCTCAAACCCAAACGTTGAGTTATTTTTATTAATTACTAATTAAGCATTTTTATCTATAAAAAAATTGCTCTGACTTATTTTAGATATAACAATAACGTACTTACTGTACCCATAAATGGAATATGGGAAGATGGTATGTATGCAAATCTTACCATTATCTTGTGTTATAATTTGGATCAGCTTTGCTTCAACAAACATATTATAAGACGGACGGAATACTTGATGTTGTCTTATATTCTTATCAAACATATAAATAAGATATTTTAGCAGATATACACTTAATGAAACTAAAGTATATAAATAAAAATTTGTATCTAATATATTCCTTCGATACAAAGTAAACATGAAAGAGTATAACATTAAAGCGAACAAGAGTAAACTTTTTAATTTTTGGTATTCAATTTTGTATAAACATCCACAAACATCATAATAGAACTTTTCATTGTTTTATTTTACATGAAATGTTTAATTATGAGAAACTTCATTAGTTTCCTATTATAATACAAGTGTAGATATTGATGACTTTTTTTTTTAAAAAAAAAATGGCGAAAAAAACACAAAGACAAGTTATTAATTCAAAATGTTCGATGTAGCTTCTCACTAATTTATTTACTTATGACCATGTATATTGGGTTATTGTTGTTGTTGTTGTTGAACATGTATATCGTGTTCATATGTTTGAAAATTTAAATAAACGCTTTTGAAATATGGTATTGTTTAGCTGTAAATATTCGAGAAAGAGAGCATAAATACCACGTTTTTTAATATATTACAACAAAATTTATTTATCAAATGACAAATATTGTCACAATGTGTAAAGATTCATCTAGTATCATCTACCTGATAAAATTACTTGATAAAAATAAATATATCTACTTTTTTATTTATACCAATGTCACCTCATTATACGAAAAATATTATTATGATTTTCGACGTGTACAATAACTTTACAGAATGTAGTTCCCGCCTTTTTAATATCAAATTGTCTAATCAACTCATCTTACGATAGCACACTATAAATATCTCATTTTGTATTGCGTATAAAAAGATTTCCATTATTAGAGTCAATTTTAAAAGAAAGAATTGAACATCTAATATTATAGTTGCTAAATTCTGTCAAACACAAAAAAGAAAAAAAAAAGAAAAGAGTTGACGTATCAAACAAGATTAAAATACCTAACGCTAAGTTGGACTCTCATTTTAATATGCGTGAGATTTTTTTCATTAGTAGAATCAACAACAACAACAACAACAACAACAACAACAACAACCCAGTATAATCCCACTTAGTGGTGTCTGGGGAAGGTAGCGTGTACGCAGACCTTACCCCTACCCCTGGGTAGAGAGGCTGTTTCCAAATAGATACTCCCCTCCAATAACTTTCCACCTTACTTTTGGGGTGACTCGAACTTACAACCTCTCGGTTGGAAGTGGGGGTTGCTTACCATCAGAGCAACCCCTCTTGTCTTTCATTAGTAGAATCAATTACCAAATTAAAAATTGAGCGCCTAATATTTTACTTGTTAAATTCTCTTAAATAAAAATTAGAAAAAAAAATTGATTTCAAGAACTTTTAAAAATTAGAAAAAATAAAAATTATATATGCTAAGGCTCAGTTGGACTTCAAGAACTTAAAGGAATACACATTTTTAAAAATATAATAGAAGTCCAAATTAAGAAAATAATTATCTTTTCTGATTTCAAATACTCTTGCAAGCTTTAATATTGGGGGTTTGACATAGATACCCACAAAAATAAAACTATTTATCATTGTCTACCCATTTATTTTTCTACCCATAAACTAATTACATTTCTTATTCATAGTAGGTTTTGTGGGGAATTTTCTTTTTATTCTCCTTTTTATTTCTATGCTTCTTTTCTTTTCTTTT
This sequence comes from Nicotiana noctiflora, assembly GCA_032618575.1. NCBI lineage: Eukaryota > Viridiplantae > Streptophyta > Magnoliopsida > Solanales > Solanaceae > Nicotiana > Nicotiana noctiflora. The sequence goes on along the minus strand of JASVEL010009187.1, from coordinate 107,304 downwards.
TCTTTTCTCCTTTTCTTTTTTCTCGTTTTCTTTTTTTTTTCTTGTCTTTTTCCTATTCTAATTTCATTTAACTTCTTTTTTTTATATTCCTTTTCTCTTCATAATCTAATTTCATTTACTATTTTCACTATTTTTTATTATTCTTTTTTATATATATTATTACTAGAGAAAAATTAAATTGTGTACCAATTAAATATAGCTAATACAACAAAAAAATATTAACTAACATTTGATACCCGTATAGTATATAGTTATTCCAATAGGGTATACAATTGTACGCAAAGAGTTAAAAAAAGTTTAATTCAATTATTAAACTGAAATAATATCAGCTTGTCAATACAAATTTTAAAAAAAAAATTATAAAAGGATCTAATTATAAGAGTATACAGTAACATTATATAGCATACTATAATTTTATTTTATATTTGCATTTTCAATAATTTAAAGGGAAAAGACAAGTGAATTTACGGGTAATAAGTATACTATTATAGTATATTGTATACTATTACAATATATTGTTACAATATCTTGCGTATTATTACACTATACCATAACAATATATTTGTATACTATAATGGTATATTGTTGCAGTATAACTATATACTTATATAGTATATTGTAGCGGTATATTGTTTTGTAAACTATAATAGTATAGTGTTGTAAACTATAATAGTATAGTGTTGTAGTATATCTATATCCTCCTACAACATATTGTATACCGTAGCAGTATATTGTAATTGTGTTCTTCTTCTTTGATTTTCAACTGAAATTTTAATCTCAATCACCTAAAATCAGCTCCAAACGCTATCAAATTTCAGTATGAACTTTAAGAAGATACTATAAGCAATACTAAGAGCACCCACTTTGAATTAAGCAAGAAATCTTCAAAAATACAATAGAGATTCAAGCCAAAAAACGATGGATATTCAATGTGTGACCATAACATTGATGAATACCTTTTCATAATAATAATAATAATAATAATAATAATAATAATAATAATAATAATAATAATAATAATAATATCCTTTTGTGCTCTCCAAGGTTCATATATTTTTATAATTTTATATCATAATATTTTTATTAGTATAATAATAATAATAATAATAATAATAATAATAATAATATTTTTGTGCTCTCCAAGGTTCATATATTTTTATAATTTTGTATTATAATATATTTTATTAGTGTTATTATGATAATATAATAAAACATATTAGGAAAATGTGATGCACTTATGGCAAAAGTGCATATGAATCTGAGAACAAGAACATTAAACAATAGCAAAGATAAGAAGGATAGGGCATGTAAAATAAATGTGCCGCATAGGTATAAATTGTAAAAGAAATCAACATAGACATACACGGGTAAATATTTTGTCTTTTATGGGTATAAAGTATAATTTTCTCTTTAATATTTAGAATTGGGCTCGGGCCCAACCCAAGCTAAAGTAACTAGTATTGTTTAGACGAGGTACTGTTAGTATTATTTTCTATTCCTTCTTTCGCTAATTCTGGTTCTTCTCTTCTCCCCGTCGAAGCTCACAGATTGGATTTTTTTAGTCAAGGTAATTTTGACGATAGTTTACAATTTATTATTTTTGCAATTATAGTTCGTATATGTATACGGGTAAACTCGGGGTCAGCACACACCCCGAGTTCTCGGTGAGTATGTATGAGATAGAGATTGAATATGAGAACTCTTTGATTCGAGGCTGGAACAGGATGTTCGTACCGGGCCCGATAAGTCAACACCCGCCGAACCCCGAATGAGTTCCAAAACCTCAGAAAACATTACAAACGGTCGCACACGACTAAGAGGGTTGTGATATCCGCACCCGATCGGATATCACTGTGCGGATCTCGCTTGATGTGTGAGTTATTGGTGTACAGGGAGGAATTTCACCTTTTTTAAAATTGTACTAGGAGTAAAACTACTCTATGACGATCTTGAAACATACACTAAAATATGCTCCTAGTCGAATATAGTAAATTAAAATACCGTATCCATAGAGATAGTGGCGGATCCAGGATTTATTGGTCATGAGTACTTCACTGATTTTAGTTTAAATTTTAGATGGCCAAACGTGATTATAGTAGGTGCTCATGATCAATTATTGAATTTTTTAGGTATTATTTATGAATATATTACATTATTTGGCCAAAGCCAATAGGTGCTTCAGCACCCATATCTCCAAGTGTGGATCTGCCACTGCATAGAGATTGGAGTAAACGGTATTATCGTAGTTTGTAGCTATATTTCTATCCAAGATGATCAACAATTGATGTATATGTGAGTTAAAATTAAAATTAACTAAGAGTCTAAACTATTGGCTAATTACGATCAACGCAAGTAATAAGCAAAGGAAGTTACCAATTGCGGGAAAATAGGGTTGATAGGATGGGTGCAAGATAAATCTTTGGGATTTAACTCTAGATAATTCACTTCTCATGTTCAAGTGAGTCTCGCAAATTCACTTGGTTATTAGTTCAATTATTTAGTAGAAACTCCTATCTCGATTAAGTTTCAACCTCACAAGATGAACCAATTTTAAGTACGTGCAAATATGCAACTCGAGGCAGAGGGGTTTCTTTAAAAATCGGACTTGGCTCATTTTTCACTTCATTTCTTCCATGGGAGCCGATTATGAAGCAACTTTGGAGAGTCATTTTCATCACCAAACATGAGGCAACTGATCTCTTCTAGTTTTGAGTATATACGTCAATTATGTATGGATTTTAGCATGAAAATGGATAGAAATTTGAGGGTTAGAGGAAGACCTAGAAATATGCAGTTATTAGATTTTTACCACGAATTTAAGCATGGAATTAAGAGAAAATTATATATTTGAGTTCCTACAGTCATGTGTAAACTTTATCTTCGAAAATTTTTGGATTTTCGAGCACATTGGCCCGAGGGCGTTTTGGTCAACTTTTCGTTCGGGGTTGGAAATTATTATAAATTGAATTATAATGAATACCTTAGCATATATTAATGGATTTACATAATCATTGGTTAGTTTTGGAAGCATTGTACGTTTGTTCAAGCTTTCGGAGGAATGTACAATGCCGGTTATGGGTCTTCTAAGCGAGGTAAGTCTCCTTTATAATTCTGTGAAGGGGAAGTTACCCCATAGTTGAATAAAAAAGGTTATGTGCTCCTATTTGCGGGGGCTACGCACGCACGAGGTGACGAGAGTCCGTGCATAGCTATTATTATGCTATTGTCCGGGTAGTCTAGGACTCGAAACCATGTTATACTTGGATTATTGTGAACTCATTGATAGTTTGAATTGTTTAGATCACCTTAAATTGGTAAAGGAATTTAAAAAAGAGATTTACTAGTAATTTTCTTGAAATGTTAAAATGAGAAAATTGTTTATTTGGAGGATTATCCTCGATGAGCTCTTAATTTCCTACTTGAGCATGTATTTTATGTGTGCCTGTGTCGCATGGATGATTCGCGAGCAGGATAAGTGTTTATTTATGGAATGGGCCAAACGCCTCGATGAAAATAAATGCATCTATGGTTCGTGCCGCTCGACCCTCGGTAGTGCAAAGTTTACATTCATGTTGGAGCGGGCCCTCGCCTCGATGTGATTTGCACATGTTTATCTATTATTTAATAGTTGCAAAAATGTGGAATTGGCCCTATATAGATTGATATAAATTAATAAAAATAATGAAGAATAGACATTGGAAGCCCTTGATTTATTGTTAAAGGTGTTTACCTGTTTATTTGGCTTTACAGTTTGGACTTCTACATAAGTCCACTTAAAGAATATTGATAATTGACCTCTAGCGAGTGTCTAAGTTGGCCATCTCTTCTCTAGCCCTTCGTGATTACGCGGGATACTCACTGAGTATACGTTGATTATGTACCCATACTAACTTTTGTGCATTTATGTTGCACATGTACACATACACTTCTAGCAGCCTACTGACGTAGCAGCATGGATAACTCTGGGACTAGGTGAGATGCAACTTGCGAGACGACCCACAACTACTGTAGTTCCTTTATGTACTTTAGTTATTTATTTCATGTCCACTGTATTCCGGACAGATGTTGCATTTTATTTCACTTATCAGTAGTCGCTCATGTACTTGTGACACCGGGTTCTGGGATGATTTTTGAAAGATTTGTTTTAATTGTTAGCATCGATTTGAATTGAAGCAAAAACCTCTTATTTATGAAAATGGAAGGAAATTTCTAGAATTTGATGAATTTTATAAGAGGATTTTAAATCGGTAATTTTATTGGCTTGCCTGATAGCAGTGTCCGGCGCCATCACGACCCTTAGTGGATCTTGGGTCGTCACAACATGGTATCAGAGCACTAGGTTCCCATCGGTCTCATAAGTCATGAGCAAATCTAGTAGAGTCTTGCGGATCGGTACAAAGACATCTGTAATTATCACAGGGAGGCTACAGGGCTCTTAGGATTACTTCCCTTCTTGATTTCCTTATCGTGCGGTTCAATTTCTTTGAGACTTATGCCTTTGATTCCTTCCTACTCAGTCTTACGCAATGCAAGCGCTTGCTAGAAATCGAGAATTTGAAAAATTGAGATGGCACTACAAAGGTGGTGCGGGATGATTTTCCCAGTATAGTTGATTGTACTATTATAGTCACTTTATGGGAGGATATTCTATTGTTCAGCTCAGTAATAGGACTGATAAGAGCCTTGAGGCTAGGCACAGGTTGCCATGATGCTTATGAGTGATTATTTCCGCAGTATTGTGGTGATGGTAGGATATTTGCCCACGTGTCGGGGTAGTGGATGAATTGAAGGGAGGTTTACTGATAACTATAATTTTTACATGATTTATACCCCTTCTTGCCTAAGCTTTGTACATAAATTGATATAGATTAGTCTTGGATTGCTTACAAGTTGCGCTTGATTGAAGGTTTGAGTGACTAGATGATAAAGATCACAAATTGGCTCAGGAAGGAGTGAAATCTGCCAAGTGTCAAGAGAAGAGCAAAAGTGAGAATTAAATGACTTGTGCGGACCGCAACCTTTTGTCATGCGGCCGTACAAGAGGATTCTGCAAATAACCAAGTTCAAGTTAACCTGTACGGTCTGCACTATTTTGCCATGTGGACGCACAGGTAATGATCAGAGAACCTGCAAGATTGGACATAATTCCACGTGGACCGCATTCATTTCTACGTGGTCCGCAATGATGAAAAAATAGAAGCTCAAAATACAAGGCATAATCCCACACGACCGCACACCAAAACAGTGCGATCCATGTGGGTGAATGATTAGAGAGTCAACACTGGAGAACAATCAACTGTGTGGCCGCGCATCATTTCCACGCGGTCCGCGTGACTCAACCTATGCTGCCGCGTGGAATTTCTAGGCGGTCCGCATTCCAAGATCCAGTAGCTCAATTATTGAAGGCCATTCACCCTACGCGGTTGCATGTCATTTCCATGTGGTCCGCGACAGACCCTCAAGGGCATTTTTATCCAATTTTTCCTGTGTAGTATAAGTAGAATATTTTACTTTTTTAGGTTATGTTCTTTTACACTGTACAAGCAACTGAGAATGAGGCAACATTTATTTGCCAATTTTGGGCTATTTTCCTTAGATTTTAACATGGAATTAAGTGTATTAAATTTGTAGTTCATTATTATGTCAATTTCTTCTATTACTTCTTCTTTTTCTACTATTTCCATGTCTAGCTATACCTCATAGTTAACCTAACAAGGATTTGGGATGGACCCATGAGAATGGTAGTCCCAAGTAACAGGTTAAACCTCTAGAGATTAATTACCCTACTTGAACCATTAGTTGCTTGGGCAAATTAGCCTACCTAATTGGTCTCGAGAGAGTCAATTGGGCAAAATTACTCTCTCTACCGAGAGGTGTGAGAGTGAGTGCTAAGTGCAACGGTTATCCATATATCCCATATTGTCATCCTTACATTGAAATTCTATACTTGTTAATTAGTCACCTAGGCAAGTGCTACGACCCTAGTGTTTTCTCCTTATTGCATACACCTTAGAATTACAATTTAGTATAATCTAGTTCATAATTATAGTTAATATATTTTGTTGATAAACAAGAAAATAAAAAATGTTAGAAGTCAAATTAGAAGCTAAAACACTTTCTTAGTCTTCACAAATACTTGACTCCAATATCTAGCTCCCTGAGGAAATTGACCCCGAAAACCACTATCGGGTAAAAGTTGTTAGCGCGCACTCTTCCTAAAGGTTGAGTCCGCAACGATCACTTTTTGGCACCGTTGCCAGGGAGCTTACGGTTTCCGACTATTTGTGTAGCTAGTTTAGTGTTTAGCTTCTCTTTCCTTCTTTTTAATAACTTTATTAGTGTCAAACCAACAGGTACAAATGGCTTTGAACGGGAATATCCCTCTTGACAACGTGGTCGCGGGGGAGGAGGTTGATGATGTAGAACAAGAGGAACTTCAGGTACCACAAATACCAAGGAGAGGTACAAACACAAATGCTAATCCTAATGATTTAATTCCAGGCCCTTCTCCACCTCCACCAAGAGTTGCTCCAAGGGTTCTCCCCAACCAAGGTTATGCAAGTGCAATAGTTCCTCCCCAAATCCGGATGGGGAACTTTCAAATTACAAACGTGATGTTGACACTTCTTGAACAACGAGGGTATTTCACGGGCGCATCCGATCAAAATGCATATAAGCACTTGAAGGGGTTCGGGGATACTTGTTGGGGAAGTAAGCAAACCAATGTTTCTGAAGATGCTCTAAGGTTGAGTCTTTTCCCGTTCTCTCTTTGGGATAAAGTGCTCAATTGGTTGGAGAGGTTACCGAATCATTCTATTACTACATGGGACGAATTGGCGGATAAATTAATTGCCAAGTTATTTTTCCGAGTCATATGGCGGCGCTCCGTGATGAGATTTTGACCTTCAAACAAGAACCGACGAAGCCATTGCATGAAATATGGGAGAGGTTTAGAACCATGGTAAAGGAGTGTCCGAACAACGACATGAATGATGTGATGATCCAACAGACGTTCTATAGAGGTATCAACACAACAAACCAATGCATTGTTAATCAATTGGCGGAGAAAACTTCATGAAGCTCACGTATAATGAAGCATGTGAAGTTCTAGATGAGATGGTCGATACTTCATCGGCATAGCAAAGTCGGGTTAATGTTCCTCAAGGTGATCCAAATGTTATACACTTGCACAAAGAGTTACATGACCATGGTCAAGCCATTGCCGAACTTACAATAACTATGAATCAATTAGAAGAGACAAAATTGCAACAAGTGCAAAATCCAAGACAAGTCAATGCTATAGAAGGGGTAAACATGATGACGAGAAGGCAAAGGGGGCCACAGCAACAAGGAGCTTGTGAAAATTATGATGATGGTAGTGGGTATTCAAATGAATGTTATGATGAGCAAGACGAAAATTGCCAATATGTGAACAACTTTCAAGGGAATAGAGGAAATCAAGGCAACCAACAATGGCGATCTCAAGGGAATTGGAATAATCAACAAGGTGGTGGCAATTGGAACAATAATAATCAACCCCAAGGAGGCGAAAATTGGAATGGGGGTAATCAAATCAATTGGGGTAATCAAAGCAATTGGGGCAATCAAGGCAATAATAGTGGCAATTGGAGTGGAAATAACAATAATTGGAACAACAACAATTGGAACAATAACAACGGAGGCCAAGGTAATCGGCTGTAAGGGTTTCAAAGACCCCCGATGTTTCAACATCCAAACAACCCACCACCTTATCAATCACAAGGGCCTAGTTCTTCAGGCAATGAGTTCGGAAGGATCAAAGTAATGTTTGAACAAATGATAAAAAGGAATCAAGACTCTGATGCACAATTAGCTTCACACAATACTTCCATCTGCAACTTGGAAGTACAACCTGGACAATTTCACAATCCCTAAATACTTGCCCAAAGGGTGCACTACCTAGTGACATGGTGGTGAATCCCAAGGGTGGTCAAAACAACCACGTAATGACGGTGACCACAAGGAGTGGACGAGGCGATGATGCGAATGCCTCAAGAGAGAATCAGGCCATAGTGAATGAAGATGGGTTGCCTAGTTTTGACATGCCTACGGGGGTTGATGATGTTGTGGAGACAAGTGCAAGAGTTGAGGTGAGAATTGACATTCAAGAAGTTGAGGAGGAGACTCAAGAGAATGTGAACCCGTCTAGGGAACATGTTATAGATATGCCCGAGCCGGAAGTGAAAAAGGCCAAGACACCCTTGCCTAGGCCTCCTCCACCTTACCCTCAACATTTGGCTAAACAAAAGAGTGATAACCAGTTTAAAAACTCATTGACGTGATGAAAAGCTTGACCATAAATGTGCCCTTGGTGGAGGCGCTACAGCAAATGCCCAGGTATGCAAAATTCATGAAAGATTTGGTCACGAAGAAGAGATTGATGGAGTGTGAAACGATAAAAATGACACATCAAGTGAGCGCAATAGTACACTCCATGGCCCCAAAGCTTGAGGATCCCGGAGCATTCACCATCCCATGCACTATTGGAAGCGCCGATTTTACAAAAGCCCAATGTGATTTGGGGACAAGTATCAATCTAATGCCATATTCAGTGTTCAAAACCTTAGGGATTGGGCAACCTCGCCCGACATCAATGCGGCTACAAATGGCGAAAAGGTCTATGAAGCGGCCTTTGGGTATCATCGACGGCGTGCTTTTTCGAGTTGATAAGTTCATTTTGCCTGCTGACTTCGTGATTCTTGATTGTGAGGTGGACTTTGAAGTCCTAATTATTCTTAGAAGGCCTTTCTTAGCAACTGGGAAATCTTTGGTTGACGTCAAGGCGAGCGAGTTGATTTTCCGGGTTGGTGATGAAAAAGTAGTTTTCCATGTGTGAAAATTGATGAGGCAACCAAATAGTACCAAAGTTTGTTTGTTTTTTGACATTGTCACGGCGGTGATAATGGATGACACAAGCGCAATGATCAATGTTGAAGATCCACTTGAAGTGGTGCTTTTGAACATGGAAGCTAATGATGATGTCAGAAGAATTGAATGTGTAAATGCTTTGCATGGTATGGGCTCGTACTCTTATGAGCCGAGAAAGTTGTCATTGGATCTTGATAATCGCAAGACCCCTCCAACAAAGCCATCTATTGAGGAGACGCTAGTGTTGGAGTTGAAACCACTTCCTCCTCACCTCAGGTATGAGTAGTTGGGTACCAATTTCACTTAGCATGTTATTCTTTCATCTTGCTTAACTAACTTGCAGGTGGACGCCACTTTGGCGGTTTTACGAAAGTACAAGCGAGCGATTGGATGGACCTTGGCGGATATTCGGGGCATAAGCCCCGCCTTTTGCATGCATAAGAACAATTTGGAGGATGATGCAAGGCCGTCACTATAAGGCCCCGTAAACTTTTTGTGCTTGAAAACCTAGTATCCGTGGTGTCATGGTCCGAATAAGATGTTAGGAATGCGTAGGTTCGGACCCTTGGTAGTGATTTAAGTTTCAAAAATTGAAAGAATAAATTTTCTAGAAAATGTTGATTCTGTGGTCAGGAATGCGATCGCAGATCTACTATGCGGACCGCATTCCTACCGCAGAGTTTAATTGTCACGACCCGGATTTTTCCCCAATATCGGGATCGTGATGGCGCCTACTCGTGGTAGCTAGGCAAGCCATTGTATTCATACTATCCTGTTTTTAACACAATTTTAATTAAATAAATGCGGAATACTTTATCGAAATAGAAATAACTAATTACAAGATGAAAATCCTACTGAAATCCTCTACCCAAGACGTGGAGTCACCAACTCACGAACTACTACTGAAAACTACACATAAGAGTTTGAAAGAAATATAACATAATTCTGTTTGTCTCGGAACAAAGAGACTACAGCTAGTAACATAAATAAAGAGAGAGAGACGCCGGGCCTGCGGACGTCTGCAAGCTACCTCGGTCTCAAATGTGATCAACTCCCACACAATCGATTTACTGCTGCTGCTCCTGATCGTAACCTGGACCTGTGCAAAAACGCACAGAAGTGTAGCATCAACACAACCGACCCCATGTGCTGGTAAGTGCCTGGCCTATCCCGGCGAAGTAGTGACAAGCCTAGGACCAGACACCCACATAAACCTGTGCAATTCAATATATATGTATACCACATAATAACAAGAAATAACCAGGTAATAACACAATAAGGAATATCTCAAAGAATTCAACAATTAACAACAGTTAACAAATTCACAAGGAAAAACAAAGTATAATGGAAAACACAAGAAATATCAAGTCAAGGAATAGCAAGCAGTTACACGGCATCACCCTTCGTGCTTTTACTCTCATCCTCACCAAATAAGCAAATAAAGTACACGGCATCACCCTTCGTGCTTTTACTCTCATCCTCACATCTATAGTACGGCATGATCCTTCGTACATGGTTCAATAACAGGGCACGGCATGATCCTTCGTGCATAATCAATAAAACATGGCACGACATTAACCTTCGTGCATAAATAAATAAACATGGCACGGCATCACCCTTCGTGCATTATCACTCTTCCTCACCCAAATAACAATCACAGTTAAGGGCAAAGAAAGAAGCAGTAATTCATAAACTGTCCCAACAAGGGCAATCAATAATCATCTTCACAACAAGTCACGACAAGGGAGAACAATAACAATTCATCTGTAATATATCTCAAAATAATCATTTTTCAATGACTCACGATCATACTAGACACCAGTGTATGGATGCTCGTCACCACATCCCATACACCGCACTCAATCACATAACACATAACACATAATCCTATTCCCTCAAGCTAGGATAGAACAAACACTTACCTCGAATGTTTATGAACAATTCAATCCGTGGAAATGTCTTTTTCTTTCAAATTTGGCTCCAATCCAATCGTATCTATACACAATTGATTTAATATCATCAATACTACTCAACAAACTAATTCTTAAGATCAAATACAACTTTTACAACATTCTGCCCTGAATAGTGAATTTCAACCCCGGGCCCACATGGTCGGAACTCGGGGTTAGGACCAAAATACGATTACCCATCCCCCCACGAGTTCATGTATATGATTTGTTTCAAAATCGGACCTCAATTCAAGGTCCAATTTCCCAATTTATGAAAAAACCCTATATTCTGACAAAAACAAGAAATTCTACCATGAAAACCTTTGATTTCTAATGAAAAACATGTTTAATGATGTTAGGAATTGAAAGTATTAAGTAAAAAGTGACTTACAATTGTTTTGATGAAGAAGGAATCCGTGAAGAATCGCAAATGGGTGTTTTTGGTTTGTAAAAAGTGAAGAAATGAACTGAAAATCGTATTTTACAGGTCTCCGTGTTCGCATTTGCGAACCCCGACCAATTTCTGGAGTTTGAAAAATAAGCTAAGGCTGAATAAACTAAGGCTGGGAAGTTCGCATTTGGGAACATTTGTTCGCATTTGCGAACACTGGCAGAAAAAGGGAGTGTTCGCATTTGTGAACTAATGTTCGCATTTGCGAACACAGGCAGTATAGGGCAGTGTTCGCATTTGCGAACAATGGTTCGCATTTGCGAACACAGGCAGTATAGGGAATGAAGGCAGTATGGGACAGTGTTCGCATTTGCGAACATAGGCAGGCCTTGGGGACGTTCGCATTTGCGAACAATTGTTCGCATTTGCGAACAAGGCTGGGCATGAGGGGTTTCGCATTTGCGATCAGGGTTCGCATTTGCGAGCCCTGCCTTGATCATCCCCCTTCGCAATTGCGAGAAATGCTTCGCAATTGCGAAGCCAACAGCTGGGTGAAAAACTAGCAGTGCAAAATTTCAGAATTTAATCCAACGACCTATCAAATCTTTACCCGAGCCCCCCGGGCTCCGAACCAAACATGTACACAACCTCAAAAATATATTATGAACTTGTTCGTGCGATCACATCGCCAATATCACATCGTTTTCATTAAATCAAGCCTCAAATTCATGATTTTCATACTTTTGGTTTTCAAAATTTTCTAACTTGGAACTCAAGGTCCAAAACAACCCAAACGACATCCGAATGTCACCAAACTTTACAGTAAATCACATATATAATATTTAAGACTTGTACCGGCGTCGGAACCAAAATACGAGCCCGATACCAAGGTCAATTAATTCATTTCCTTTAACAATTACATCAAAAACAATTTCATAGAAAAATTCATAACTTGGGCTCTAGGCCTCAGAATTCGACTCCGGACGCATGTCCAAGTCCCATATTTTCCTACGGACCTCTCGGGACCATCCAATCTCGGGTCCGGATCCGTTTACCAAAAATGTTGACCAAAGTCAACCATATCAATATTAATATCATTTTTATCCAAATTTCTCATAGAATTCATATTTTCTATCACAAAATCTTTCCGGCTATATGCTCGGATTGTGCACGTAAATCGAGGCAACATGGAATGAGGTTTTCAAGGCCTCGAAGCTCGAAATGATTAATAAAATAAGTGATGACCCTTTGGGTCGTCACAATCTCCACCTCTAAAACAACCGTTCGTCCTCGAACGGTCAAAAGAAAGAAGTACCTGAGTCAGGAAACAAGTGTGGGTAGCGGCTCCGCATATCAGACTCGGACTCCCAGGTCGATGCCTCAGGAGGCTGACCTCTCCACTGAACACGCACAGAAGGATAACTCTTCGACCTCAACTGTCGAACATGCCGGTCTAGAATGGCCACCGGCTCCTCCTCGTAAGATAGATCATTGTCCAATTGGACAGTACTGAAGTCTAACACATGTGTGGGATCGCCGTGGTATCTCCGAAGCATAGATACATGAAAAACTGGATGCACAGCTGATAAGCTAGGCGACAGAGCTAGTCTGTAAGCCACCCCTCCCACTCGTCTAGAATCTCAAATGGACCAATATACCTAGGGCTGAGCTTGCCCTTCTTCCCGAACCTCATCACGCCCTTCATAGGTGACACTCGGAGCAATACTCGTTCACCAACCATAAAATCCACATCTCGAACTTTACGATCCACATAAGTCTTCTGCCTGGACTGAGCTGAACGCAATCTCTCCTGAATAGTCTTGACTTTATCCAAGGCCTCCTGGACTAAGTCTGTACCCAACAACCGAGCCTCTCCCGGTTCAAACCATCCAACTGGTGATCGACATCGCCTACCATACAACGCCTCATACGGAGCCATCTGGATACTTGATTGGTAACTGTTATTGTAGGCGAACTCCGCTAATGGTAGAAACTGGTCCCACGAGCCTCCGAAATCAATAACACAGGCTCGAAGCATGTCCTCAAGAATCTGAATAGTCCTCTCGGACTGGCCATCCGTCCGAGGATGAAATGCTGTACTCAACTGAACCTGGGTGCCTAACTCCTGCTGGACCGCTCTCCAGAACCGCGAGGTAAACTGCGTTCCCCGATCAGAGATAATAGATACTGGCACCCCATGGAGACGAACAATCTCCCTAATGTAAACCTCCGCTAACCTCTCCGACAAGTAGGAGACAAATACTGGAATAAAGTGTGCTGATTTGGTCAGCCTATCAACAATGACCCAAATAGTATCAAATTTCCTCCGAGTCAAAGGAAGTCCAGTAACGAAGTCCATAGTGATCCGCTCCCATTTCTACTCGGGAATTTCAATCCTCTGGAATACACCACCAGGTCTCTGGTGTTCATATTTCACCTGTTGACAATTTAGACATTGAGCTACATACGCAACGATATCTTTCTTCATTATGCGCCACCAATAGTGCTGCCGTAAGTCCTGGTACATCTTCGCGGCGCCTGGGTGAATAGAATACCGCGAACTGTGGGCCTCTGCTAAGATCAACTCTCGAATCCCTTCGACATTGGGCACACAAACTCGACCCTGCAATTTCAATACTCCATCATCATCTAGATTTACCTATGTGGCACCTCCCCGCTGTACTATATCTCTTAACTCACGCAAATGAGGATCATCAAATTGCCTCTCACGGATACGCTCTAATAAAGAAGAACGAGCGACTGTGCAGGCTAACACCCTGCTAGGCTCAGAAATGTCTAATCTCACGAACCGGTTGGCTAAGGCCTGGACATCTAGAGCTAATGGTCTCTGACTGACCGGAATGTATGCAAGACTACCCATGCTGGCATAATTTCTACTCAAAGCATCGGCCACCATATTGGCCTTACCTGGGTGATATAAGATAGTAACATCATAGTCTTTTAGCAACTCTAACCATTTTCGCTGTCGTAGATTCAACTCCTTCTGCTTGAACAAGTACTGTAGGCTTTTGTGATCAGTGTACACCTCACATGTCATACCATATAGATAATGCCTCCGGATCTTTAAGGCATGAACCACTGCTGCTAACTCAAGATCATGAACTGGATAATTCTTCTCATGTATTTTTAACTGCCTCGAAGCATAAGCGATAACCTTACCATCCTGCATCAATACCGCTCCAAGCCCCGTACGAGATGCGTCACAATAAACTGTATAAGGCCCTGTACCTGTAGGTAGTATCAACACCGGTGCGGTGGTCAAGGCCGTCTCGAGCTTCGAAAGCTCGCCTCACACTCCTCCGACCACCGGAACTGGACACCCTTCCGGGTCAACCCGGTCATCGGGCTGCAATAGAGAAAACCCCTCTACAAAACGACGGTAGTAACTCGCTAATCCCAAGAAACTCCGGATCTCGCTCACTGAAGCTGGTCAAGGCCAATTCTGGATCGCCTCAATCTTCTTTGGGTCTACCCGAATACATTTCACTAATACAACGTGACCCATAAATGCTACCGAACTCAGCCGAACTCACATTTAGAAAATTTGGCATATAGTCGGTTATCTTTCAGAGTCTGAAGAACCACTTCGAGGTGCTGCTCGTGCTCTTCCTGGCCGCGGGAGTACACCAGGATGTCATCTATAAAGACTATCACGAACGGATCTAAGTAAGGCCTGAATACCCGATTCATCAACTCCATGAATGCTGCCGGGGCATTGGTCAACCCGAAGGACATGACCAAGAACTCATAATGCCCATATCTAGAGCGAAAGGTCGTCTTAGGAATGTCAGCCGCCCTGATCTTCAGCTGATGGTAGCCTGACCTCAAGTCTATCTTTGAAAATACCTTGGCACCTTGAAGCTGGTCAAATTAATCATCAATTCGCGGAAGTGGATATTTATTCTTGATAGTCACCTTGTTTAACCGCCGGTAATCAATACACATCCGCATCGAGCCATCCTTCTTCTTTACAAATAATACAGGTGCTCCTGGGCCTGATAAAACCCTTCTCAAGAAGGTCCTGCAACTGATCTTTAAACTATTTTAACTCCGGCGGGGCCATACGATAGGGTGGAATAGAGATGGGCTGAGTGCCCGGTGCCAAATCAATACAGAAGTCAATATCCCTGTCGGGTGGCATGCCCGGCAGGTCTGAAGGAAAAACCTCAGGAAACTCCCGTGCAATAGGGACCGACTCAATGGAAGGAACTTCTGCGCTGGAATCACGAACATAAGCCAGATAAGCTAGACACCCCTTCTCGACCATGCGTCGAGCCTTAACATAAGAAATAACAGTGCGAACGGAGTGGCTTGAGGTACCCTTCCACTCTAATCGGGGTGATTCTGGCAAGGCTAAGGTCACGGTCTTAGCATGGCAATCAAGAATAGCATGGTATGGGGACAACCAGTCCATCCCCAATATGACATCAAAATCTACCATATCCTAAAGCAACAGATCAACACGGGTCTCAAGACCCCCAAATATAACTACGCACGAACGATGCACCCGATCGACTACAATGGAGTCACCCACTGGTGTAGCCACATAAACTGAAATATCCAGAGCATAGCTGGGCACGGCCAAATACGGTGTGAAGTAGAAAGACACATAGGAATATGTAGATCCAGGATCAAATAATACTGAAGCACCTCTGCCACACATAAGAATAGTACCTGTAATCACGGCATCTGATGCCTCTGCCTCTGGCCTGGCCGGTAAAGCATAGAATCGGGGATCTGCACCTCCCCTCTGAGCTGCGTCTCTAGGACGACCATCAACTGGCTGACCTCTACCTCTCGGCTGGACGGTCTCCACCTCTACGGTCTCGACCTCCACCTCTATAATCTCTACCCCCACCTCTGGCTGGCTGGGCAGGCTGAGGGTCAGCTGGGGCCTGAATCATAGGACGAGTACCTCGCTGTTGAGAGTTTCTCGCTGCTAGAGGGCAATACCTGATAAAATGACCTAGGTCACCACAACTGTAGCAACTCTTAGACTGATAGGGCTGCTGGCCCTAACGACCTGAATGGCCTCCACGAACACTCTGAAGAGGCTGAGCATTAATAGGAGGCTGGTCTGGATAATGCCCACGAAAACCACGATCACCTGGTCCACATTGTGAAGCCTGAAGGGCGGAATGATAAGGCCTGGAAAGCTGGCCTCTATCAAAAGATTCTCTGCCACCAGAGGAAGAACCACCAAACCTGCCTGAATGATGAGGCCTCTTATCCGAAGAATAACCGCCTCCCCTAGCAAGAGCCATCTCAACTCTGCGTTCTGCATTTGCTGCCTCCTGAAATGATATGTCACTCCCCACGCCCAGAGCCATCTGGAGTCTAATTGGCTGATTAAGCCCATCTATAGACCTGCGGACCCTATCCCGCTCTATGGGAAGTATCACCACTGCATGACGAGCCAAATCGACAAACCTTGTCTCGTACTGTGTGACCGTCATAGTGCCCCAATGGAGGCGCTCAAACTGCCTCCGAAGTACATCCCGCTGAGTAGTAGGGAGAAACTTCTCCATAAATAGTTCCGCAAACTGATCCCATGATAAAGCTGGGGACCCTGCTGGTCGAGTCAAGCAATAATCTCTCCACCAAGTCTTGGCGGATCCTGCAAGTCTGAAGGTACAGAAGTCAACTCCGTTTGTCTCCACGATCCCCATAGTCTTGAGAATCTCATGGCAACCGAATAAAAAGTCCTGAGGATCCTCTGATGCGGCTCCACTGAATGTAGTGGTAAATAGCTTGGAGAACCGATCAAGCCTCCATAACGAATCGAAAGTCATGGCCGCTCCATCGCCGGCATAAGCTGTGGTACCTGACTGAGTGGCCACAGCTGGCTGAATTACTGGTGCCTGAGGCTGAGGAGCTACCGGCTCCGGAGTATGAGCAATAGGAGTCTGGGCCCCTCTTCCAGCCTGAGAAGTGGCTGGGGCAACTGATAATAAACCCGCTCTGGCAATGCTGTCCATGAATCCTACTATTCTGACCAAAGCATCCCGGAGATCCGGGTAAATAAAGCCTCTCCTGGGACCTGAGCTGGGCCCACTGGAGCTGCTGGAACCGGAACCTCCTCGTCAATCTCAATATGAGGCTCCACCTCTGGGGTAGCTGCCTGGGGCTGAGCTCTACCCCTACCACGGCCTCTGATACGGCCTTGGCCCCCGCCCCTCACGGGAGCTGCCTGGGGCTCGGGCTGCTGGTCAGCGGACGAAGAAGCGCGTGTCCTCACCATCTGCGAAAGGACAGAATAGAAATTCAATCAGCAATTGAGGAACAAGTCGCACGACAAGAAAGAACAAATGAGAGACTCTTTCCTAACTCAATAGACTCTGGAGGACAAGTACAGACGTCTCCGTACCTACCTCTCAAACTCTACTAAGCTTGTTCGTGAGTGGTGAGACCTATGTAACCTAGAGCTCTGATACCAACTTGTCACGACCCGGATTTTCCCCCAACATCGGGATCGTGATGGCGCCTACTCGTGGTAGCTAGGCAAGCCACCGTATTCATACTATCCTGTTTTTAACACAATCTTAATTAAATAAATGCGGAATACTTTATCGAAATAGAAATAACTAATTACAAGATGAAAATCCTACTGAAATCCTCTACCCAAGACGTGGAGTCACCAACTCACAAACTACTACTGAATACTACACATAAGAGTTTGAAAGAAATATAACATAATTCCGTTTGTCTCGGAACAAAGAGACTACAGCTAGTAACATAAATCAAGAGAGAGACGCCGGGCTTGCGGACGTCTGCAAGCTACCTCGGTCTCAAATGTGATCAACTCCCACACAATCGAATTACTGCTGCTGCTCCTGATCGTAACCTGGACCTGTGCAAAAACGCACAGAAGTGTAGTATCAGCACAACCGACCCCATGTGCTGGGGTAAGTGCCTGGCCTATCCCGGCGAAGTAGTGACAAGCCTAGGACCAGACACCCACATAAACCTGTGCAATTCAATATATATGTATACCACAGAATAACAAGAAATGACCAGGTAATAACACAATAAGGAATATCTCAAAGAATTCAACAATTAACAACAGTTAACAAATTCACAAGAAAAAACAAAGTATAATGGAAAACACAAGAAATATCAAGTCAAGGAATAGCAAGCAGTTGCACGGCATCACTCTTCGTGCTTTTACTCTCATCCTCACCAAATAAGAAAATAAAGTACACGGCATCACCCTTCGTGCTTTTACTCTCATCCTCACATCCATAAGTACGGCATGATCCTTCGTACATGGTTCAATAACAGGGCACGGCATGATCCTTCGTGCATAATCAATAAAACATGGCACGTCATTAACCTTCGTGCATAAATAAATAAACATGGCACGGCATCACCCTTCGTGCATTATCACTCTTCCTCACCCAAATAACAATCACAGTTAAGGGCAAAGAAAGAAGCAGTAATTCATAAACTGTCCCAACAAGGGCAATCAATAATCATCTTCACAACAAGTCCCGACAAGGGAGAACAATAACAATTCATCTGTAATATATCTCAAAATAATCATTTTTTCAACGACTCACGGTCATACTAGACGCCATTGTATGGATGCTCGTCACCACAGCCCATACACCGCACTCAATCACATAACACATAACACATAATCCTATTCCCTCAAGCTAGGATAGAACAAACACTTACCTCGAATGTTTATGAACAATTCAATCCGTGGAAATGTCTTTTTCTTTCAAATTTGGCTCCAATCCAATCGTATCTATACACAATTGATTTAATATCATCAATACTACTCAACAAACTAATTCTTAAGGCCAAATACAACTTTTACAACATTCTGCCCGGAATAGTGAATTTCAACCCCGGGCCCACATGGTCGGAACTCGGGGTTAGGACCAAAATCCGGTTACCCATTCCCCCACGAGTTCATGTATATGATTTGTTTCAAAATCGGACCTCAATTCAAGGTCCAATTTCCCAATTTATGAAAAACCCTATATTCTAACAAAAACAAGAAATTCTACCATGAAAACCTTTGATTTCTAATGAAAAACATGTTTAATGATGTTAGGAATTGAAAGAACTAAGTAAAAAGTGACTTACAATTGTTTTGATGAAGAAGGAATCCGTGAAGAATCGCAAATGGGTGTTTTTGTTTTGTAAAAAGTGAAGAAATTAACTGAAAATCGTGTTTTACAGGTCTCTGTGTTCGCATTTGCGAACATGGGTTCGCAATTGCGAACCCCGACCAATTTCTGAAGTTTGAAAAATAAGCTAAGGCTAGGAAGTTCGCATTTGCGAACTTTTGTTCGCATTTGCGAACACTGGCAGGAAAGGGGAATGTTCGCATTTGCGAACTAATGTTCGCATTTGCGAACACAGGCAGTATAGGGGAATGTTCGCATTTGCGAACTATTGTTCGCATTTGCGAACAAGGCTGGATATGGGAATGTTCGCATTTGCGAACTATGGTTCGCATTTGCGAACATAGGCAGGACATGGGGATGTTCGCATTTGCGAACAAGCCTGGCCATGAGGGGACTTCGCATTTGCGATCAGGGTTCGCATTTGCGAGCCCTGCCTTGATCTGCCCCTTCGCAATTGCGAGAAATGCTTCGCAATTGCGAAGCCAACAGCTGGGTGAAAAACCAGCAGTGCAAAATTTCAGAATTTAATCGAACGGCCTATCAAATCTTTACCCGAGCCCCCCGGGCTCCGAACCAAACATGTACACAACCTCAAAAATACATTATGAACTTGTTCGTGCGATCACATCGCCAATATCACATCGTTTTCATTAAATCAAGCCTCAAATTCATGATTTTCATACTTTTGGTTTTCAAAACTTTCTAACTTGGAACTCAAGTTCCAAAACATCTCAAACGACATCCGAATGTCACCAAACTTTACAGAAATCACATATATAATATTTAAGACTTGTACCGGGCGTCGGAACCAAAATACGAGCCCGATACCAAGGTCAATTAATTCATTTCCTTTAACAATTACATCAAAAACAATTTCATAGAAAAATTCATAACTTGGGCTCTAGGCCTCGGAATTCGACTCCGGACGCATGTCCAAGTCCCATATTTTCTTACGGACCTCTCGGGACCATCCAATCTCGGGTCCGGATCCGTTTACCAAAAATGTTGACCGAAGTCAACCATATCAATATTAATATCATTTTTATCCAAATTTCTCATAGAATTCATATTTTCTATCACAAAATCTTTCCGGCTATATGCTCGGATTGTGCACGTAAATCGAGGCAACATGGAATGAGGTTTTCAAGGCCTCAGGAAGCTCGAAATGATTAATAAAATAAGTGATGACCCTTTGGGTCGTCACATTAATAGATTGTTTCCCAAAAAGTATATTGAAAATGCGGTCTAATATGCGATCGCAGAATGGAAATGCGGAGCGCAGATCTATCGCATAATTTCTTGAGAATTTTTGTGTGTCAAATCTGCGGTGCAATCTGCGGCCGCAGAAAATGAATGCAGACCGCATTCTGGTCGCATATCGTAACAGAACATGTGCATTTTCAGGGGCAATTCTGCGGTCCATTATATGGACCGCATGTTGGTTCTGCGATCGCATGACTCTGCCCAGTTTTTTTATTAAATTTTGACCCGACCCCTTCTTTAATAAAACACCCCCAACCTTCATTTTTCTCCTATTTTCTTAACAAAACTAGAGAGAGGAAAGAGGGGTTCTATAGAGATAGGTCTAACTATCTTCAAAGATTGTTCCAATCGTTTGGTCCGGAAGATCCTAAGGCAAAAATTCATCTTCCCCAAATCTCTAAGAGGTAAAAACCCTAGTCATTTTCCTCTAAATTTTCAGTTTTCAAAGGTTAAGAAAGAATTGCATACAATAGCTTTTGGAAATAAAATGTGATACTCATGCATGGTATTTGAACTTGAATTTTAGTAAAAAGAAGTTGGTAGGAGTAAGAGTTTGCAAAAATGGAAGTTGGCAACTTAGGATAACTTGGGTGAGCTTGAGTAAGAGGTTGAAAGAAGTAAAATTCGACTCAAGGTATGTATGGCTAACTTTGATTCTTGTGAAATCGCCCTTATGTGTGCAATTCGTTTGGTATGTGTTAATTTGAGAGATTGTGTGTAATTCTTTGATTTTATTGTAGGGTATTCAATTGATGTTGAACTATGTGTGGTGTGGTATGGAATATGAGCCGAATAATAAAAAGGGAATTGAAATTGGTAAAGAACTGAGAACAATTGTTGTGATGGAATACATGGTTTCTTGTGGAAAGAGATGAAACACTTGAATTGTGGTAAATTATTGAACATAATGGTATGGGTACTCTCGAATATGGAAACATCGTAACTTGGTTGTGATACCGATTTGAAAATTATTTGGGAGCATGAACCGATTTGTAAATTGCTTAATTGCACTTGTTGTGATCTTGTGTAGTGCCTTGTTTGCTGTTTGTGATTGTTGTGATGGAAATTGTACGGTGGGATCGGGTTGCGCACTGCAACACAAAGTAATAAGGTGCAGGTTGGGGTGATAAGGGTGGCCAAGGTAATTAGGGTGGCCGAGGTAATAAAGATGAAAAGCGATCGAAATCACATTGAAATTGATATGAAATCATTGATGTGAAATTGTGAAAGGAGACAGCATGAGAGTTTGCAACATGTGGGGCACTGATTGCCCCTTTGTATGACTTGATTGTGCTTTTTTGTATTTGTTTGGTTGTTGCCTTCCTTATTGATCTTTAGTTGTGCTTGAGTTGAGAACTACTTGAAACGAAGTAATGTGGGAACATGGTTGACTGGCTTATCATCTCTTGGTGTAATCATTTGTTGTCTTATCATCATGATTTACTTATTTAATGGCTCGAGTTTACTTGGGACAAAGCTTGTCCATACATACCAGTACAATTCCAGTGTACTGACGTCCCTTTTGCCGAGGACGCTACATTCGTGTCATGATTGTAAGTGGATCAGTAGCAGGTACTTCAGCTCATCGGCAGTAGCATCCTTCATCTTCCACTGCCCGTTTTGGTGAGCCCCTTTCTTCCTCGGAGCCCTGCGTGGCTCATGCCACTTCTATTTTAGACTTCATTTTGATTTTTGTAAGGTATAGCCGGAGCCTTGTTACCGGCAAATATTGTATCATTCCTTGTATCCTAGAGGCTCTATAGACAGTAAACTGTGGGACTATGGCCTATGTATGTATATGTATATGTCAGGCATTGTAAATTATAACTTGTTAGTAATGTTAATAGTGTGGTTATGTTTGGAAAATGTGAATTCAGTTATAATTGGTAAGATCTTTGGCTTATAGGTAATAAACAACACATGGGTAACGCGCGGGTTAGGAAAGGCACCCAGGTCTGCTTGACTGGGGCTACCCGGTCGAGTGTCGGTCATGTCCCTCGAATTGGGGCGTGAAAGTCACTTGAACACCAAGGAAGATTAAATGAAGCTATTCAAGAGGTGGTCAAGAAGGAGATTATCAAGTGGTTGGATGCCGGTGTAGTCTACCCAATATCGGATAGTTCATGGACCTCCCCGGTCCAATGTGTTCCACAGAAGGGCGACATCACGGTGGTCACAAATGCAAATAATGAATTGATTCCGACCAACACGGTCACGGGTTGGAGAGTGTGCATGGATTATAGAAAGCTCAACAAGGTCACTAGGAAGGATCATTTCCCTCTACCATTTTTGGACCAAATGCTTGATCATTTAGCGGGCCAGCTTATTATTGCTCCCTTGATGGCTATTCGGGGTATAACCAAATTCTCATTACTCCAGAGGATCAAGAAAAGACAACATTTACTTGTCCATATGGCATATTTTCTTTCTCAAGGATGCCGTTTGGACTTTGTAATGCTCCGTCAACCTTCCAAAGATGCATGATGGCAATCTTCACCGACATTGTGGAAGACATTCTGGAGGTGTTCATGGACGATTTTAGCGCGGTGGGGGATTCATTTGATGAATGCTTAGGGAACTTGGATAGAGTGTTGAAAAGATTTGAGGAGACCAACCTTGTACTAAACTGGGCGAAATGTCACTTCATGGTGCAAGAAGGAATTGTTTTGGGGCATAAGATTTCAAAGAATGGCATTGAAGTTGACAAAGCGAAGATAGAGGTTATCTCGAGGCTTCCTCCCCCCTGTCAAGGGGGTGAGGAGTTTCTTAGGTCATGCCAAATTCTACCGGCGTTTCATCAAGGATTTTTCAAAGATCGTGAACCTGTTGTACAAGCTATTGGAGAAGGATGTGAAGTTTGTGTTTGATGAGAAATGTATGAAATCTTTTGAATTGTTGAAACATAAGTTGACTACCATTCCCATTATCACCGCACCAAATTGGGATTTTCCATTTGAGTTAATGTGTGACGCTAGTGATGTAAAGGTTGGTGCGGTGATCGGTCAAAGAATTAACAAGATGTTCCATCCGGTGTACTACGCAAGAAATAAAATGAATGAGTCTCAAAAGAACTATACGGTCATCGAGAAGGAGTTGCTAGCTATTGTGTTTTCCATGGAGAAGTTTCGCCCATACCTTATGGGAGCCAAGGTTATTATTCATACTGATCATACGCCCCTTAGGTACTTGATGACAAAGAAAGACTCAAAGGCGAGATTGATGAGATGGGTGTTACTCTTGCAAGTATTTGATCTTGAGATTATTGATATAAAAGGAAGCAAAAATCAAGTTGCATATCACTTGTCCCGGCTAGAGGAGGAAGGAAGACCAAGCAATGGTGTTGAGATTAATGATGCTTTTCCGATTGAACAACTCCTTGCGATGTCTATGCATTATATGTCATGGTTTGCCAATGTAGACAATTATCTTGTGACCGGTATCATCCCGTATGAGCTCTCTTCTAACCAAAGGAAGAAGCTCAAGCGGGATAGTTTGGATTATATTGGGACAAGCCCTATTTGTTCAAAATTTGCATCGATGGTGTGATTCATCGTTGTGTCCCAGAAGAAGAATAATTGAGCATATTGGAAGCTTGCCACTCTTCTCCTTATGGTGGTCATTATGGGGGGGGGGGGGTGAGAACGGTATCAAAGGTTCTAAGTTGTGGGTTCTATTGGCCGACTTTGTTTCAAGATGCAAGTGATTTGGTTAAAAGGTGTGATGCATGCCAACGAGCCAACAGAATTTCTAAGAAAGATGAGATGCCTCTTAACACTATTTTAGAGGTTGATATTTTTTATGTATGGGGCATTGACTTCATGGACCCGTTTGTTAGCTCTTGTGGGAACACGTACATTCTCGTGGCGGTAGATTATGTCTCCAAGTGGGTGGAAGTTGTGGCTCTTCCCAATAATGAAGCCCGGAATGTTGTGGCATTCTTGAAGAAGCGGATTTTCACTAGGTTTGGAACCCCTCGTGCTATCATTAGTAATGGGGGTCCCATTTTTGTAACAAAGCATTTGACTCTTTGCTCACGAAATATGGAGTTAACCACAAGGTGACTACCCCATACCATCCGCAAGAAAGTGGCCAAGTGGAGGTTTCTAACAGGGATATTAAGAGTAATTTGTCCAAAACAATGCATGCAAATAGGACCAATTGGTCAAAGAAGTTGGACGATGCTCTTTGGGCTTGTAGGACAGCATACAAGACTCCGATTGGTATGTCTCCATATTGATTGGTGTTTGGTAAGGCTTGTAATCTCTTGGTGGAACTAGAGCACAAGGCGATGTGGGCTTTAAAAAGTTTGAATTTGGAATGGGATGTTGCGGCCAACCTCCGAGTGGAACAACTGAATGAGCTTGATGAATTTCACTTTCATGCTTACTCCAGCTCATCCTTGTACAAGGACAAGATGAAGTACCTACATGATAAATATGCTCGGGGTAAAGAATTCAAGGTTGGTGATATGGTCTTTCTTTTCAACTCAAGGCTAAGGTTATTTCTGGGAAGCTCAAATCCAAATGGAGTGGGCCTTTTGAAGTGGTTTTTGTAACTCATTTCGGTGCCCTTGATCTCAAGAACAAAAATGGTGAAGTATTCTGGGTTAATGGGCATCGAGTCAAGAATTACTTGGTCAAGGTTGATGATAGCAACGTGGTGGCGCTTATTCATTTGAATTAAAGATGATGGTAACCTGCATCGTGCCGCGACGTTAAATCAGGCACTTCTTGGGAGGTAACCCATGTCTTTTACATTTTTTTGTTTTTCCATTGTAGAGTAGGATTTTTGAGCTAATGGTTTGTGAAGTGTTGTAGTGATGATGTTGAAACAATGCAGGACAAAATAAAATTGGGCAGTATCTCATCAGTGATCACATGACCGCGTGACCATATGTGTGCGGTTCGCGTGAGCTTGAACACAAATGCCATCTCTCTGAAGTTGTCCAATGCGGCCGCACTCCAAAATAGTGAGGTCTATGTGGAAATTGTTGAATGAATAGCTTTCTGAAGTTTTCCATGAGACCGCGCACCAAAATAGTGCGGTCCGCGTAGGCTGCCCTTAGAAACAAAAGGTGAAAAACCTGCGCGGTCCGCGTGTCATTTCTATGCGGTCGTGCATGTGGGTAAGTCATGGGCCCCATAGTTCTCTATAAATAGGGACCTTGGGCCTCCTATCCTTTTCACTCTTTTTCATCTAAAGTCACATTTTCACTGTTCATCCAAGATTTGGGTACATATCTGCATTTCCATTAATCCTTGGTAACATCTCACTTCCACATCATCTTTTAATTTAATTTGTGTTCATTTTATTTGATTTCTAATAGAATAACTTCTTAATTTCTCCTATTTTTATTTTTCTTTTCATTGACTGTTAGAATAGGGTTGGTAAATTTATGTCGAATAGGGCATAATTTTCTTGTCAAAAACACTGAGTAGGGACATTTAGGTTGTTAAAATTGGACCAAAAAGAACAAAAATATCCTACCCAGTAAATTTGCCCTACGCGGCCGCACAATATTTTTGTGTGGTCTGCTTGAGTCTGATTAAAATTTTATACAGCCCACGCGGTCTGCTTGACCATTTTTGTGCGGTTCATGTGACTCTAGTGCGGCCGCGGTTCAAAACAATGCAGACTGCATGGCCTATCATCAGAGAGTTGTGATTTCTGAACTTGGACCTACGCGACCGCATACCATTTGTGTGTGGTCTGTGTTGGACCCACGCGGTCGCATGACATTTTTGTGCGGTCCGCGTAGGTCATTTACATAGAGTTTTTTGATTAATTGTTTTTCCTGTGCAGACTGCGTGACATTTTTGTGCCGTCTGCGTGACCACTGACTGAAACATTGTCTGCACTTATGATTTCACTGTTACATTACTCATTTTTGTTATGCTTTCACTGACATCTCTAGACTTGTATCTCTTGAAGAAGATGGTAAAACATCATGGAGGTGGACAATCACAATGTGGGGGAAAAGATAAGCAACCCAGGAGAGGTGGTTCCTCCCGAGAGGGAAAAGGAAAAAGGGTGGTCAAACTCATACCCGAGGCTAGAGCCAACATAAAGAAAACCCGGAAGATAGTCCGGACAGCTGACAAGGCTACCTCCAAGTCATCAGGGAGTGAGTATGCACCCTCCAGGAGTGCAACTTCAGAGTCTGCCCCACACATATGTTTGTGTCAGTTGGCCTCCATGACTCTCCATCTCCAGATCAAGGCACTGCTGCAACTTCCAAGAAGGCAATGAATGTGGTGTCTTCAGACTCGTTTGATGGGTCCGGATCTAAAAAAGGCAGTGATGATAAATACTCCACTTCTCCCACAACTTCACTATCAGGGGAGAGTGGAGAACGATCAGGGGATAGTGAAGAGCAAGCTGACGGAGGTGAGCCTCAGGTTGGGGGTGTAGAGCGAACAAGGAAGCCTGAAGTGTGGGAGGATAGGTTCATTAGTCAAATTGCCTTCC
This sequence comes from Nicotiana noctiflora, assembly GCA_032618575.1. NCBI lineage: Eukaryota > Viridiplantae > Streptophyta > Magnoliopsida > Solanales > Solanaceae > Nicotiana > Nicotiana noctiflora. Next base: position 80,167 of record JASVEL010009187.1, on the reverse strand, counting down.
ACTGGTTCAGGGAATGGTGGCCTAAGAGAAAACTTATCCCGGAGAGGCGGTTTATTAACGCAGATCCGCTTCCTCACGTACAAGCATAATTCCGTACAAGGGTGGGTTTGGGCTTCTTCAAGGAACGAGCGGATATGGAAAATGAGCATATGGTCAAAGAATTTTACACCAATGTCTATCATGTCATTCGGGGGTCCACAAATACTAAAGTAAGGGATAATGTGGTTCTTTTTGTTGGGAAGTCCCTCAATGACTTCTTGGGGTTCGCAGAGGAAGATGAGTCACAATACCTGGAGAAGTTGGCCCTGAAGGAAGAAGCTCGCCCATGGTTAGCTGAAATTTTAGTAGCTCCAGGTACAGTTTCGGTGTGGCTCAAGGCTCAGAAGAAAATATATAGGAACGCCCTCAACTTCGAAGCAAAAGGGTGGCTGACATTTGTGTGCAATCGGCTTGATCCGACCACACATGATCACTCCATCCCCGTTGATCGTGCTGTCTTAGTTGCTTCTATCATGGTTGGTTTCCCACTGATTGAGGGAAATATTATGCATAGGCTGATCTCCATAGTGGGAAATGAAACCAAGACCAATAACCCCTTCCCCAACACATTGACTATGTATTTCCGAGAGCTAGGGGTAGAAAAGAATAAATTTGATGTGAAGGTACATCCGGTGAGCCCTTATTCATGGTATGATCAAAAGGGCCCTGACAACCCGAAGAATGCCAAAAAGGGTCAGGCCTCCACTTCTTCCGCAGTTGGCCAGTCTGATGAGCCAGCTGCCTCTGAGCAGCCTTCTACAGCACCACTTGCTACTTCAGCCGAGCCAGTGATTCTGGTGTCCAAGACTCATAGATTCACCGCCAACCAGCTCACTCATTCACTAGCCAGTCTGAACAACTAGATGTCGGCAGCGACATCCAAGTTGTCCACTTTGACAGCAGCTGTACAGGTCGAGAGAGCACCGGTGATGGTTGAGGTACCTGCTTCTATTGAGGAGACCTTCAAGAAAAGCCTGGCCAACCAAGAACAGATGATGAAGAAGCAGGATTCCTTGGCCAAGGCAGTTGGCGAGCACAGCAAGGCACTCAAGAGCTTGGCCAAGGAGCACAGAAAGCTTAGGAAAATAAAAGCCTCAAAGGAGGAGGTGGCAACGCTGAAGGTACATGTGGACAAGCTAGTGGCGGATCAGCTGCCACTAGACTTGTTATGAGGAGCCAGCCATAGAGACCCCTATTGAGCAGCCACCAGTTGAGGAGCATAGGCCCAGGAAGAAGGGGAAACTCCCCAACACTGAGGGAGTTGTGATTGCAGTAGCCAAGGAGCATGAGGATCCCTCTGGTGCCCATTCAGCTGATGCACCAGTCCAAGAGCATGCACCTGTCACAGTAGCATAGCAGCAGCAGGTTGGGGACCAGTCTAAGGTCCCTGCCAATACACAGGACATGGGAGCCACTGAGTAGCATAGGCCATCAAATGAGGCTTGATGGGGCATTTTTTTATATCCTTTGCTCCTTATTTTTGATGTTATATTTGGTAGTTAGCATTGGGGACAATGCTAGCCTTTATTTGTGGGATTATGACCCTACTTTTTGTTAAACTGGATTGTTGTATATATTTTTCTCTCTTTTTGGTACATTCGTAGACATAGTAGGATTGTATATAAATTTTAATTCTGAATCCTTTTAGTTGTATTTTCTACTCTCTTGGTGTACATATTCATTTGGTTATCAGTTGATGTTTTCTCTTTAGTTTTGTTATTTTCGTTAAAATTTTCGTGATATTTGCAAGGTTAGGCTCGTGGCCTTATTTTGGTTTGTTTTGGGTATTGCAATAAGCCCTTGGTTTTCTTTATGCCACGGTTCTTTCCAAGGGTAGAGTGTTGTGTGAACCGGGTGGCTCTTCCCAATAATAGATAGCGTGACAACTTTCTTAAGGGTTGAGTCAGTTTTTGATTTTCTTTTTGATTTTCAAGTTTTTTTGGTAGTTAAGGGTACCTCAAGCAAAGCTTCACTTGGGCCTAGCACATTCGCCTTTGATCTCATGGTCAAAGACATTAAGTCGTGTTTAGGATGATAAAAGTCGTGGCCTTGAGACCCTTGTGTTGACCAAACAATCATCATATGGTTATGTTGAATCATTGTGTGCTTGAATTTTATTAGAGGTTGTTGTGGGTCCTCGGCTCCATCTTTGGCAATCCATGAGTGTATGTGTGGTGAGAACTTGATTTGTGAGCCCAAGTACCGTGCCAATAGTCTAGAACTTGCCCCGAATGTTTGTTGTGGCGAAATCATGGGTGGAACTTGACTTGAGAAGTGATTGTAGGCTCTCCTTGATCCAACAGTACTATCTTGATCCTTTTCATGACCTACCAATATAATGATCCCTAGTTCACCCCCTTTTGATCCTTAAACCTTCTTCTTTCATGAACCAAAAGTTACAAGCATGTACCCGTTTTAATGAAACCCTCTCTTGGCACTCAAATCTTCCCTTAAGTAATGGAAAATATCGAAGTTTGGGGAAGAGGCAAGAAAGGCACCAATGTGGTAAAAAGGCATAAAAGCAAAAAAGAAAAAGGAAGACAGTGAAAAAGAGAATAGGCAAAAGAAAGACAAAGTCAAATAAAACCTAAAAAGGGGATCCAAAGTCAACAAACAAGTGAAAAAGATGCGAAAAAGGTGAACAAAAAGGAAAAAGGTTTTGAATTGCAAAAGAAAGAGTGACATGGTGTCCCTCTAACCCCTTGAAAGAATAAATACTCAAATGAGTCAAGAAAGTATGCCAAAATGAACCAAAAGAAGTACTTAAGGGAAGATTGAACCCATGTAAACGAAAGAATATCCTACCCTTACCCAAAAGCCTTCACAGTGACTTCTTAAAAGCTCTATATGATCTTGAGTTGAGGGAAGCTTTCATTAGTGGATACTTACATAAAGGTCAAGCATATGGTACTTAGAATCGGACTTAGGGTCTCTTCTTTGTGAGAGATGAGCGAGAAATCCTTCCACCTCAATTTGTGTGCAAATACTTAAATGGTGAGGTTCACTTAGGGAGAGTCGAGGATGTGTAAGTTTGGGTTCCACAATGACCAAAATACTTGAGAAAGGTTCCTTGATGAAATGTGTCAACTCTTGGGGCTTTTGTGACACACTTGATCCACAAGTTTTCAAAGTTTTAAATGTGTTGATGGTGCATTTGCATTGAGGGCAATATTTAGTCCCAATTGATGCTGTTGAGGTTACTCTAGGAAGGACAAAATAGGAATTTACTAGATGTTTTTCATTGAGGGGTAGGTCTTATCTTGTTTGCTTGAGGACAAGCAAAGGTTTAAGTTTGGGGGAGTTAATAACTGTATGTTTACATGATTTATATCGCTTCTTACCTAAGCTTTGTGCATAAATTGATATTGATTAGTCCTGAATTGCTTACAAGTTGCGCTTGATTGCGGGTTTGAGCGACTAGATGATAAAGATCACAAATCGGCTCAGGAAGGAGTGAAATCTGCCAAGCGTCAAGAGATGAGCTAAAGTGAGAATTAAATGACCTGTACGGACCGCAACCTTTTGTCATACGGCCGCACATGAGGATTCTGCAAATAACCAAGTTCAAGTTAACTTGTGCGGTCCTCATTGTTTTGCCACGCGGATGCACAGGTAATGATCAGAGAACCTGCAAGATTGGATATAATTCCACGTGGATCGCATCCATTTCTATCTGGTCCATAATGATGAAGAAACAGAAGCTCAAAATACAAGGCATAATCCTACGTAGCCGCACACCAAAATAGTATGGTCCGCGTGGGTGAATGATCAGAGAGTCAACACTGGAGAACAATCAATTGTGCGGTCGCGCATCATTTCCACGCGGTCCGCGTGATGCAACCTATGCGGCTGCATGGCATTTCTAGGTGGTCCGCATTCCAAAGATCTAGTAGCTCAATTATTGAAGGCCATTCACCCTAAGCGGCCGCATGTCATTTCCATGCGGTTCGCGACATGCCCTCAGGGGCATTTTTTTCTTGTTTTTCCTGTGTAGTATAAATAGAATATTTACTTTTTTAGCTTAAGTTCTTTTACACTGTACGAGCAACTGAGCACGAGGCAACATTTATTTGCCTATTTTTGGCTATTTTCCTTAGATTTTAACGTGGAATTAGGTGTATTAAATTTGTAGTTCATTATTATGTCAATTTCTTCTATTACTTCTTCTTTTTCTACTATTTCCATGTCTAGCTAAACCCATTAGCTAGGGTTGTGGCTCAACCCTAGTATAGGTAATTAATGAGTATTTTTGCTTAATGTTTGGATGATATTGGGTGTTTGGTATTTGGGTTAATTGTATGTTTTCACTTGGATTTGGTGGTTGCAAACACTAAGTCTAGCTTAGTGGGTCTTGACTCTACTTGAGAAAGAGAGTTTATGACCTCATAGTTAACCCAACGAGGATTTGGGATGGAACTATGAGAAAGGTAGGCCCAAGTAACGGGTTAAACCTTGAGAGAGTAATTACCCTACTTGAACCATTAGTTGCTTGCGCAAATTAGCCTAACCGATTGGTCTCGAGAGAGTGAATTCGGCAAAATCACTCTCTCTACTGAGAGGTGTGAGAGTGAGTGCTAAGTCCATATATCCCATATTGTCATTCTTACATTGAAATTCTATACCCGTTAATTAGTCACCTAGGCAAGTGCTACGAACCTAGTGTCTTCTCCTTATTGCATACACCTTAGAATTAATATTTAGAATAATCTAGTTCATAATTGTAGTTAATATATTTAGTTGATAAACAAGAATATCAAAAATGCTAGAAGTCAAATTAGAAGCTAAAACACTTCCTTAGTTTTCACAAATACTTAACTCCAATATCTAGCTACCTGAGGAAATTGACCCCGAAAACCACTATCGGGTAAAAGTTATTAGCGCCCACTCTTCCTGAGGGTTGAGTCTACGACGATCATTTACTCAGCGTGTAATCAAAAGATTCAGTATTTTATTTCCAACCGAGGAAAAAGGCAGTCGAATTAAGAATGGTCAGATGTGGACTATTAAAAGTAATGAGACGTGGTAATTTTAAGCCTGGTGGAGCTTTCTTCTATGATGGGGTGTCGTGGTCCTATTAGAACGTACAAAGTTTGTTGATGTTATAATCAGCTACAATTCGCCTTTATGGTAGGATATTGTGAAATAGTATTAGAGATAGGACTGTCAGTTGTCGCATGGTGTAATGGTTCATGATCGAATCAGAATTTCTAATATTGACGGATCAATAAAGATGACCTTCGGAAAGGCTTAAAGATTAGCAGTTATTATGGGTTCAAGTTCCACAAAGAGGTTTTATTTGAGGCAATAATTGAGCAGCAAAGTATGAAGAATGACATGTGGGAGGTGTCAGGCGGTGTTTAAAATTTTCTAAAAATTTGAGTACGAGAATTAAGGTCGAGTGACTGATTAAGGAGACGAGTTTTGCCAAAGCGGGAGAGTGACGAGGGTTGCATACGGGCTTGGTAGTAAGAAGACTACGTGCCTTAATGAGAGTTTGGATCGAATTGGGGATTTTAAGGATTTGTGATTGAAGCTTGCGGATAGGATATGAAGTATGGGCTATTGGTATCATAGTGAATGTACCCCGTGCAGCGGCGTATGAATATGTCGGGAGGTGATTCCCTTAGGTGGTTTATTCCTCGTGAGCAAGTTAGTGGTCGCGTGGTTGGCGAAGCTTTTGTGAGGAATTTTATTAGTTGTTCGACAAGAAGATCAGTCAGGCGAACTCTAGAATTATGAAATAATGGCTTCAAGCTAAGTGGGAGAGTTCCACCGCTTAGGATTGGGCTGTATGTTTTACTACTTGCGTGATTTTTGGTTATTAGCATATTGATGGGTTATTTCAGCTATAAGAAAAGACCATAAATGGTAATTCGAGCAAATGAATTGTTGGAAGAATGCTATGGTTGGCCTTATTGGCTCATATTCGGAATAGGAAAAATGTTCAGGATTTATGCCTTATATAGATGCAGGTTTCAGAGGAAGTGATTTTGCCGGGTGCCTCGCGGAGAGAGTGCTCCTCTGTTATGAGATCTATGTATTATATTTGGGACCAAGTTAGAGCGGGTGGCTCTTCGTAATAGTCCTAGTGAATTCTAAAGGTAAAATGTGGTGCTTAATAATGTCGAGTTTATGGGCATAATTAAGGATCAAGCTAGGAAAGCAGCTTATGAGAAGTGGCACCGAATGTTTCGTGATGGTTGACTTGTGATGTAGCAATTGAGAAATATGAAATGGTTCTTAGGATTCGAGACAACATTGTCTCGTGATTCAAGGTCACTCGGGATGAGTGCAAATGGAGTATGTTATGTGTTAAATGAAGAAGTATTATTTGTAAGGAAATCAAGGATTTAGTGGAAGGAAGTAGATTGATTAGCCATGGTTAACTTGGCATATTAATAGTGGTGATCAGTTCATCCAGCGTGATCAAGTCATGCATGTGAAGTGTGGCGGTGCATGTGATGTTTGTCCGCTGCAGTGATTGATGTTATTCAGAAGCATTCTTTTGTTATTGCCTGTTATGAGTAGGTGAATCTCGGAAGAGTTATGGTGGCTTGGACCACTACTTAGAGATTGGTATACTCGATGGTGATGAGAATTCGCATGTATGTCTCTATAGTTCTCGTAAAGTGAGTTAAATGAAACGTTTTATATGATGAAGTGTTAGTTTATCAGTGGTTCCAGGGTTGTGATGGAAATTTTATCTATCGTATATCGGCACGTTGGGTGCAGTGAGAGGTATAGAATTTGAAGTGAGAATCAAGGTTACAGCTTGGTAGTGACTATGATGTCACAAGCTTGGATGAGCGGGAAGGGAATTTCAGTATTTTGAGTGAGTTGTTATTGTCGTCACTATCACCTGAGATCGATGTTTTGTGAGAAAGGCTTTGCGTCCTGGTTAAGAATTCTTGATCGCTTTTCAGCATTGGTGCAGCCGGTGATTTAGATATGCAGACCCGTTAATTAATTTGGAAGGTTGTGGGAGAGTATCCCACATGAAGATTGTATAAGTGTAGTATGTGGTCACTTGATTGATTAGAGATTTAAACCAGGTATGAGGATTTTGGTAATATCATCAATTTGAGAATTTAGGCCTAGAGGGCACTTTGTTTATTGGGATATGAATGGAGGAGGTTGCTCTGGTTATAATGGTTGTTCTTATATGTTATGAGGAAGAATGATTACTATGAACCTTTGAAAGGTTATTAGCCAAGTTGGTGCAATCAGAAATCGGCTTGAGATTAGTGGATTGATTTATACGTGAACAGAGCTTTATATCAGGCCAGTTTTAAGTTTGTTTCAGTAAGTGTTCCCTATGAGGGAACAGTCGGGGTGTTATTCTGTCATCGTCTATTCTAGATAATGATGTATTATGCCGTATGAGTTGTGAAATGGCTTGGTAAATTTCTTATGTGTTGTGGTTTCACGTAGCGGTAATGTTATATGAGCAGGATGGCTCTGCAGATTCAGATCATATATCGCACCTCACTTGTGCTTGAGTTTTGTAGCCTATAGCGCTATATGTTTCCTCAGGGATAGTATTATGCACCTCAGCATGTTTATGACCAATATTCGGTATTTACATGTGGTGAGCGATTTAGCTCAATGTGTTCTCCTTATGTGAGTTCTACATGTGGATCAGGTGGCACACCGCCACGGTTATATTATGTGGATCAGGTGGCATGCTGCCATGGTTATGCTATTTGGATCGGGTTGTGTACCACAGTAATGTGATGTTCAGTACAGTTTCCCCTAGTTTCTTTTATGTGTTATGTTTCCCATTTTCTGAGGAAAACTCGTATAAGTTGTTTCCCCTAGTTTCTTGTATCATATCCTAATCTGTAGCCTATTGGCACATTGTGGCATCATATAGGACTCTTGATTGTGTCGGAGGTGGCTTATTGCTTGAGCAGTTCGTACTTGGTGAGATGAGATTATCGGACTTAGGACCAGTGCAATCTGATTATACAAAGTATATTAAGGAGCAAAGATCATGATTTGGTTCAGAATATGGTAATGATTCTTGTCGAAGGTATAAACTCAATGATTTGTTGATTTGGCAGTTGGTTATGAATTTCGGCGCATCTCTTCCATCGTGTTGGTGTTATAAAGGTTAGAGTAGGACATATATAGGTCATGAGGTGCAATGGGAGCATCTGATTCGTTGAATTTGGGCTAAGTTGATCAGAAAATGTTATTGTGGTCCTATGAGTACGTTATGCAGTCATGTTGGGTACAACGTGTGGTGAATGATTTGGTGATCCTATGATGAAAACAGGTCTGGCATAGAATTTTGGATGCTGGAATTGGGTTCTAAGGCTTAGTTGCCTGAATAAAGGAGAGTGTCTTCAGAATTTATCGGGCTAATGTGCTCAGCTAAGTTATGGTAGCACAAAAAGGTGCATAAGATGCTAAACAGTGATTTCAAACTACTTCGGTATAGTTCTCAGCACGTTCAGGGGGTGGAGATTTTTGCTCTATGCAATCGCGTAAAGGTGTGTGCGATCGCATAGGTAGAGGAACTTGTTCGGTGCGGTCGCGGGGGAGATTGATGTGATCGTGTAGTAGGAAGAAGCAGAGATATGCAATCACATGGCTTGTTATGCGATCGGATAAGAGGATTTTTCAGGGCCTAATGTTTGGTCTATGCGATCGCAATGGGGTTGATGCGATGGCATAGAAGGGGTCGCCTAGACAGAACAACTAAGGGTTAATTTCAGTCACAACCCACACATTATTTCCACCATTTTAACTCCACCAAGAGAGCTTTTTGAGCGATTTGAAGAGGATTTTCAATAGGTATTTCTTGGAGGTATGTCTTTTGACTAGAAAACACCATTTTATGGAAGAATTAACACTCAAATTCATGAAATTGGGTAGAAATTGTGAAGAACTAGGGCTTTGTTCTTGAAAAAACGAACTTTTAGGATTTGAAAGGCCATTTGGGCTCCGTTTTTTATAAACTTTATATGTACTGACTCGTGGCGAGACGATAAGTGGGCCCCGGGCTCGAATTTTACCAACTTCATGAATTTTAGTACTTTTCGAGTATTTTTTATTAGGTTATGTTTCTTTGACCCATATTTATGTATTCGATGTGGTTTTGACTAGATTCAATCCACGAGGAGGTTGATACGAAAGAAAATGTCATTTTGGACCAGTCTACGACCGGTTAGATGTGAGTAGTTGGTGTATTTGATGGCCAGAGGGTTTGAAACCCCGCCTTATCACACTGTGATGCTATTTAGGGCGCGACTCGCATCCCATGGCAGGTTTGAGATTGTTTATGACTGGGGATTGTGACTTGGTCCATCTCGAACAAGAATGTTTCTATAGTGGCGATTGATACACACTCTATGTTGAATATATCTAGGCTTATTGCCATGTTTGGTGCCTTGTGCCGATTTGTAGCATCCTTAGAGGATGAATATCATTGTGATAGCATGTTTTGTAAAATTATTGATCTCAGTCCTATGTTTAATCACTGTTATGAAATTCTAAGTCACTTTTCCTGAAGTTAAATATTTAAAGTATATTCTATTTAATAATTTGGAAATTGGGAAATAAATTAAATCTATTGTAAACTCATATGCATATTGTGGACTGAGTATGGATCGGGATGCACGCCCAACGAATGTTATGAATATATTGCGCTTGGGTTGAAGGAGCCCCTCCGAAGTCTGTACACACCTCCAGTGAGCGTCGTCGACGTTAAATGGATCGGGCTATGCGCCGTAGCAGTCATGTGCATTGCATTGCATTCATGCATTATTATTTACTTGTGCTAGCTGTTATTAGTTGTTGATGTTGGTTCGTAGTAAGGTGTCGGAGTGTTAGATTTAGCTTTACTTTGTGGAATTTCATGGATTTCTTATCTTCAGACATTTTATATGCTTACTACTCACTAAGTACTTAGTACTCACCCCTACTCCATGCACCTTGTGTGTAGATTTAGGTATACCGGAGGTTTAGCTGAGCAGTCTTGTTTCCAAAGTTGTCAGGGTTGTTGATGTAGTTGTTTGATATTGACAGTACCTGGCTACTCTACTTATTCCAGTTCTATTTATATATATATATTCAGACTTGGGTATTTTGTTCAGATATTATTATCCGGTTTTGTTTAGAGGCTCTAGGCTCATGACCCCAGATCTTTTGGGAGTGTTTTATCTGTTTTTGTACTTTTCAATATTTTTCTTCTATAAATATTGGATTATTACTCTACAACTATTATTTTTAAATTGTTGGTTTTTGAGATTTATTGTTGATTTGAGAGTGACTGTTGGTCAGGCTTGCCTAGCTTTAGGGTTGGGCGCCATCATGATCGTGTTTGGGTCATGACAAATTAGTTTCAGAGCCTAGGTTACTAGGCCTCGCGAGTCATGATCCAGTTCAGTAGGCTCTCGCAAATCGGTACGTAGACGTTTGTATCTATCCTTGGGAGGCTACAGAACTTTTAGGAAACACTTCACTTTCTTGAAATTCATATCGTGCGGCTTGTTGTTATTAAAACTAAATTTCTGTATTCTATTCTCTCGCAGATGGTGAGAACCAGTGCTAACAAACATGGTGGACGACCACCAGTGCCACCAAGAGGTCGTGGTCGCGGTAGAGGTAGGGCAACAGGGACAGCACCTGCTGACCCACCAGTTGACCAGGCTCAAGGTCAGATTCCAGCACCAGTTGATCAGGCTCAAGGATAAATTCTAGCTATAGATGCTCTAGTAGCACCTGTTCAGGCACCGGTAATGCCCATTATGATTTCTGGTCTACAGAAGGCTCTAGCTCAGATCTTGTCCATCTGCACTGGCCTGGCTCAGGCAGTTTCAGCCACTGCAGTGGTGGCTACTTCTCAGACTGGGATGGTCATCAGACCCCCGATGCTCGCACATCCGAGCAGGTTGTTTAGGGCTTACAAGCACCTGGGGTAGCTCCAGCTCAGCCAATTCATCTAGCTGTACTAGTTGCAGTAGTTGTTCCAGTTGCACCAATTGTTCCAGTTGCGGCAGTCGCACCAGCTCCAGCTCATATGGTTTCAGTAGGATCCAGCCTCCAACATCCAGTGGTGTTGAGGGCGAGGATGCCCATGGTTTTCTGGATAATGCCAGCATATGCTTCATACTACGGGTATATTGGAGTCTAGTGGTATGGCTTTTACTAACTTCCAGTTCACAGGGTCTACATTTAATTGGTGGGAGGAGTTCGAGAGGCGTAGGCCTATTAGGAAAGCACCCCTCACATGGAAGTAGTTCTCTAAGGTATTCTTGGAGAAGTATGTGCCCTAGTCTCATAGGGAGGAGCTACATCATCAGTTCGAGTGGTTGAAGTAGGGAGATATGATAGTGACTCAATATCAGTTGAGATTTACACAGCTAGCTCGGCATGCTACGTGGAAGATCCAGATAGATCGCGAGAGGATCAGGAGGTTTGTAGATGGCCTCAACTATCCAATCCATATATTAATGACCAGAGAGAGGGCTACTATAGTTACATTTGAGGAGGTAGTTGATGCGGCTTGTCAGATTGAGACAGATCATCATCGGGAGTGCGAGGAGAGGGAGGCTAAGGGGCCTCGAGGTGCAGGTAGTTTCAGTGGTGCTTCGTCTAGGGGCCAATTCCAGCGCAACAGAGGTCGTTCCTTCAGACCTCCTCAGTCAGGTCGTACAGAGTCCAGTAGGGCTTTATCCTGGCATGTAATGCTTTACTTGTAATTACAAAAAGTGATATGATGCGGTGCTAAGAGCTTGATATGGTACATAAAACATGATCCAGTGCCGTCACGCCCCAAATCGAGGGACATTATTGGCGCCTGACCGGGTAGACCCAGTCAAGCGGACCTGGGTGCCTTTCTATCCCACGCGTTAACCCTGTGTTGATTGTTTCTCATTAACCAAATATTTTACCAATAATGACCGATTTCATAATGCATAAACATAACCATGTGATTGATTCACTAACAAGTTCATAATTTATATTTACAACGCCCCATACATATACATAGGCCACAATCCCACAGGTTTACATGTCTACGGAGCCTCTAGGATACAAAAAGGGAAATACAATACTTGCCGGTAACAAGGCTCCGGATATACCTTACAAAACCAAAATGAAATCTAAACCGAGTGGCATGAACCACACAAGGCCCCGAGGAAGAAAGGGGCTCACCAAAAACGGGCAGTGGAGGATGAAGGATACTACTGCCGATGTGCTGAAGTGCCTGCTACAGATCCACCTACAATCATAACACGAATGTAGCGTCCCCGGCAAAAGGGACGTCAGTACACTTGAATTGTACTGGTATGTATGGACAAACTTTGTCCCAAGTAAACTCAAGCCATTAAATTACATCAACAATTAATTAAGCCAACCAACCATGTTTCCACATTTTCCTCATTTCAAATAATTCTCACACAAAGCACTTTCTACGATCAACCAATTTAACAATAACCAATCAATCACGTAAAGCACAAGTAGTCAAACAAAGGGGCAATCGGTGCCCCACAGGTTGCAAACTCTCCTGCTGTCTCCTTTCACAATTTCACATTATTGATTTTTGTATCAATTTTCAATAGCGATTTCGATCGCTTTCCATCCTTATTGCCCCCGACCACCCTTATTACCTCGGCCACCCTTATCACCCCAACCCACACCTTATTTCCCCACGTTGCGGCGCGCAACACGACCCCGCCTTACAGTTGAAAACACAACAATTTCAAACAGCGGATAAGGTACTACACACAATTTCAACAAGTTCAAATAAGCAACTTACACATTGGTTCATGTTCTCAATTTCTTCTCAAGCCAATATCAAAACCAAGTTACAAGTATTCCAAAATCGAAAATGCCCACATAATCATGTTCAACAATTTACCACAATTAAGGTGTTTCAAATTCCTTCCACAATAAGCCAAATATGCCATCACAAGTGGTCGTTCCCAATTCTTTACCAATCTCGATTACCTTTTTATCTTTCAATTCATATTTCATACCACACCACACGTAGTTCAACATCAATCAAATGCTCAACAAGGAAATTAAAGAATTGCGTAAAATTTCTCAATTTGACACATGCCAAAACAATTCGCACACATTTGGGCGATTTTACAAGAATCAAAATTAGCCATACATACCGGTGATGAGTTTTCTTCCGTTAACTTCCTACTTTATGCTTACCCACGCTATCTTACTCTTGCTAACCTTGTTCTTGAAGACTCTTACTTCTACTCACTTCTTTTACTAAAAATCAAGTTCAATAATCATGCATGAGTGTAAAAATTCTATTTTTAAAAGCTATTATATGCAAACCTCTCTTTACCCAATTAAAACTGAAAATCAAAGAAAATAGTTAGGGTTTTTACCTTGAAAAGATTGGGGAAGTTGAATCCTTGTCCTAAGATCCCTTGGAATTAAGGTAGTTAGAACAATCCTTGAAGATGCAAGATTTCTCTCTCTAAAAACCCTCTCTTCTCTCTCTAATTTTTGGTAAGATGATATGATAAAATGAAGAAGAAGTGTGTTATATTAAAGAAGGGATCGGGTCAAAATGTTACAAAAATCTGGGCCGGGGTCAAATATGCGATCACTATGCGACCGCAGAATCCACATGCGGTCCGCAAAGTGACCGCAAAATGGCCTCAAAGTTATGCAGGTTCTGTTAAGGAATGCGGCCAAAATGCGGTCCGCATGTTTGATCTGCGGTCGCAAAATGCACCGCAGATTTGACATGCGATCGCACATCGACCGCACTTTTGACAGATTTTTGGGAAACTCTCTGGAACGATTTGCGGCAAGAATGCGGTCCGCATGTCAGGTTTGCGGTCGCATTCTTGACCGCATATTTGACATTTTTCTGGAAAATTTTATTCTCAACATTTTTGACACTTAAATCACTACCAATTCTCAACATTTTTGACACTTAAATCACTACCAACATTCTACGCATTCCTAACATATTATTCGGACCAAGACACCACAGCTACTAGGTTTTATGCACAAAAAGTTTACGGGGCCTTACATCCTCCCCCCCCTCCCCCTTAAGATCATTCGTCCTCGAATGAGGATTTTGAAATAAATGAGTTTTGAAAGACATGGTATGCAAGCTATCAAAATTTTGACTAACTCTTATATTTTAGAAAAATTTCGCCAGAGTTTCCTTTGTATTATGGACATATCCACCTGTCAGAGGGCCCCCGAAACACATTACCAAACAATAATATACAACTACAACACTTTCCACAACTGGTATACACTTTCTTACCTCAACGAATGCACATACTCTATCACATTGTTACAATTGCACATAAACTAGTCACTTCAATGAATTCTTACCTTATTTAACCATTTTAACACACCATGTACACTTAACAAACCATTACCAATCTACACTTACTATTAGTAAGAGGGAAACAACTTAGACAAGATGACAGTTACTAAGAGTAGGAGGGTCACCTAATTTCTCTAGGCTTGATCGAACAAATGGGGGTACTTTTCCTTCATCTCTTTTTCTGCTTCCCATGTGGCCTCCTCAACTTGTTGACTTCGCCACAATACTTTAACAGAGGCAACTTCCTTATTTCTCAACTTACGGACTTGCCTATCAAGAATGGCGACTGGAACTTCTTCATATGACAAATCTTCATTAACCTCTATAGCTTCGACTGGCATGATGGTGGATGGATCTCCAATCACTTTCTTCAACATGGACACATGGAATACCGGATGCACTGATGACATCTCGGGAGGCAACTCTAGCCTATAAGCAACTTGACCAATCCTTTGAACGATCCGATATGGCCCGACATACCTAGGTCTCAATTTCCCTTTCTTTCCAAATCGCATGACTCCCTTCATAGGAGATACCCTCAAGAACACCCAATCATCGACTTGAAACTCCAAATCCCTTCGACGAACGTCCGCATAGGACTTTTGACGACTCTGTGCTGTTTTCATTCTCTCCTGAATAACCTTGACCTTTTCCATAGCTTCGTACACCATATCTGGCCCTAGCAATTCCTGCTTCACCTACCTCAAACCACCCGATTGGCGACCTACATCTCCTCTCGTACAATGCCTCAAACGGGGCCATCCGAATGCTAGCATGATAGCTGTTATTGTAAGCAAATTCTATCAGTGGCAAGTGTTCATCCCAATTACCTTTAAAATCTAAGACACAAGCCCGTAACATATCTTCAAGCGTCCGAATGGTCCGCTCGGCCTTGCCGTCGGTCTGCGGATGGAAAGCTGTGCTGAGATTCACCTGAGTCCCCAAACCTTGCTGAAACTTCTTCCAAAAGTTAGCGGTGAACTGAGCCCCGCGATCTGAGATGATAGAAAGTGGAGTGCCATGAAGCCTTACTATCTCTTTGATGTACAATCTTGCATATTGCTCCGCAGTATCAGTGGACTTGACAGGCAGGAAGTGAGTTGATTTGGTGAGTCGATCTACTATCACCCATACTGAATCGAACTTACGCCGAGTGCGAGGTAACCCCACCACGAAATCCATATTGATCATCTCCCATTTCCACCTTGGTATTTCTATAAGCTGAGTTAATCCACCGGGTCGTTGATGCTCGGCCTTCACTTGTTGACAGTTCGGACATTTAGCTACAAAGCCTGCCACATCCCTTTTCATACCGTTCCACCAATAAATCTCCTTGAGATCGTGATACATTTTTGTTGAACCAGGGTGCACAGAATACCTGGAAGTATGAGCCTCTGCCATCACTCTTTCCCGAAGCTCGTCCACATTCGGAACACATAGCCTATCTTGACACCGCAATACACCATCTTCGCTACTGAGTACAAATGCTGAGGTCTTGTCATTCATGACTGCTTCCTTCACCCGAACCAATGCTGGATCCATGAACTGTTTTTCCTTGATTTCTGCGACCAATGATGATTCTGCTCCATTATGCACCAAGATATCCCCCTCGTCTGACGCCGAAATACGAACCCCCAAGCTGGCTAATTGGTAGACCTCTCGAGCCAGGGGTCTCCGATCCACACCCAAATGAGCCAAACTACCCATGGATTTCCGACTAAGAGCGTCGGCTACCACATTTGCCTTCCCTGGATGGTACAATATGTCCATATCATAGTCCTTGAGTAGTTCTAACCATCGCCGCTGTCTCGGATTCAGCTCTTTCTGCTTGAACAAATACTGGAGGCTCTTGTGGTCTGAAAACACCTCTACATGAACCCCATAAAGATAGTGTCGCCATATTTTCAAGGCAAACACAACAGCTGCAAGTTCCAGATCATGCGTCGGATAATTCTTCTCATGGTTCTTGAGTTGTCTGGAAGCATAAGCTATAACCTTTCCGTGCTGCATCAATACACATCCCAAACCGACTCCGGAGGCATCACAATAGACTACAAATCCCTCTGTGCCTTCTGGCAAGGCCAATACTGGTGCCGAGGTCAATCTTGACTTCAGTTCTTGGAAACTTTTCTCACATGCTTCGGACCACTGGAACTTAACTGCCTTCTGCGTCAGTTTTGTCAATGGGGAAGCGAGGGTTGAGAATCCCTCTACAAACCTCCGATAGTACCCTGCCAAACCCAAGAAGCTACGTATCTCTGTCGGGGTCGTGGGTCTAGGCCAATCTTTCACTGCCGCAATCTTCTGAGGATCCACCTGAATTCCCTCACTGGAAATAACATGCCCTAGAAAGGCTACGGACTCCAACCAAAACTCATATTTTGAGAACTTGGCATACAATTGGTGCTGAAGAAGGATCTGCAATGCTGCTCTGAGGTGAACGGCATGATCTTCCCTGCTCCGAGAGTAGATGAGGATGTCGTCAATGAATACAATCACAAAGGAATCTAGGAATGACTTGAAAACCCGATTCATAAGGTCCATGAAAGCTATTGGGGCATTGGTTAGCCCAAAAGACATGACCAAAAACTCGAAGTGACCATAACGAGTTCTGAAGGCGGTCTTAGGAATATCCTGCTCCCTGATTTTCAACTGGTGGTACCCAGACCGTAAATCAATCTTTGAGAAGAACTTCGCTCCCTGCAATTGGTCAAACGGATCATCCACTCGAGGCAAAGGATATTTATTCTTGATGGTGACTTTGTTGAGCTGCCGATAATCAATACACATTCGAAGTGACCCATCCTTCTTTCTGACAAAGAGAACCGGAGCACCCCACGGTGACACACTCGGTCGTATGAACCCTTTCTCTAATAAATCCCTCAGCTGCTCCTTTAACTCCCTTAACTCTGCCGGCACCATCCTGTATGGTGGAATGGATATTGGCTGAGTATCTGGCAATACATCGATCCCAAAATCAATCTCCCTATCCGGCGGAATGCCCGGAAGCTCATCCGGAAACACTTCAGGAAATTCATTCACAATTGGCACGGACTCGAGGGTAGTCACCTCTGAGGTGGTGTCCGTTACCCGAACCAGGTGATAGATACACCCCTTCTTACTCATCTTCGAAGCCTTAAGGTAGGAAATAAACCTACCCCTTGGCACCATACCATTTCCTCTCCATTCAATGACTGGCTCGTTAGGGAACTCGAGCCTCGCAACTCTCGTCCGACGGTCAAGCTTGGCAAAGCACGAATAGAGCCAATCCATCCCCATAATTACATCAAAATCTACCATCCCAAGCTCAATAAGATAAGCTGTGGTATCACGACCACCCACTGTAACAACACAATTTCTATAGACTCGTGAGGCTGTAATAGAATCACCAATAGGAGTCGACACAGAGAACGGCTCATGAAGCTGTTCGGGTTCTACCCCAAAGCTTGAAGCAATGAATGGAGTAACATAAGACAAGGAGGACCCTGGATCAATAAGGGCATAGCAATCAATAGTTTGAACAGACAGGATACCTGTAACAACATCTGGAGAAGCCTCGGCATTCCGGCGGTCACTCAATGCATAGAATCGGCTAGGTCCACCCCTACCCTGAGCTCCACCCCTAGCTGCACCACGCCCTGCTCCTGCTGGAGTACGCGCTGATGATGTAGCAGCTGAAGAACCGGATGACTGAGCAGATCCCCTACCTATACCCTGACGGGGTGCACGGCAGTCCCGCTGAATGTGACCTCTCACCCCGCACCCGAAGCACACTGGAAGGTCAAGGTAGCAAGTTTCCGTATGAAATCTCCCACACTTGGGGCATGTAGGTCTCCCCTGCTGCTGGGATCTCACCCCAGGATGACCAGACTGACGAGACCTCCTGCTGTCTGAACCGGGTCTCGAGTAACTGCCTTGCTGATGACTGTGCACGGATGGCGGTGCACTCGCGGAGGACTGAGCATATGACTGGGATGGCCCTGATGACCCCGATGACCCCCTCCTTGGAAGTGATCTCCCTGAACGACCCATTGACCGGGCCCTGCTGCTACTTTCTCTTTCTGCACGAATCTTCAATTTCCTGGCCTCTGTGGCCTAAGCAAACCCCAAAATCCTCCCATAGTTCATGTCTGAGTGCAAAGCTGCTGTGGCGGCCTCATTCACTACCAAAGGGCTAAGGCCCTGAACAAACCATCGAACCCGGGCATCCATGGTCGACACTAAATGAGGAGCGTACTTGGACAACCTTACGAACTCCATATGATACTCCCAAACACTCATACTGCGCTGTTTGAGGACCTCGAACTCAGTGGCACGGGCTGCCATTGCCTCAGCAGGTAAGAAGTGGTCCATAAATGCATCCACGAACTCATCCCATCTGGCCGGAGGGCTCCCTTCCTCACGGGAATCCTCCCACATTTCGAACCATGAACGTGCCGCTCCCTTCCAGCCTGTAAGAGGCCAACTCTACCCCCTCTATATCTGTAGCCTTCATCACTCTGAGGGTCTTGTATATCTCATCAAGGAATTCCTGTGGGTCAGCCTCTGGATCGGTGCCTGAAAATTCCGGAGGGGCCAATCGCAAGAATTGATGGACTCTGGAGCCAAAGGAATCTCCCTGTCCGCTGGAGGATGCAGGGGCATCATGGGATCTCTGGGCCTGGGCGGCCACTAGCTGTGTTAACATATGGATGGCTCCCCTAAGTTCTTCATTAGAGATACCGGAGCCCGAAGCGAGAACTGTATCTGAGTCAGGAACACTGGCAGGAGGAATGGTGGCATCCTCTGCCGCAGCTGGAATAGGGACACTTGGGTTTTGAACAGATGGGCCAGGCAAATTCGGGACTGGTGGGTCATTCTCTCCCACGGCATCGGGTACATGATTAACAACTGCACTTGGGCCGGCATTGGCCCTAAGGCCGAGTCTAGCCTTCTTCTTAGGTGCCATATTCTGAAAATTTGGGAACAAGGCACGAATTAGACACGGATATCTCCACATTGCACTTTACCGCACGATATAGATTAACAAAGAAGTAGGTAAATTCCTAAATGCTCGTGTAGCCCCCTACTTATATGATGTGGTCGACAACACACCTATAAGAAGGGCACTACTAGACACGGCTCCGAGACATCCTAGGACACTTTAAAAACCATAGGCTGTGATACCAAGTTTGTCACGCCCCAAATCGAGGGACATGACCGGCGCCTGACCGGGTTGCCCCAGTCAAGCGGACCTGGGTGCCTTTCATTCCCACATGTTAACCCTGTGTTGATTGTTTCTCATTAACCAAATATTTTACCAATAATGACTGATTTCATAATGCATAAACATAACCATGTGATTGATTCACTAACAAGTTCATAATTTATATTTACAACGCCCCATACATATACATAGGCCACAATCCCACAGTTTACATGTCTACGGAGCCTCTAGGATATAAAAAGGGAAATACAATACTTGCTGGTAACAAGGCTCCGGCTATACCTTACAAAACCAAAATGAAATCTAAACCGAGTGGCATGAACCACACAAGGCCCCGAGGAAGAAAGGGGCTCACCAAAAACGGGCAGTGGAGGATGAAGGATACTACTGCCGATGTGCTTAAGTGCCTGCTACTGATCCACCTACAATCATGACACGAATATAGCGCCCCCGGCAAAAGGGACGTCAGTACACTTGAATTGTATTGGTATGTATGGACAAACTTTGTCCCAAGTAAACTCAAGCCATTAAATTACATCAACAATTAATTAAGCCAACCAACCATGTTTCCACATTTTCCTCATTTCAAATAATTCTCACACAAAGCACTTTCTACGATCAACCAATTTAACAATAACCAATCAATCACGTAAAGCACAAGTAGTCAAACAAAGGGGCAATCGGTGCCCCACAGGTTGCAAACTCTCCTGCTGTCTCCTTTCACAATTTCACATTATTGATTTTTGTATCAATTTTCAATAGCGATTTCGATCGCTTTCCATCCTTATTGCCCCCGACCACCCTTATTACCTCGGCCACCCTTATCACCCCAACCCACACCTTATTTCCCCACGTTGCGGCGCGCAACACGACCCCGCCTTACAGTTGAAAACACAACAATTTCAAAAAGCAGATAAGGTACTACACACAATTTCAACAAGTTCAAATAAGCAACTTACACATTGGTTCATGTTCTCAATTTCTTCTCAAGCCAATATCAAAACCAAGTTACAAGTATTCCAAAATCGAAAATGCCCACATAATCATGTTCAACAATTTACCACAATTAAGGTGTTTCAAATTCCTTCCACAATAAGCCAAATATGCCATCACAATGGTTGTTCCTAATTCTTTACCAATCTCGATTACCTTTTTATCTTTCAATTCATATTTCATACCACACCACACGTAGTTCAACATCAATCAAATGCTCAACAAGGAAATCAAAGAATTACGTAAAATTTCTCAATTTGACACATGCCAAAACAATTCGCACACATTTGGGCGATTTTACAAGAATCAAAATTTGCCATACATACCTGGTGATGAGTTTTCTTCCGTTAACTTCCTACTTTATGCTTACCCACGCTATCTTACTCTTGCTAACCTTGTTCTTGAAGACTCTTACTTCTACTCACTTCTTTTACTAAAAATCAAGTTCAATAATCATGCATGAGTGTAAAAATTCTATTTTTAAAAGCTATTATATGAAAACCTCTCTTTACCCAATTAAAACTGAAAATCAAAGAAAATAGTTAGGGTTTTTACCTTGAAAAGATTGGGGAAGTTGAATCCTTGCCCTAAGATCCCTTGGAATTAAGGTAGTTAGAACAATCCTTGAAGATGCAAGATTTCTCTCTCTAAAAACCCTCTCTTCTCTCTCTAATTTTTGGTAAGATGATATGATAAAATGAAGAAGAAGTGTGTTATATTAAAGAAGGGATCGGGTCAAAATGTTACAAAAATCTGGGCCGGGGTCAAATATGCGGTCACTATGCGACCGCAGAATCCACATGCGGTCCGCAAAGTGACCGCAAAATGGCCTCAAAGTTATGCAGGTTCTGTTAAGGAATGCGGCCAAAATGCGGTCCGCATGTTTGATCTGCGGTCGCAAAATGCACCGCAGATTTGACATGCGATCGCACATCGATCGCACTTTTGACAGATTTTTGGGAAACTCTCTGGAACGATTTGCGGCAAGAATGCAGTCCGCATGTCAGGTTTGCGGTCGCATTCTTGACCGCATATTTGACATTTTTCTGGAAAATTTTATTCTCAACATTTTTGACACTTAAATCACTACCAAGGGTCCGAACCGCGGCGAGCAAGCTCGCCGCGAAGAATTCTACGCATTCCTAACACATTATTCGGACCAAGACACCACAGCTACTAGGTTTTATGCACAAAAATTTTACGGGGCCTTACATCCTCCCCCCTTCCATCAGTCCCCTTCTCCAGCTTCAGGTTGTTGCTATGAGTGCGATGAGTTGGGTAATATGTGGAGATAGTGTCCCTGGTTCCTTAGTAGACAGTCTCAGCAGAGGGATCAGCCCTCATCTTCTGCTCATATTTCTTTAGCACCCACACAGTCAGCTAGGAGTGGAGGTTAGGCAGCCAGAGGTCGCCCCAGGGGTGAGGACCGTACTGGCGGCGGTCAGGCTCAATTCGATGCTCTTCTATATAGAAGAGACGCCAGTGCATCAGATACAGTCATCATAGGTATTATCTCAGTCTGCCACAGGGATGCTTCTGTCTTATTTGATCCCGGATCTATCTACTCCTATGTATCTTCATACTTCGCTTATCATTTGGATACGACCCATGGTTGACTTGCCTTGCCCGTGCATGTATCTACCCGAGTAGGTGATACTATTATTGTGGATCACGTATATCGATCATGTCTTGTTACTATTAGGGGTCTGGAGACCCGAGTTGACTTGTTATTATTGGGCATGGTATACTTCGACGTAATTCTGGGTATGGATTGGTTATCTCCATCCCATGCTATTCTGGACTGTCATGCCAAGACAGTTACATTTGCTATTCCAGGTTTTTCTAGGATTGAGTGGCGAGGCGTGACTGATTATGTACCCGACAGGGTGATTTCCTTCCTAAAAGCCCGAATAATGGTTGGGAAGGGTTGTTTATCTTATCGGGCTTTCGTTAGAGATGTTGAAGTTGAGACTCCGAGTCTTTATTCGATCCCCATTGTGAA
The DNA here is from genome assembly GCA_032618575.1 of Nicotiana noctiflora. Taxonomy (NCBI): domain Eukaryota; kingdom Viridiplantae; phylum Streptophyta; class Magnoliopsida; order Solanales; family Solanaceae; genus Nicotiana; species Nicotiana noctiflora. The sequence continues at coordinate 57,607 of JASVEL010009187.1, read as the reverse complement.
GGATTTATTAGATATGTTTTCAGCAGACCTGTCGGGCATGCTATCGGATAGGGACATTGATTTCGGTATTGATATGGTGCTGGGCACTCAGCCTATTTCTATTCTTTCCTATCGTATGGCACCAACGGAGTTAAAAGAGTTGAAGGAACAGCTTCAGGAACTCCTAGATAAAGGGTTCATTCACCTGAGTGTGTCACTTTGGGGTGCACCAGTGTTATTTGTAAAGAAGAATGATGGCACAATGAGAATGTGCATTGATTACAGACAGTTGAACAAGGTGAAAGTGAAGAACAAGTACCCTCTACCCCGTATTGAGGATTTGTTTGATCAGCTTCAAGGAGCAAGGGTATTCTCTAAGATTGACCTCCAATCGGGCTATCACCAGTTGAAGATTAGGGATTCAAAACTTATGAAAACGGCTTTCAGGATGAGATATGGGCACTACAAATTTCTAGTGATGTCCTTCGGGCTGACTAATGCCCAAGCTGCACTCATGCACTTGATAAACAGTGTATTTTAGCCGTATCTAGATTCGTTTGTGATCATGTTTATTGATGATATCCCGGTGTACTCGCTTATCCAGGAGGAGCACGCACAGCACCTGAGGGTAGTATTGCAGAGATTTAGAGAGGAGAAGCTTTATGCGAAGTTTTCTAAGTGTGAGTTCTAGCTTAGTACTATGACTTTTCTGGGACACGTGGTGTCCAGTGATGGAATTCAGGTTGACCCAAGAAGATCGAGGTGGTGCAGAGTTAGCCTATACCGTCCTTAGCTACTAAGATATGGAGTTTCCTTAATTTGGCAAGTTATTATCGCAGGTTCATTCAGGGTTTTTCATCTATTGCTTCGCCTTTCACGAAGTTGACACAAAAGAATGCTCCATTTGTGTGGTCGGATGAATGCGAGGAGAGCTTTCAGATGCTTAAGTCGGCCTTGACCACAGCTTTGGTACTAATATTGCCATCAGCTTCAGGTTCTTACACGGTGTATTGTGATGCTTCGAGAGTTGGGATCAGTTATGTATTGATGTATGAGGGTAGAGTTATTGCGTATGCTTCTCGTCAGTTAAAGCCCCATGAGAAGAACTACCCTGTTCATGACTTAGAATTGGCTGCTATTTTTCATGCCTTAAAGATTTGGAGGCATTATCTATATGGCATATCTTGTGAGGTTCGCAGTCTTCAGCATTTGTTTAAGCAGAAAGATCTCAATTTGAGGCAGCGGAGATGGCTTGAGTTACTCAAGGATTATGATATCACCATCTTGTATCATCCCGGGAAGGCCAATTTAATGGCCGATGTTTTAAGCCGGAAGACTTTTAGTATGGGAAGTTTGGCGTACATTCTAGTTGAGGAGAGGCCCTTTGTAGTTAATGTTCAAGCCTTGGCCAATCAGATGGCGACGTTAGATATTTTTGAGCCCAGTCTGGTATTGACTTGTATGGTTTCTTGATCTTCTTTGTACGATTGCATCAGAGAGCTCCAGTATGATGAGCTGCATTTACTTGTCCTGAAGGACAAGGTCCAGCACGATGATGCCAGAGATGTGACCATTGGAGATGATGGTGTGTTGGGGATTCAGGGCCGGATTTATGTGCCCAATATGAATGGGCTTTGGGAGTTGATATTAGAGGAGGCCCACAGCTCGCGGTATTCGATTCATCCAGGTGACGCGAAGAGTACCAGGATTTGAGACAACATTACTAGTGGAGAAGGATGAAGAAAGATATTGTGAATTATGTGGCTCGATATCTCAACTGTCAGCAGGTCAAATATGATCACCAGAGACCCGGTAGTGTACTCTAGAGGATGGATATTCTGGAGTGGAAATGGGAGAAGATTACTATGGACTTCGTGAGTGGTCTCCCTCAAACAGCGAGGAAGTTTGATTCAATTTGGGTGATCATGGATCGGTTGACCAAGTCCGCGCATTTCATTCCTGTGGGCACTACCTATTCTTCGGAGCAGTTAGCAGAGATTTTCATCTGAGATATTGCTTGGTTGCACATGGTCCCAGTTTCTATTATATCTGATAGAGGTACCCAGTTTACCTCTCAGTTCTGGAGAACATTTTAGCGAGAGTTGGGTTCACAGGTAGAGCTGAGCACAACGTTTCACCCACAGATGGACGGGCAGTTCGAGCGTACCATTCGGATATTGGAGGATATGTTGCATGCCTGTGTTATGGACTTTGGAGGTTCTTGGGCTGATTACTTGCCTCGTACAGAGTTTGCTTATAACAACAACTATCAATCCATCATTCAGATGGCGCCGTATGAAGCCTTATACGGGAGACGGTGTAGATCTCTGGTTGGTTGGTTTGAGCCTGGTGAGGCTAGATTATTAGGGACAGAGTTAGTCCAAGATGCCTTAGACAAGGTGAAGGTGATTCAGGAGAGACTTCATACAACTCAGTCGCATCAGAAGGATTATACGAACCGGAAGGTCCGAGATGTGTCTTATTCGGTGAGTGAGAAGGTATTGCTGAAAGTTTTGCCTATGAAAGGTGTTATGAGGTTTGGAGAGAAAGAAAAGCTGAGCCCAAGGTTCATTTGACCTTTTGAGATACTTAGGAGGATTGGGGAGGTGGCCTATATGCTTGCTTTTCCACCTAGCTTGTTGGGAGTTCATCCGATATTCCATGTTTCTAAGCTCCGGAAGTATGTTGGGGACCTGTCTCATGCATTAGACTTTAGCATGATCCAGCTGGATGAGGACTTGACCTAAAATGTGGAGCCGGTGGCTATTTTGGGTCGTCAGGTTTGAAAGTTGAGATCTAAAGACATAGCTTTGGTGAAGTTGTAGTGGAGAGGTCGGCCTGTGGAGGAAGCCACCTGGGAGACCGAGTAGAAGATGCGGAGTAGATATCCTACCTTGTTTGAGACTCTAGGTATGTTTCTTGACTTGCTCGAGGACGAGCGTTTGCTTAAGTTAGGGAGGATGTAACGACCCGACCCGTTGTTATGGGAGTTACCGCCCCATTTTCCCCTTTTTATACTTTTATATGTTTCATTATTTGTGTTTGGAGAATTTAAGTAATTCGGATAGAGTTCGGTTAGATATGAGGCAATTAGTCTCTTTATGGGAAGGTTAGCTTGGAAAAGTCAACCGAATCTTGACTTATAAGTTAGAAGACTCGGAATGGATTTCTGATGAATTGACTAGTTTCAGGGGATGATTTGTGACTTAGGAGCGCAATCGGAATTGAATTTAGAGGTACGGTGTAGAATTAGGCTTGAATTGGCTAAGGTTGGATTTTGGCGAATTCTAAATGGTAGGTGAGATTTTGATCCGAGGGTCGGAATGGAATCTGAGAGTTGTTGTAGCTCCGTTAGGTGATTTTGGATATGCGTGCAAAGTTTTAGGTCATTCGGAGGTGTTTAGGTCGGGTTTTAGATCACATGCAAGTTTCAAATTAGGCTTGAATTTGTGGTAATTCAATGATTTTGATGTTTATGATAGTGTTTTTAAGTTTCAAACAAGTTTGAATGAAGTAATAGAACATATCTGTGCATTTGGTTGAGGTCCTGAGGGCCTCAGGTTGAATTCGGATGGCTAACGGGGAATTTAGAGCATGTTTAGTGCAGTAGAAAATTGCAGAAAAAATTTACTTTATGTGATCACAAAGGTACGTCTGCAATCGCATATAAGGTTCTGAGGGGGTGGAGATTTTTGCTCGATGCACTCGCGTAAAGGTGTGTGTGATCGCATAGGTAGAGGAACTTGTTTAGTGCAGTCGCGAGGGAGATTGATGCGATCACGTAGTAGGAAGAAGCAGAGGTATGCGATCGCATGGCCTATTATGCGATCGTGTAAGAGGATTTTTCAGGGCCTGATTTTTTGTCTATGCGATCGTAATAGGGTTGATGTGATCACATAGAAGGGGTCGCCTGGACAGAATAGTTAAGGGTTAATTTCAGTGGCGACCCATACATTATTTCCACCATTTTTACTCAGCTAATAAAGCTTTTTGAGCGATTTGAAGAGGCTTTTCAATGGGTATTACTTGGAGGTAAATCTATTGACTAGAAAACACCATTTTATGGAAGAATCAACACTTAAATTCATGAAATTGGGTAAAAATTGTGAAGAACTAGGGCTTTGTTCTTGAAAACGAATTTTTAGGATTTGAAACGCCATTTGAGCTTTGTTTTCGATAAACTTTATGTGTACAAACTCGTGGCGAGATGAGGAATCTGTTGGTATGATTTTCATAATTTTTTGAGAAGTTGGTCCGGGGCTCGGGTTTTACCAACTTCGTGAATTTTTGTACTTTTCAAGTATTTTTTATTGGGTTATGTTTCTTTGATCCATATTTATGTATTCACTGTGGTTTTGACTAGATTCGACATGCGAGGAGGTTGATACGAAAGGAAAGGGCATTGCGGACCAGTATACGACCGGTTAGAAGTGAGTAGTTGGTGTATATGATGGCATGAGGGTTTGAAACCCCGTCATATCACACTGTGATGCATATTAGGGCATGACTCGCATCCCATGGCAGGTGCAGGATTGTTTATGATTGGGAATTGTGACTTGGTCCATCTCGAACAAGAATGTTTCTATACTGGCAATAGATACGCACTCTGTGTTGAATATATCTAGGCTTATTGCCATGTTTTGGGTCTTGTGTCGGTCTGTAGCATCCTCAGAGGATGAATATCATTGTGATAACATGTTTTGTAAAATCATTAATCTCAGTCTTGTGTTTAATAACTGTTATGAAATGCTAAGTCACTTTTCCTGAAGTTAAATATCTAAAGTATATTCTATTTAATAAATTGGAAATTGGGCAATAAATTGAATATGTTATGTGACTCATATGCTTATTGTGGACTGAAGTGAATATTATGAATGTGAGCACGTGATTTTTGCCTAACATGAATTACTCCCACAAAATCAAAACAAAAATTGTCTATTTTATGGTGTGTATTTTTTGTGAATTTTTGTGTTATTTTTGGTATTTGTTTGCATTTGTATATACGTGATTATATGTGTTTAAATTAATAAAAAAAATTATAATACAAAAATATGTCGTGCTTACATTTCTTATCTAGTTTGAAATTAGGAGTAATTAATTTTATCTTACGAAAACGAAAATCACAAAAAAAAAAAAGAAATAATTCATCTTTTACATTTTAGCATTTAAATGCCTAATTGTGTGACTTATATTTAATTGATGTTTTAATTGATTGTGTTAATTGTTAATATAACTTAATTAGTATTTCTTATAATTTAATTGATTTTGTAGCATAATTAGAATTTTTGTTTTAATAAATTGAGAATTAAAATTAAAAAAAAAGAAGAGAAAAGGAAATAATTGAGAGAAAAAATCTGATTTGGGCCATTTTTTAAACTTAATTCTTCTAAGCCCAAATCACATTTGCCCAACCCATCCATAACCACCCCTTAAACCCGCCCAATGCCCAAACCGACCCGGTCAGCCCCATTTAATCTAAGCCGTTGGATCATTTAATCCAACGGTTTAGATTAAAATACCTATTCTAACATACCCAAAGACCCCAAAATCAGATTTTTTGACTCATTCCCAAAACCCTAGCCCTTTCTCTCTTCTCTTACTCTCATTAGCCACACAGCCGCCGACCCCTCCCCTCGCCACTGCCGTCCACTGGCCGAGCACCAACACCCATCGGCCAGCCACCAAGCGACCCTTGTTCGTTTACAAACGAACCGGCCACCAGCGACTCTCGTCCAACTGGTTTCTCCCCCTCGCCACTGCCGTCCACTGGCCGAGCACCAACACCCATCGACCAGCTCCTATCCAAGAGACAGCCGCCTCCAACCTCTCACCCGCCGGAAAACGAGCCATCGTTACATCCTCTCCATCGCGCGACCTTCACCGCACCACCACAGCTCACTGTCGCCAGCACCCTCACGACATTACCCTCACGACCAACAGACTCCAGGCATCGGCCAACACCCACTCGACCTTCCCCGTTTCTCAAATCGCCATAGTTTCTGTCCGAATCTTTCTCCAAACCTTATCCCCCAAAACCAAAGTTGCAAGAACCCTAAATTTCGAAATAGGGATTTATTGTCGAATTTTTAGAGAATTGGGGTCTAATAGGCCTTAATTGATTCGTTTTCGCTCGAAAACATTTCAATTAAGGTCCGTTCGATCCCGAATACGAATTTCATTCTCGGCCGCTGCTTTGGTTTCGATTGTTCGGAGGTACTGTTTTATTCCCTCTCTTTCCTTGTTATTTTATTTGTTTTGATTATGGTTGTTCGTTTGTTGATATTTCTTCGGACAGTTATGATTTTTCTATTTTTCCTCATCTGTTTGGGACCTTTTATTTGGTCGACTTGCTCGCTTCTGATTATCTGTTATGAATGACGAAGTTATGAGATAAGAACTCGATTCGATATTTCGTCGAATAGCCAATTCTTCATTTTGGACTGTTTTGGCCGAAATCCTTTGATTCACTGTTTTGAGATTGTTTGTTTGTCGATTGTACGTATCATAATCGATTGATCGTTGTTTGAATGTTGGAATGCATATTCCCTTCGATTCATATCATCAAATGATTGTGTTTTACATTTTTTTGTTGGTTTGGCCGAGACTTTCCGAAATCGTTGATTCGTCGATTAATTGTTATCAATCATATGTTGCAATCAATTAGTCGGATGATTGACGATTGGTTTCATATTGTTACATTCTAGCCGAGAATTGCTTGAATCACTGTTTTTGTGATTGTTTGTTATCGATTATCGATCAATTGTATGTCGTTTAAATCCGTTACGAACCAGGATACAGAGTTTGGTCGATAGTCAAATGTTACTATTTTTATTTTTCGTGGAGATTTCTGTTGCATTGTTTGTTTGAGGATTTGAGTCGCTTTGTTGATTTGTTCGACTCATTGGTTAAGCTCCCTGTTAATCAATTTGGTTTGGATGTTGTTGAATCCTAATGTGTATATATTGCCGAGTTTACGGATAACTGGACAGTCTTCTGAGTTTAAGATTGCATTTGTTGGCTAAGTGTGCATTTAGAATGTAGGTTGGTTATAGTTGCATTCCTAACTGAAGTTTCAAGTTTGTTTTGGTATTCAAAAGTTTGAAATGGTATGCTGGTGTGTAGTTTGTCAGAGGATATTCTTTGGATCATTTAATCTAATACACCACTTAGTTTAGAATTGCTTAATAAAAAGAGGACTTGCTGGCTTGGTTTAGTATTCTGAAAAGGTGAGAAAAGTAGATAACATGGGAGTAGTGATTAGAAGGTAAAGGGATGCACATGGGAGGGAATATACAGCTGAAAAAGGTTTGAAAAAGGGGAATAATAGGTGCTGGACAGATCTGAAACTGAAAAGGAAGGGCTGTTGGTTGGGATCTGTAGGTTATAAAAGAGAACATTCTCTGGAAAACACTAACAACAGTGATATACTCTCTGAAAACACACACAGTGAACACACACAGACAGAGAGATACATTCACTGGAAAAAATAGAAACACGGAGAAAGTAAAGCAGATTTTACACACATTTAGAATCTGGAAGAAAGTCTCTCCTTCATATACACTTTGAAAGAAACAGATTTGACAAACACTTTGAAACTGATTTTGCACTAATTTCAGATTTGACAAACACTTTGAATCAAACCTTTTGTTGTTTCCGTTCACAAACAACCCCAGTTTTTCTTCACTAAGTTTGTTCTGTTTAGCCTTTTCTTTGTTTTGTTGGATTCTCTGTTTTGGTTTCAAATCACCTTTGGCTTTGTTGCTGGTCTCTGGTTTACTACTCCTGGATTCTTGAATCTGCGATAGCTACTGTTCCTGTTGTTGTTTGTTCTGTTTGGAGCTGCCTACTGATTTTCTCTTCCATTTTTCTTGCTTGAAATTCCAGGTACACATCTATGGGCTGTCTATTCTTTTACTGAAAACGAAATGAAAGAATGTTTTGAATATCGCCGCGAAGCCATCATATGAATAATTTTGTTAGATATCCATTAAATTGGGGGGTGTTAGTTATGTTAAGGATTGTACTGTTAGGCATTAAGGGTTTAAGAGCGCGCACCGTTATGTATGTCTATTTAGTTCTTACTTTCGTTATGAATAATTCGAAATAAAATCCGTTAGGCTTGTATTGTAATCTTGATTTATTTTTAGACTATCGTTTAGTTTTCGTTATGTTTAACTAGTTTCTATTTTTGTCAGCATATATTTAGATCCATGTAAGTAAAACTAGCCAATACGGATTGAGATTTCCCTTGATATGTTAAATTGGTAATTTGTTAAAGTCAAGTAATTTAAGCATGTTTAAGGTATTAATTTGGTTGATGTTAATTATTAATGCAAGGTATTTTGAATCATTTTTGAATTTCTTCACTTGATTTTCCCTTGAAATCCATTTGTACTTAAGTAGACAAGATAAGTTAGCCCGGGTTTTAGATGCCAATGTTAGATCGATTTTAATCGCATAGTCTTGCTTTCGCCAATTAACATCGGATTAAGGATAGTAAACAATCTTACTTTTTAATAATTGGATCAAGGTGAATTATTTCTATTTTTGCATATTTTGATCAATTTTCCGTTAGCTTATATCTTGTCATTCAATCTCCGGCCATAAATCAAAAAGCTAGGAAATAATATATCATTTGGTATGATTCTTTAATTGGAAATAATTGTAAGGGATACACTGTTAAGTAAATTGATCTTTTTTTTGGGTTAGTTTTACAATGGTTTTAATCGGCATAGTTTCAAATAAATAATCCGGATACTTTTTTATATATTCACCTATCTGTCAAAAGTCCGAGTCTATGTTGCAATTAGTCTTTCTTTTGGCATGGCTTCAAATTAATATAGCGGTTTAAAAGGTTTAATTTGAGCATATAATTTATAAACATGTATAAAATCAGGTATTTTTAGCCATTTATAATAATTGAAGCGACCGTGCTAGAACCACGGGATCCGGGGGTGCCTAACACCTTCCTTTGGGTCAACATAATTCCTTACTTAGAATTTCTGGTTCAGAGACTTCATTTGGAAAGTCGAAATTTCCTCGATTCGGGATTTAAATAAATCGGTGACTTGGGACACCTTAATTTATTCCAAGTGGCGACTCTGAAGTAAATAGAATAATCCCGTTTCTAATATTGTCACTTAAATTGGAAAAACTCCCTCGCGCTCCTACCCCCGGGTAGCGGGCGCGCCAAAAGGAGGTGTGACAGCTCTGGCGACTCTGCTGGGGACACAAACCCAGAACTACTGGTTCGGGGTTTAAGAATTCGAGCTTTGAATAATTATTTTATTTGGCTTATTTATTATCTGATTTTATTACATGTTTATATTTTATATGCTAAATGTTGTTTTACCGCTTTGATATTTTGTGAACTGTATATAAATTGTGTCGATACCCTTTTTTTTTTTCTCTTTTTTGAGTCTTCTGAAATACAATACCGGGCATTTGCTGGACATAGCCCGTTTTTCTCAAGATAGTCGTGGTGCTTGGCACCCGGTGAAGGATTTTGTAGTCACACATGTTTAGGCGGAGAGTTTTGTCAATTAAGCCGGAAAGCCATGCTACCGGTGCACTGACACTCTTCGGCTCGAGTTGTCCGCTCGAGTTAAAGCCCAGTCTAGACACTTTTCCAACGGGATGATGACTTAGAATAACAAGACCTTATGCCGGATCCCCGATAGGAACGTTTATTTGCATCATGTGCATATTTGACTTAGGAGGCTCAACACAGGGGTTGGGCCTGTCTAGGACAGGTGTACCTGAAACAAAAAAAAAAAAAAGACCAACTTGTTGCATCTTTTTGTGTGCATTTATTTGTTTCGATTTGACATGTCGACCGGTTTGTTAAAAAGGGAAGAAGTGGAAAACGTCAAGGTATATAGTCAAAATAATTTTACGAAAATAGTTAGTTCTTTAAAAAATAAATTTTGAAAAAAAAATGCAAAAATTCCAAATAAATTTTCTTAATTTTACGAAAATAGTTAGTTCTTTAAAATAATTTCTAAAAAAAAAAAAAAATTCCGAATTAAATTTTCTTATGAAAATAGTTAGTTCTTTGAAAATAAATTCTGAAAAAATGCAAAAAAAAAATTCCAAATTAAATTTTCTTAATTTTATGAAAATAGTTAGTTCTTTGAAAATAAATTCTGAAAAATGCAAAAAAAAAAATTCCAAATAAATTTTCTTAATTTTACAAAAAAAAAATAGTTTGGTTTCTTTGAAAATAAATTTTCAAATAAATTTTCTTAGTTCCTTTGAAAATAATTTGTTTTAGAAATGTTGTTTAAAAATAGTTTGTTTTCTTTTCTTAAAATGATTTAGTTCTTTTATTTTTGAACTACGCAAGTTTGATTCTCACCAAAAATGAGATACGTAGGCAACCCATATCGGGCTCAACTAATACTGATTTTTTTTTTAAAAAAAAAACAATAATAAAAAATATTAGAATTAGGATTTTTGTTCTTAGTCGAGAGTTAGGAAATTTTGCAAAAATAGCCAAACGCCTCAAAAGGGGCGCCGGAGGACTAATTTCGCAAAACGGAATATAGACATCACACTGGTATCCTGTTATACAGCCTTCAAATCTTCTTCAAGTGTTGAAAGGCCGTATTAACAAGATTCGTTTTTTTAATAAAAAAAAAAGAAAATTTTTGAAAAAATATCTTAAGTTCATTTTTATCTTTTCTAGGATCAGCATGACTTCCTCGCAACGAATCGGCCAGAAAAGGGTGAGAGACGAAATGCCACCTATGTTCATGGTCCAGGACAAAACCCCGGATCGGCTCCGTAAATGGTGGACTAGTTTTTCAGCTTGGGAAAGAAATCAAGTTCACAAGCACCTCAAGTTTCTTCCGGACATCATGATGATAAAACCGGATAAAAATGTGATCAGAGCTTTAGTGAGTTTTGGGACTCAACAAGCAATGTGTTCAGATTCCGGGATTGCGAAATGACACCCACTTTGGAAGAATTGGGCGGACTCACGGGGCTCGGAAGAGATTTGCACAAGATGAGACCTGCAGCTCCTAGGCAGATGAGTGTGAATAACTTCTTGAAAAAGCTATGTCTCCGGCGGGTTCCCCTCGGTTGTCCGGAGAACGGTTGGGTGCCACTAGATTATCTCTACGACAGATTTGGTGATAAGGAAGGGTTTGGGAAATTCTCAAACGTCGAATTTGTTAACCAGCTAAATTATGACGCCTGGGGAGATTTAAGAATCTATGCTTTTATGATCGCTTTTTTGGGAACCATGGTTTTTCCCGAACGTGGCGGACGCATCAGAATCCGTTTAGCTGCAGTGGTCTCATATCTACAGAGCAACGAGGAACACACTGTTCTTCCGATGATACTAGGAGACATCTTCCGGGCCTTAACTCGGTGCCAAGAAGGACAAGATTATTTTGAAGGCTGCAATATCTTATTAAAAATGTGGTTTATAGAACATCTCTATCATCACCCGATTGTGATACACTTCAAAGCAGATTGGTTGAATTATATTCGCTGTCATACAAACAGAGCCGCCCGTTGTAACCTTCCAGAAGACTTGAGGACTTGGCAAGAACTTCTCAACTCTTTGAGAGCGGATCAACTTACCTGGAATTATTATTGGTTCCCTTCCGCCAAAATCATGCATATGTCGACATACCGCCCATTCTACATACTAATGGGTTTCAGGGGTTTCCAACCATATGCCCCGCTACGTGTCATGCGACAGTTGGGAAGAGAACAGAAAAGGGCCCCAATTGAGGATATGCGATCATTTGTATGGGAATTTGTGACGGAAGAGACCCCGAGGGAGACTTATGCACAGAAGGTATGGTTCGGTAGTCGACTCTCCGACATCAACGAGATGGTTGCCGATCGGGAACGGGGAGAAGTGAGTCTCGCTTATCTTGAATGGTTCCACAACCAACCAATACCAGAGCAAAAGTCAGAAAGGTCAGTGAAGTATGTTGTCGATTGGGGGAGAGAAATAGAAGCCAGAGTTAGAGAGGCTGAGCATGAGACAGCACAAAATTTCCAATCTTGCATCAACACTTTAAAAGAAGACAAAGGAATCCTGGAAGCGGCCATGGACATACAACGGGCTGACTTCGATCGGGAAAGGGCCGGTTGGGAGCAAGAAAGAGAAGCACTCCAAACTCAAATTCAAGAGATGCAATTGGCCGCAGAAAGGTCAAGGAGAAGTCGGAGTGATCAGATGCTGATAAACGATTTGGAAAGGAAAGCCTTTGAACACCAAGAAGACTTGGAGAAGGCAAAAGCGGCTTTGGTTGCAGTCCGGACAAAATGGAAGAGAGTGGCCCACCAAGAAGCACTCCGTCTACAACAAGTAGAGAAAGACTATGATGCGATCGTCGTTGATTTGAGAAAAGCAAATGCCACTCTTAAAGAGCGAACTCTCAGGCAAGTCCAGGATGCTAAAGCAAATAGAGACCGTTGTCACAACTTGATGGCACGGATGGAAAGACAAATAGATAGGCTCTTGGACCATGTCTCCGGCAACTCTCAAGTATTAGGGGCAAAGAACAGGCACATAGGGCAGCTGCTCGGAGAAAAAGACATAATCAGAACCAGGATCAATGAGATTGGGCACTACATTACTATGAGGTGTTTGAACTGCGAACGAGTACCTCGGCCTGCCCTCTTTTCTTCAATCATGGAATGTGTCCACCAAGTCATGGCAGAATTGGAAAGTATACAGAAAGATCTCACCCCAAGAACTGCAGCAAGGCCAAACAGCGCCCCCCGGGCGCAAAGATTCGAGGCGTTGGAACATGCTTAGGAGAGTCTTTTGTTTTAGAGTCTGTTTGTCCTTTTACAAGTTTTTCTCCATTGTTGTCATTTTGCAAGTGTTTCAAGTTTGAAGTTTGTTGAAATAAAATTCATGAACATTTCATCTTATGTCTATTGTTTCCGAACTACGCCCGGTCTGATTCATGCGGGGACATGATACGTAGGCAATCCACATAAGATTCGACCATCACTAAAAAAATAAATAAATAAAAATAAAAATAAAAAAAAAATAAAAAAAGGGGGGGGGAAGAAGTTAAGAGAAAAAGAAGATCGATGAGGGATGAAAGCGAAAGTAAAGGAAAATACAAACCGGAATGACGCATCGCAAACGAATACATGTAGCAACATTATCACCTGTATAAGTGCATCACACCCAACGCGAGATTACTTATTTGTTATGTTGTTTCAGACTAACCGTTTGTTTGCTGAAATCCAGGTTTTAGTAAAAGTGGTTGACTTTGCGGTAATCCGGCACCACATTCGTACTTCACAAGGTCCAAAGGAAAAGTTCGGCAGCCTGAGAGTACTCATTCCTATTTCACTAGATCAAAAAGGGTGCCGACATGTCTTCAGAAATGCCTTTAGCAACCATCCCCGTTTCAGAGGAAAGCTCATTGGCAACCATCCCGGCTACTGAGTCGGCAACTTTGGAAGAGAATAGAATGCTGCGTTGCCGCATGCTCGAGATGTTGGACGATTGGAACAACGGGAAAGAGCCCCCGAGTCTGGTCCCTGGGTTCCCTGAAATTCTTCTCAGGTCAAGCGGTATTTCAAATACCCCCATCAATTACCCGCCTACTCTGTTCGGGTATTCCAATGCTACAAACCTCTCTGAATCACCCTCCACATCCCATCCTCGGGTGACACCACATGATACATCTGCAAGAACGTCCGTTGAATTGCCAGTTCCAATCACAACGCACCCCACCGCACATGCTCCTTTCTTCGACTCCTCATCCTTTACATTCCCGGCACCACCGCTCACACGGGACCATACCCAGGTTGCAGCCAATACATATTCTCAGCCGCCTCGATATGAGTTTCTACCGAGCCAAAATCCAAAGACCCCCGAGCAGGATGAGATGGCAAAAAGAATGAGGAGTTTGGAACAAAGCTTGAAGAACATGCAAGGTCTGAGTGGACAGAAGAGTGTATCTTACGCCGATCTGTGCATGTTCCCGCACGTCCATTTGCCATCAGGTTTTAAGACACCAAAGTTCGAAAAGTACGACGGACATGGCGACCCCATTGCTCATTTGAAGAAATACCGCAATCAATTGAGGGGTGCCGGCGGCAGGGAAGAATTGTTGATGGCGTACTTCGGAGAAAGTTTGGTCGGAATAACATCCGAATGGTATATGGATCAAGACATATCTCGATGGCACATCTGGGATGATCTGGCCAGAGATTTTGTAAAACAATTCCAATACAACATCGATATTGCGCCGGACGGGAATTCTCTATCGAACTTAAAAAAGAAGCCCTCAGAAAGCTTCAGAGAATATGCCATCAAGTGGCGAGAGCAAGCGTCCAGGGTGAAACCCCACATGGACGAAATTGAAATGGTCACGACTTTTCTCCAAGCTCAAGAGCCAGATTACTTTCAAAATATGATGTCGGCGATGGGAAAACCTTTCGCCGAAGCTATCAAGATCGGAGAAATGGTAGAAAATGGCTTGAAAACAGGGCGAATTTTGAGCCAAGCGGCCATTCGGGCAACTTCCCAAGCCATTCAAGGCGGGTCTGGAGGGATGCCCCGAAGCAAGAAGAAAGAAGAATCTGCTATGGCAGCAGTAAAAGACAGGAGATATCGAACCTCAAGGCAGGTATTCTCCGACAGGGCCCCCCAACATTACTATCCACATCACAGCATGGCTTATGCTCCTCCGCCTCCACCCTACGCAGTCATGAACATTCAACCTTTAGCACGGCCGCAGCCACCAGCCAACAGGAATCCACCTCCATTCCAGAGAAACCAACCTCCTTACCCAAACCAGTATAATCCACGGCCAAATAACGCTCGCCACCGTGAGCAACCCAAAACGAGCTTTACACCAATTGGGGAGCCGTATTCCACTCTTTTCCCAAAACTCGGGCAAGAAAACCTATTGCAGCCTGTTCCGCAGAACAGGCAGAATCCAGACTCTCCTGCCTACCAGAGGGGGATATACTGTGCATATCATTCAGGTGTTGAAGGACACAGTACTGACAATTGTTGGACGTTAAAGAAGGCAATGCAAGAATTGATCAATCAAGGGAGGATCGTCTTCGCAGATGAAGACATCCCAAATGTGACAAACAACCCATTACCAGCCCACAACAACGGACCGGTGATTAGGATGATTTGTGACGACAAAGAATTTGACCCAGCTTTGAAAGAGATAATCGCCATCGCCAACACAGAGGAGCGTCCCGAGGCTACCCCGAAACAAGAGAAAATGGGGAAAAAGGTTGAAGCTCTTGAAACCAAATCCGAAAAGACGATTGAATTGAAAGCATCGTCTCAGGAAGGGCGGAGTCCTTTACCTCCCACGAGGTAGAGTAGAAAAACCATTGTCCATAGGTGCCCCCAAGAAGTTCCATTTAAAGAGAGAAACATCAATGTATGTACCAAAGGGAACTTATGTGACCCGAAAACCAGATGAACCTGTGGTTATTGCACGCGTGCAACAAAAACCAATGACAGATCCATCCGCAGTACCCTGGAGCTACCAATGAACACTTGTTATGCGCAAAGGGAAAGAGATTGTGGGAAATTCATCTGAGAGTGTCCTAGGACAGAAGTACTTAAACACACAGGAGGTAAATAACGCCACACAAAGGCGTTTCCCGTCAAAGAAACCTGTAAGTGCTGAAGAGGCAGAGGTCTTTTTTCAAAAGATGCAAATGCTTGATTATGAGGTGATAGACCAACTGCGTAAATGCCCAGAGCAGGTGTCGATGTTGTCCCTTCTAATGAAGTCTACTGAACATCAAAAGGTTTTGTTAAAAGCCTTGAATGAGGCATACGTGCCTATTGAGACTTCATCCGAACAACTTGAAAGAATGACGGAGAGATTCTTCGCGATCAATCAGATTTCTTTCAGTAAAGCTGATTTGCCTTTGGAGGGTGCCACCCACAACAAAGCTTTGCATTTGACTATCAAAAGCGAAGGCTACTATATGAAGAAGGTCATGGTTGATGGGGGTTCGGGGGTAGACATATGCCCGCTTTCCACTTTAGGCCGCATAGGAATCGGAGCTGAAAGGATTCGGCCTAACAATATATGTGTGCGAGCTTTTGACGGTGTGAAAAGAGATACTGTCGGAGAGATTGATGTAATTATGACCATCGGCCCGGTGGACTTCGAAGTGACATTCCAAGTTTTGGATATGGACACTTCTTACAATTTTCTTCTAGGGAGACCATGGATTCATGCGGCGGGAGCTGTGCCCTCTACCCTCCATCAGGATGTTGAAATTTGAGCACAAGGGACAAGAGATCATGGTCCACGGGGAAGATGAGCAATCAATTTATCGAGATCCATCCATCCCTTGCTTGGAAGCGGAAGCGGGAAGCGAAAACATTGTCTATCAAGCTTTCGAGATTGTGTTGGCGGATCAACACGAAGAAGGGAACCCTCTCCCCCAACCTTTTTTGTCTAATGCCTCCATCATGGTGGCGAAAGAAATGATTAAACATGGCTTCCAGCCAGGAAAAGGTTTGGGAAAGTCCCTACAAGGAGTGCCGAAGCTGATAACTTTACCTGTAGCTGAAAAGTTTTTCGGAGTGGGCTTTCGCCCAACCCCTGAAGATGAAAGATGGGCCAACAAGAGAAAGGAGAAAGGATGGGTTCTGCCGCAACCATTGCCGCATCTGTACCAAACTTTTGTCCGACCAAGGTACAGTGAAGAAGAAGAAGACGAGGTCTTTACAACGGAGGAAATTGAAGACATATGTGGGGCCATGAGGCAAATGCTCTATGATGTTAATATGGTCCAATCGGGAGAAGAAACAAGCACCGCTGAGGTGCTGTATGTGGGCCCTGAAGCTAAATTGCAAAATTGGAAAGCCACACCCTTCCCAATCAGGCGGGAGTTCCGGTAGATTTGTCCTGTCGTTTTTCCTTCATCACAAGTTACTTCAGGATGTAGCTTGGATGTTTTTCTTTGTTTTCTTGTATTTTTTGTTTCCCCAATGTAATTTGTTTGTTTTCAAAAAATTCCAAGAAAATAAAATAAATATTTCCTTATTTTTTGCACTCTTTCTAATTTTGTTATTTATTCTTCCTTTTCAGTCCTAATAATGCGGCTTTAAATAACATGACATGCTTGCGGAACTCATGCTCAAATCCGAACACGCCACCTGATCTGGAAATAATGAACCAAGAGCCGGAATACGATGAAGACGAGGCTTTTAGGGAAATAAATCGAGAATTGGAACATTTCGAGAATAAACCTAAGCCAAATTTGAATGACACCGAACCGGTTAATTTGGGAACTGATGAAGAGGTCCGAGAGACCAAGATAAGCATCCACACAGATGAGAAAACATGAGATGCAATAATCCAACTCTTGTTTGAATTTAAAGACGTGTTTGCTTGGTCTTACGATGACATGCCAGGATTAGGAGCTGATCTAGTGGTGCACAAATTACCAATCTACTCTGACTGTCGCCCAGTGCAACAGAAGCAAAGAAAGTTCAAGACTGACATCAGTGATAAAATCAAAGAAGAAATCACTAAGCAGTTGAAAACGGGGGTAATCCGAGTGGTACAATACACCACGTGGTTGGCTAATGTTGTGCCCGTGCCAAAGAAAGACGAAAAAACTCGAGTATGTGTTGAGTACCGAGATTTGAATAAAGCGAGTCCTAAAGATAACTTTCCTTTACCGAACATCCACATCCTTGTTGATAACTGTGCCAAACATGAGATACAGTCATTTGTGGATTGTTATGCGGGATATCATCAAGTGTTGATGGATGAAGAGGACGCCGAGAAGACTGCTTTCACCACACCTTGGGGGACTTACTGTTACCGAGTCATGCCATTCGGCTTAAAAAACGCAGGAGCAACATACATGAGAGCTATGACTGCCATTTTCCACGACATGATGCATCAGGAAATAGAGGTGTACGTGGACGATGTGATCATCAAATCCAGAACTCAAGGCGAACATGTGCGAGACTTGAGGAAATTCTTTGAGAGGTTGCGGAAGTACGATTTGAAACTGAATCCGGCCAAATGCGCTTTTGGAGTCCCGTCAGGTAAACTTTTGGGTTTCATAGTCAGGTAGAAGAGGTATTGAATTAGATCCCACAAAGATAAAATCCATCCGGGATTTACCTCCCCCCAGAACAAAGAAAGATGTAATGAGTCTTCTAGGCCGACTGAACTACATCAGTAGGTTCATCGCTCAATTGACTTCCACATGTGAACCCATATTCAAGTTGTTGAAGAAAGACGCTGCAATCAAATGGACAACTGAATGCCAAGAAGCTTTTGACAAGATCAAAGAATACTCGTCAAACCCTCCAGTCTTAGTCCCGCCAGAGCCAGGGAGACCTCTTTTCTTGTATTTAACAGTCTTGAAAAACTCTTTTGGTTGTGTTCTCGGACAACGTGATGCGACGGAGAAGAAAGAGCAGGCGATTTACTACCTGAGCAAGAAATTCACCAGCTATGAGGTCAAGTACACTTTGCTGGAAAGAACGTGTTGTGCTTTAACTTGGGTCGCTCCGAAATTGAGACACTACCTCCAAGCCCATACGACTCACCTCATTACTCGGTTGGATCCTTTGAAGTATATATTCCAGAAACCGATGCCCACCGGAAGATTGGCAAAGTGGCAAATCCTGCTCACTGAGTTTGACATAGTCTATGTCACTCGCACGGCAATGAAGGCCCAAGCATTGGCGGACCATTTGGCCGAGAACCCGATCGACGAAGAGTATCAACCATTGAATACCTACTTTCCTGATGAAGAGGTAAATACGACAGAAGTTGTTTCGGAAGACAATCATGCTTGGAAAATGTTTTTCGATGGAGCGGTAAACGCTAAAGGTATAGGGATTGGGGCAATCTTGATCTCTCTTGCTGGTCAGCATTATCCGGCCACGGCTAGGCTCCGTTTCTTTTGCACGAACAATACGGCTGAGTATGAAGCTTGTATCATGGGTATGAACATGGCAATTGATCAAGGTGTCGAAGATTTGTTGATCATGGGAGATTCGGATCTAATTATCAAACAATCTCAAGGTGAATGGGAAACTCGAGACGTTAAACTCCTCCCTTATCGACAGCACGTGAACATTCTTGGCAAGCGATTTGCATCAATAGAGTTCAGGTATATCCCACGATGTCACAATGAACTAGCTGATGCACTTGCCACTTTAGCTTCAATGCTAACTTATCCGGGCAACGCCCATGTCAATCCCTTGGAAATTCAAATCAGGGAAAGCCACGGTTATTGCAATGCGATCGAAGAAGGACCAAGCGTCAAGCCATGGTATTACGATATCAGGAGATTTCTGAAAACGCAAGAATACCCAGAACATGCTACTGGAGATCAGAAGAGGACCATTAGGCGACATGCAGGTGGTTTCTTTTTGAGCGGCGAGGTCATGTATAAAAGAACCCCAGATCTTAACCTTTTAAGGTGTGTTGATGCCGAAGAAGCAGGAAGAATCATGCACGAAGTACATGCAGGAGTATGCGGGCCTCATATGAATGGGTATGTCTTAGCCAAGAAAATCCTTCGAGCAGGATATTATTGGATGACCATGGAGAAAGATTGTTTCGGTTTTGTCCGAAAATGCCATCAATGTCAGGTACATGGAGATCTGATTCATGCACCTCCAACTGAGTTGCATCCTATGTCAGTGCCGTGGCCATTTGTCGCTTGGGGAATGGATGTCATCGGCCCGATTGAGCCGAAAGCTTCAAATGGACATCGATTCATACTAGTGGCTATCGATTACTTCACGAAATGGGTTGAAGCCATCACTCTCAAATCAGTCACCAAGAAAGCTGTGGTGGATTTTGTACACTCAAATCTTATATGTCGTTTTGGTATACCTGCAACTATTATCACAGACAATGCTGCGAATCTGAATAGTCATTTGATGGAAGAAATATGCGAGCAATTCAAAATAACGCATAGGAACTCCACCCCTTATCGGCCCAAAGCCAATGGTGCCGTGGAAGCGGCGAACAAAAACATTAAGAAGATTTTGAGAAAGACGATCCAAAGCTCTAGACAATGGCATGAACAATTACCGTTCGCTTTACTGGGATACCGTACTACGGTACGCACATCGGTAGGAGCAACTCCATACCTGCTAGTCTATGGAACCGAGGTCGTGATACCGGCAGAGGTAGAAATTCCTTCACTTCGTACGATTGTTGAAGCAGAGATTGAAGAGAGCGAGTGGGTTAAGACTCGTTTGGAACAATTAACTTTGATCGATGAAAAGCGAATGGATGCGGTCTTTCATGGACAACTGTACCAACAAAGAATGGCTCGTGCTTACAACAAGAAAGTACGACCGAGAAATTTCGAAGTAGGTCAGTTGGTCTTAAGACGCATTCTTCCACATCATGAGGAAGCGAAAGGAAAATTCGCTCCTAATTGGAAAGGACCATACATCATCAGGAAGATACTGCCAAGAGGAGCATTATACTTGGGAGACATGGAAGGAAAAGATCCTGAAACGGCTGTGAATGCGGATGCTGTGAAAAGGTATTATGTCTGAACTTGCTTCAATGAGGTCCTCACAAGTCGAAATGATTGAAGGCTTTTATCCCGCTACCCAAACACTACCAACCCCTTTTGTAAACCCTTTGAGCCGGTTACCTTTCTTTGGCTACCCTCTTTGGAATCCAAACCAAAAAAAAAAAAAAAAAAAAAAACAAGCAAAGTTCCTGAACTACGTTCTGACTTGATTCCGAAAGGATACGTAGGCAACCTCTCCCTGAGGTTCAGTCACACCAAACCAAAAATCCCAGTTTCCCCAAAAATGAAACTGGGGCAGATGATACTGTTGATTCGGTTTAAGATCCTTCAAGATGATTCCGAAGTTGTATCCCAAGTTTATAATTTTTGTTACCCGAACCGAGTACAAGTCCTTCAAGATCGATTGGAAGTTGTGAAAACATCATTGTTGCGATTCGAGATTCCTGGAATGAAAAGAAATAAAATAAGAGAGTCTTATTGGTGAAAACCTTCGGGCACCATAAGATGATGGAAGTAGAGAAATACAAAATGAGAGAGCCTGTTGGTAAAAACTCGCAAAGAGTGCTATCTGGCGATGGTAAGAAGAGAAATAAGAGAGGTCGATTGGCGAAAACCCGCAAAAGGGCGCTATCAACCGAAAAGTTTGTTTCACCACGAGAGGTCCTGGCACGGCTCCTTAGCTCGGAAATATAGACCCGTTTTGGTTCATAAGAAAATGGGAGTTTTGTGACGATCAAGTATCTGGTCCGAGGAACATGTCATGTTGGTTAAAGTCAGCATATACCTCAGATAAGTCCTTCTTTTCTCCCCCGAAAGGGACTCCTCTATCTTTGATACGTTTTTCCATTCTTTGATTCATTCTTCTTCTTTGAATCCCTTTCGGTTTTAATTTTAATTCTGAAACTATTACAAAGGAAGGTGACAGGACCGGTTTTACAGGACTCCGCCTGGTAAAGAAGAAAAGAAAAATAGCCTCAGTGGTGTATTGTTACAATCCACGATTGGATCTTGATGATCGATTGTTTCCAAAGAAAAAGGAGTTTTAGAAAAGAAACGGAAATCGAAGGCTAAGGTCTTAGAAGAGACAAAATAAGGCAGAAGGATAGAACCCACACGGAAAATCCTCATGGAATTCCGGAAATGAACCCGATCAGTTTGAAAGGAAGTCACCCCAAAGACAATTGGTAGCAAACTTCTCAACGAAATGGGGAAACGATCAAGCAGTGAAGATAATCAAGACCGTAAAGTCAACCACTTTTTTCAACTGATAAAATGTTCTTTGTTGAAGGCAGGTCTGTTTAATTGTGCAAGAAGAAGGTACAAATCGAAGAAGTGAAATACGCAAGCTTTGAAATGGCTTTGGAACAAGAAAAACACATAAAAAGGGTAAGTTTCTTTTTAGAGATTTATCTTATGCATTTGTTGATGGTTAAAAAGAAAGCCTAAAAGAAGGCCAAAAAAGAATGAAAGAAAAGAAAATGAAAACTCCGAAAAAGAGAATCAAATCATATCAGTCCAATATCTGTTTGGACCCCGGTCAGAAAAACCGAGGGTCTTTCCGGCCAGAAAGCCGTGAAACTTTTATCCCCGGTCAGAAAACCGAGGATCTCCCCAGTCAGAAAACTGCGGAGCCATTTACTTTTACCCCGGCCAAAAAACCGAGGATCCGACGGCCAAAAAACCGTTAGATATTGTTTGAATTCCGGCCGGAAAGCCGCGAAACTTTTATCCCCGGTCGAAAACCGAGGATCTCCCCAGTCAAAAAACTGCGGAGCCATTTACTTTTACCCGGCCAAAAAACTGAGGGTCTTGCCGACCAAAAAACCGTTAGATATTGTTTGAATTCCGGCCGAAAGCCGTGAAACTTTTATCCCGGTCAGAAAACCGAGGATCTCCCAGTCAGAAAATCGCGGAGCCATTTACTTTAACCCCGGCCAAAAAACCGAGGATCCGACGGCCAAAAACCGTTAGATATTGTTTGAATTCCGACCAGAAAGCCGTGAAACTTTTATCCCGGTCGGAAAACCGAGGATCTCCCAGTCAGAAAACTGCGGAGCCATTTATTTTTACCCCGGCCAAAAACCGAGGATCTGACGACCAAAAAACCGTTAGATATTGTTTGAATTCCGGCCGAAAGCCGTGAAACTTTTATCCCGGTCAGAAAACCGAGGATCTCCCCAGTCAGAAAACTGCGGAGCCATTTACTTTAACCCCGGCCAAAAAACCGAGGATCTGACGGCCAAAAAACCGTTAGATATTGTTTGAATTCCGACCGAAAAGCCGTGAAACTTTTATCCACGGTCAGAAAACCGAGGATCTCCCAGTCAGAAAACTGCGGAGCCATTTATTTTTACCCCGGCCAAAAAACCGAGGATCCGACGGCCAAAAAACCGTTAGATATTGTTTGAATTCCGGCCAGAAAGCCGTGAAACTTTTCTATCCCCGGTCAGAAAACCGAGGATCTCCCCAGTCAAAAATTGCGGAGCCATTTACTTTTACCCCGGCCAAAAAATCGAGGATCTGACGGCCAAAAAACCGTTAGATATTGTTTGAATTCCGGCCGGAAAGCCGCGAAACTTTTATCCCCGGTCAGAAAACCGAGGATCTCCCAGTCAGAAAACTGCGGAGCCATTTATTTTTACCCCGGCCAAAAAACCGAGGATCTGACGGCCAAAAATCGTTAGATATTGTTTGAATTCCGGCCAGAAAGCCGTGAAACTCTTCTACAAAATCCCGGCCAGAAAGCCGTTTGAACCTTTGTGAAACCATGACTTTCTTACCCAATACCAAAGAGTCTTTTAATCACTTTGTGTGTCACAACTAACTCACGAAATTTTCCTAGCAAAACTGGGGCAGAAAAATTTCGTTCGTTTGTTTGTTTTGTTGTCTAAATAGGTTTGACCTCGGGATGCAAGGATCGAGATAACGTACAAATGGAACATCAATCCAGAATGAAGAAAAGAAGAAAAGAACCGAGAGAAAAGATTTCAAACGTTGGAGTAAACAAAGGCGCGGATTGCTCAGAAGATGATTGAAGTAACAAGCTCCGCCGACTCCATTTCACTCAATGTTACAGAAATAAACGAGCACGTACACCTTGTGGAGCATCAAGATTCAGATCGAGGTCTACAGCAAATCAGCTAAGATTCAAGATCAAGTTTTCAAGAGAATCATAGATAGGAATCTTGTAACTCATAGTTTGATAGCATAGCTAGTTCGACTTTAATTTCTTTTGGTGTAATAAGGAGATCAGTAAGCAGTAAACAGCAACATGCAGCAACGATAGCAACAGTAACAGCAAAGTGTCAGTCCACGGTAGTCCCAGCTACCAAAACTTCCCGAACTACATTGACCTGATTCCTGTTTAGCCCAAGATATGTAGGAGGCCTCCGAAGCAAAGGCTCGGTCAAAACTCTTTCAAAATGCTTCACACGAAGTATTCAAATGGGCAAAAATCGCTCGTATTTGCTCGGTTATCTTTGCACGAAAACTCTTCGAGTTTACATGCAAAGAGGGGCAGCTGTGAGCACGTGATTTTTGCCTAACATGAATTACTCCCACAAAATCAAAACAAAAATTGTCTATTTTATGGTGTGTATTTTTTGTGAATTTTTGTGTTATTTTTGGTATTTGTTTGCATTTGTATATACGTGATTATATGTGTTTAAATTAATAAAAAAAATTATAATACAAAAATATGTCGTGCTTACATTTCTTATCTAGTTTGAAATTAGGAGTAATTAATTTTATCTTACGAAAACGAAAATCACAAAAAAAAAAAAGAAATAATTCATCTTTTACATTTTAGCATTTAAATGCCTAATTGTGTGACTTATATTTAATTGATGTTTTAATAGATTGTGTTAATTGTTAATATAACTTAATTAGTATTTCTTATAATTTAATTGATTTTGTAGCATAATTAGAATTTTTGTTTTAATAAATTGAGAATTAAAATTAAAAAAAAAAAGAAGAGAAAAGGAAATAATTGAGAGAAAAAATCTAATTTGGGCCATTTTTTAAACTTAATTCTTCTAAGCCCAAATCACATTTGCCCAACCCATCCATAACCACCCCTTAAACCCGCCCAATGCCCAAACCGACCCGGTCAGCCCCATTTAATCTAAGCCGTTGGATCATTTAATCCAACGGTTTAGATTAAAATACCTATTCTAACATACCCAAAGACCCCAAAATCAGATTTTTTGACTCATTCCCAAAACCCTAGCCCTTTCTCTCTTCTCTTACTCTCATTAGCCACACAGCCGCCGACCCCTCCCCTCGCCACTGCCGTCCACTGGCCGAGCACCAACACCCATCGGCCAGCCACCAAGCGACCCTTGTTCGTTTACAAACGAACCGGCCACCAGCGACTCTCGTCCAACTGGTTTCTCCCCCTCGCCACTGCCGTCCACTGGCCGAGCACCAACACCCATCGACCAGCTCCTATCCAAGAGACAGCCGCCTCCAACCTCTCACCCGCCGGAAAACGAGCCATCGTTACATCCTCTCCATCGCACGACCTTCACCGCACCATCACAGCTCACTGTCGCCAGCACCCTCACGACATTACCCTCACGACCAACAGACTCCAGGCATCGGCCAACACCCACTCGACCTTCCCCGTTTCTCAAATCGCCATAGTTTCTGTCCGAATCTTTCTCCAAACCTTATCCCCCAAAACCAAAGTTGCAAGAACCCTAAATTTCGAAATAGGGATTTATTGTCGGATTTTTAGAGAATTGGGGTCTAATAGGCCTTAATTGATTCGTTTTGGCTCGAAAACATTTCAATTAAGGTCTGTTCGATCCCGAATACGAATTTCATTCTCGGCCGCTGCTTTGGTTTCGATTGTTCGGAGGTACTATTTTATTCCCTCTCTTTCCTTGTTATTTTATTTGTTTTGATTATGGTTGTTCGTTTGTTGATATTTCTTTGGACAGTTATGATTTTTCTATTTTTCCTCATCTGTTTGGGACCTTTTATTTGGTCAACTTGCTCGCTTCTGATTATCTGTTATGAATGACGAAGTTATGAGATAAGAACTCGATTCGATACTTCGTCGAATAGCCAATTCTTCATTTTGGACTGTTTTGGCCGAAATCCTTTGATTCACTATTTTGAGATTGTTTGTTTGTCGATTGTACGTATCATAATCGATTGATCGTTGTTTGAATGTTGGAATGCATATTCCCTTCGATTCATATCGTCAAATGATTGTGTTTTACATTTTTTTGTTGGTTTGGCCGAGACTTGCCGAAATCGTTGATTCGTCGATTAATTGTTATCAATCATATATTGCAATCAATTAGTCGGATGATTGACGATTGGTTTCATATTGTTACATTCTAGCCGAGAATTGCTTGAATCACTGTTTTTGTGATTGTTTGTTATCGATTATCGATCAATTGTATGTCGTTTAAATCCGTTACGAACCAGGATACAGAGTTTGGTCGATAGTCAAATGTTACTATTTTTATTTTTCGTGGAGATTTCTGTTGCATTGTTTGTTTGAGGATTTGAGTCGCTTTGTTGATTTGTTCGACTCACTGGTTAAGCTCCCTGTTAATCAATTTGGTTTGGATATTGTTGAATCCTAATGTGTATATATTGCCGAGTTTACGGATAACTGGACAGTCTTCTGAGTTTAAGATTGCATTTGTTGGCTAAGTGTGCATTTAGAATGTAGGTTGGTTATAGCTGCATTCCTAACTGAAGTTTCAAGTTTGTTTTGGTATTCAAAAGTTTGAAATGGTATGCTGGTGTGTAGTTTGTCAGAGGATATTCTTTGGATCATTTAATCTAATACACCACTTAGTTTAGAATTGCTTAATAAAAAGATGACTTGCTGGCTTGGTTTAGTATTCTGAAAAGGTGAGAAAAGTAGATAACATGGGAGTAGTGATTAGAAGGTAAAGGGATGCACATGGGAGGGAATATACAGCTGAAAAAGGTTTGAAAAAGGGGAATAATAGGTGCTGGACAGATCTGAAACTGAAAAGGAAGGGTTGTTGGTTGGGATCTGTAGGTTATAAAAGAGAACATTCTCTGGAAAACACTAACAACAGTGATATACTCTCTGAAAACACACACAGTGAACACACACAGACAGAGAGATACATTCACTGGAAAAAATAGAAACACAGAGAAAGTAAAGCAGATTTTACACACATTTAGAATCTGGAAGAAAGTCTCTCCTTCATATACACTTTGAAAGAAACAGATTTGACAAACACTTTGAAACTGATTTTGCACTAATTTCAGATTTGACAAACACTTTGAATCAAACCTTTTGTTGTTTCCGTTCACAAACAACCCCAGTTTTTCTTCACTAAGTTTGTTCTGTTTAGCCTTTTCTTGTTTTGCTGGATTCTCTGTTTTGGTTTCAAATCACCTTTGGCTTTGTTGTTGGTCTCTGGTTTACTACTCTTGGATTCCTGAACCTGCGCTAGCTACTGTTTCTGTTGCTGTTTGTTCTGTTGGAGCTGCCTACTGATTTTCTCTTCCATTTTTCTTGCTTGAAATTCCAGGTACATATCTATGGGTTGTCTATTCTTTTACTGAAAACGAAATGAAAGAATGTTTTAAATATTGCCGCGAAGCCATCATATGAATAATTTTGTTAGATATCCATTAAATTGGGGGGGTGTTAGTTATGTTGAGGATTGTACCGTTAGGCATTAAGGGTTTAAGAGCGCGCACCGTTATGTATGTCTATTTAGTTCTTACTTTCGTTATGAATAATTCGAAATAAAATCCGTTAGGCTTGTATTGTAATCTTGATTTATTTTTAGACTATCGTTTAGTTTTCGTTATGTTTAACTAGTTTCTATTTTTGTCAGCATATATTTAGATCCATGCAAGTAAAACTAGCCAATACGGATTGAGATTTCCCTTGATATGTTAAATTGGTAATTTGTTAAAGTCAAGTAATTTAAGCATGTTTAAGGTATTAATTTGGTTGATGTTAATTATTAATGCAAGGTATTTTGAATCATTTTTGAATTTCTTCACTTGATTTTCCCTTGAAATCTATTTGTACTTAAGTAGACAAGATAAGTTAGCCCGGGTTTTAGATGCCAATGTTAGATCGATTTTAATCGCATAGTCTTGCTTTCGCCAATTAACATCGGATTAAGGATAGTAAACAATCTTACTTTTTAATAATTGGATCAAGGTGAATTATTTCTATTTTTGCATATTTTGATCAATTTTCCGTTAGCTTATATCTTGTCATTCAATCTCCGGCCATAAATCAAAAAGCTAGGAAATAATATATCATTTGGTATGATTCTTTAATTGGAAATAATTTTAAGGGATACACTGTTAAGTAAATTGATCTTTTTTTTGGGTTATTTTTACAATGGTTTTAATCGGCATAGTTTCAAATAAGTAATCCGGATACTTTTTTATATATTCACCTATCTGTCAAAAGTCCGAGTCTATGTTGCAATTAGTCTTTCTTTTGGCATGGTTTCAAATTAATATAGCGGTTTAAAAGGTTTAATTGGAGCATATAATTTATAAACATGTATAAAATCAGGTATTTTTAGCCATTTATAATAATTGAAGCGACCGTGCTAGAACCACGGGATCCGGGGGTGCCTAACACCTTCCCTCGGGTCAACAGAATTCCTTACTTAGAATTTCTGGTTCGCGGACTTCATTTGGAAAGTCGAAATTTCCTCGATTCGGGATTTAAATAAATCGGTGACTTGGGACACCTTAATTTATTCCAAGTGGCGACTCTGAAATAAATAAAATAATCCCGTTTCGAATATTGTCACTTAAATTGGAAAAACTCCCTCGCGCTCCTACCCCCGGGTAGCGGGCGCGCCAAAATGAGGTGTGACAATGAATATATTGCGCTTGGGCTGAAGGAGTCCCTCCAAGGTCTGTACACACCCCAGTGAGCGCCGTCGATGTTAAATGGATTGGGTTACGCACCGTAGCGGTCATGTGCTTTGTATTGCATTTATGCATTTTATTTACTTGTGCTAGCTGATATTAGTTGTTGTTGTTGGTTCGTAGTAAGGTGTCAGACTGTTAGATTTAGCTTTACTTTGTGGCATTTTGTGGATTTCTTATCTTCAGACATTTTATATGCTTATTACTCTCTGAGTACTTAGTACTCACCCCTACTCCCGTGCACCTTTGTGTGCAAATTCACGTACACAGGAAGTTTAGCTGAGAAGTCCCGTTTTATTAGAGTTACCAGAGTTGTTGAGGTAGCTGTTGGCGTTCGCAGGACCTGGCTACTCTTCTTATTCCAGTTTTTCTTTATATATACATTATTTAGACTTGAGTATTTCGTTCAGATATTGTTATCCGGTTTTGTTTAGAGGCTCTAGACTCGTGACCCCAGATCTTTGGAAGATTATTATCAGTTTTCACACTTCTCAGTATTTTTCTTCTATAAATATTGGATTATTACTTTACAAGTATTATATTCTCCTTAAATTGTTGGTTTTTGATATTTATTGTTGATTTAAGAGTGACTGTTGGTCAGGCTTGCCTAGCTTTAGGGTTGGGTTCCATCATGATCGGGTTTGGGTCGTGACAAGTTGGTTTCAGAGCCTAGGTTACTAGGCCTCACGAGTCATGAGCCGGTTTAGTAGGCTCTCTCGGGTTGGCACGTATACATCCATATCTATCCTTAAGAGGCTACAAAACCTTCAGGAAAAACTTCACTTTCTTAAAATTCATATCATGTGGCTTGTTATTATGAAAACTAAATTTATATATTCTATTCTCTCGCAGATGGAGAGAACCTGTGCTAACGGATGTGGAAGATGACCACCAGTGCCACCTAGAGGCCGTGGTCGCGGTAGAGGAAGGCCAGCAGAGACAATACCTGCTAACCCACTAGTTGACCAGGCTTAGTTAGATTCCAGCACCAGTTGATCAGGCTCAGGGTCAAATTCCAGCTGTAGATGCTCCAGTAGCACATGTTCAGGCATCGATAGTGCCCATCATGATTCCTAGTCTATAGGAGGCTTTGGCTCAGATCTTGTCCGTCTATACTGGCCTGGCTCAATCGGTTCCAGCCACTACAATGGTTGCTACTTCTCAGACCGGCGGTGGTAATCAGACCCCCGATGCTCGCACACCCGAAAAGGTTGTTTAGGGCTTACAAACACCTGGGGTAGCTCCAGCTCAGCCAATTTAGTCAGTTGTACCAGTTGCAGCAGTTGTTCTAGTTGCGCCAATTGCACCAGCTCTATCTTAGGTGGTTCCAGCTATACCGGATGACGAGCAGCATTGGTTGGAGAGGTTTGGTAGGCTCCAGTCTCCAACATTTAGTGGTGTTGAGGGTGAGGATGCCTAGGGTTTTCTAGATAAGTGTCAGTGTATGCTTCGTACTACGGGTATTCTGGAGTCTAGTGGTGAGGCTTTTACTACCTTCTAGTTCACAGGGCCTGCATTTAATTGGTGGGAGGAGTTCAAGAGGCGTAGGCCTATTGGGGTAGCCCCCCTTACGTGGCAGCAATTATCTATGGTATTCTTGGAGAAGTATGTGCCCTAGTCAAATAGGGAGGAGCTGGGTCGTAAGTTTGAGTGGTAGAAGAAGGGAGATATGACAGTGACTCAATATGAGTTGAGATTTACACAGCTAGCTTAGCACGCTACGTGGATGAACCCGACAGATCGCGAGAGGATTAGTATGGTTTGTAGATGGACTCAACTATCCGATCCTCATATTAATGACTAAAGAGAGGGCTACGACAGTTACTTTTGAGGAGGTGGTTGATGTGGCTCGTCAGATTGAAATAGATCATCGTTGGGAGCGCGAGGAGAGGGAGGCTAAGGGGCCTCGAGGTGCATGTAGTTTTAGTGGTGCTCTGTCTAGGGGCCAGTTCTAGCGCAACAGAGGTCGTTCCTTCAAACCTCCTCAGTGAGGTCGTACAGAGTCCAGTGGATCTTCATCGGGCTATGGTCATCAGGTCATCAGAGAGCCAGCCTACACTGAGTGCCCTTCCATCTTAGAGCTCTGCTCCTGCTTTTTCGGCCCAGGGTTCATCTGCAGCGAGGGGTTCCCATCAGTCCCCTTCTCCAGCTCTAGGTCATTGCTACGAGTGCGGTGAGTTGGGTCATATGAGGAGACAGTGTCATCGGTTCCTTAGTAAACAGTCTCAGTAGAGGGATCAGCCTTCATTTTGTGCTCATGTTTCTTCAGCACCCACTCAGTCAGTTAGGAGTGGAGGTCAGGTAGCCAGAGGTCGCCCTAGGGGTGAGGACCGTACTAGAGGCGATCAGGCTCGATTCTATGCTCTTCCAGATATGAGAGATGCCAGTGCATCAGATGCAGTCATCACAGGTATTATCTCAGTCTGCCACTGGGATGCTTCTATCTTATTTGATCCCGGATCTACCTACTCCTATGTATCTTCATAATTTGCTCATCATTTGGGTATGACCCGTGGTTGTCTTGCCTTGCCCGTACATGTATCTACCCCAGTGGGTGATACTGTTATTGTGGATCACGTATATCAATCTTATCTTGTTACTATGGAATTTGTGAGTGGTCTCCCTCGGACAGCAAGGAAGTTTGGTTCAGTTTGGGTGATCGTGGATTGGCTGACTAAGTCCTCGCACTTCATTCCTGTATGCACTACCTATTCTTCGGAGCAGTTAGTAGAGATTTTCATTCGAGAGATTGTGCAGTTTCATGGGGTCCCAGTTTCTATTATATCGGATAGAGGTACCCAATTTTCCTCTCAGTTCTGGAGAATATCTCAACGAGAGTTGGGTTCACAAATAAAGTTGAGCACAGCTTTTCACCCACAGACGGATGGTCAGTCCGAGCGTACCATTCAGATATTGGAGGATATGTTGCATGCTTGTGTTATGGACTTTGGAGGTTCTTGGGCTGATTACATGCCTCTTGCAGAGTTTGCTTATAAAAACATCTAACAATCTAACACTTAGATGGTGATGTATGAAGCCTTATATGGGAGACGGTGTAGATCTACAGTTGGTTGGTTTGAGCCCGATGAGGCTAGATTATTGGGGACAGAGTTAGTCCAAGATGCCTTAGACAAGGTGAAGGTGATTTAGGAGAGACTTTACACAGCTCAGTCGCGTCAGAAAAGTTATATGGATCGGAAGGTCCGAGATCTGTCCTATTCGGTGGGCGAGAAGGTATTGCTGAAAGTTTCACCTATGAAAGGCGTTTTGAGGTTTGGAAAGAAAGGAAAGCTAAGCCCAAGGTTCATTGGACCTTTTGAGATACTTAGGAGGATTGGGGAGGTGGCCTATATGCTTGCTTTGCCTCCTAGATTGTCGGGAGTTCATCCGGTGTTCCATATTTTTATGCTCCGAAAGTATGTTGGGGACCCGTCTCATGTATTATACTTCAGCACGATCTAGCTGGATGAGGACTTGACCTACGATGTGGAGCCGGTGGCTATTTTAGGTCGTCAGGTTCGAAAGTTGAGATCTAAAGACATAGCTTTGGTGAAGGTGCACTGAAGAGGTCGGCCCATAGAGGAAGCCACTTGGGAGACCGAGCAGGAGATGTGGAGCAGATATTTTCACTTGTTTGAGACTCCATGTATGTTTTTAGACCTTCTCGAGCATGAGTGTTTGTTTAAGTTGGGGAGGATGTAATGACCTGACCCGTAGTTAGAGAGTTACCACCCCTTTTCCATGTTTTATGCTTCTATATGTTTCATTATATGTGTTTGGAGAATTTGAAGTAATTCGGATAGAGTTCGGTAGAAATGAGGTAATTAGTCTCTTTCTGGGAAGGTTAGCTTGGAAAAGTCAACTGAATGTTGACTTATGAGTTAGAAGGCTCGGAATAGACTTTTGATGATTCGACTAGTTTTGGGGGATGATTTTTGACTTAGGAGCGAAATCAGAATTGAATTTGGAGGTCCGGTGTAGAATTATGCTTGAATTAGCTAAGGTTGGATTTTGGTGAATTCCGGATGGTAGGTGCAATTTTGATTTGAGAGTTTGGATGGAATTCCGAGAGTTGCAGTAGTTCCGTTAGGTTATTATGAATATGCGTGCAAATATTTAGGTCATTCGGAGGTGTTTAGGTCGGGTTTTAGATCTAATGCAGGTTTCGGAAGTTGTAGTTTAACTTAAGCTTGAATCTATGGTAATTCGATGATTTTGATGCTTATGATAGTGTTTTTATGTTACGAGCAAGTTTGAATGAAGTAATAGAACATATATGTGCATTTGGTTGAGGTCCCGAGGGCCTTGGGGTGAATTCAGATGGCTAACAGGGAATTTTGAGCATGTTTAGTGCAGTAGAAAATTGTAGAGAAAATTTACTCTATGTGATCGCATAGGTACATCTGCGATCGCATAGAAGGTTCTGAGGGGGTGGAGATTTTTGCTATATGCGATCGCGTAAAGGTATGTGCGACCGCATAGGTAGAGGAACTGTTTCAGTGCGGCCGCAAAGGAGATTGATGCGATCGTGTAGTAGGAAGAAGCAGAGGTATGCGATCGCATGACCTGTTATGCGATCATGTAAGAGGATTTTTCAGGGCCTCATTTTTCATCTATGCAATCATAATGTGGTTGATACGATCACATAGAAGGGGTCGCCTGGACAGAACAGTTAAGGGTTAATTTCAGTCGTGACCCACACATTATTTCCACCATTTTTACTATGCCAAGAGAGCTTTTTGAGCGATTTGAAGAGGGTTTTCAAGGCGTATTGCTTGGAGGTAAGTCTCTTGACTAGAAACCACCATTTTATGGAAGAATAAACACTCAAATTCATGAAATTTGGTAGAAATTGTGAAGAACTAGGGCTTTGTTCTTGAAAACGAATTTTTAGGATTTGAAAGGCCATTTGAGCTCCATTTTTGATAAACATATATGTACGGACTCGTGGCGAGATGAGGAATCCGTTGGTATGATTTTCAGAATTTTTTGATAAGTGGGCTCGGGGCTCGGGTTTTACCAACTTCATGAATTTTAGTACTTTTCGAGTATTTTTAATTGAGTTATGTTTCTTTGACCCATATTTATGTATTCGCTGTGGTTTTGACTAGATTCGATATGCAAGGAGGTTTATACGATAGGAAAGGGCATTGCGGACCAGTCTACGGCGGGTTAGAGGTGAGTAGTTGGTGTATATGATGGCCTGAGGGTTTAAAACCCCAGCTTATCACATTATGACACTATTTAGGGCGTGACTCGCATCCCATGGCAAGTGTGGGATTGTTTATGACTGGGGATTGTGACGGTGTCCATCCCAAACAAGAATGTTTCTATACTGGTGATTGATACGCACTCTGTGTTGAATATATCTAGGCTTATTGCCATGTTTGGGGCCTTGTGCCGATCTGTAGCATCCTCGGAGGATGAATATCATTTTGATACCATGTTTTGTAAAATCATTGATCTCAGTCCTGTGTTTAATCACTGTTATGAAATGCTAAGTCACTTTTCCTGAAGTTAAATATCTAAAGTATATTCTATTTAATCAATTGGAAATTAGGAAATAAACTGAATCTGTTATGTGACTCATATACATATTATGGACTAAGTATGGATCGGGATGCATGCCGCAGTGATTGTTATGAATATATTGAGCTTGGGCCGAAGGAGACCCTCCTTACACACTCCCAATGAGCACCGTCGATGTTAAATGGATTGATCTACGTGCTGTAGCGGTCATGTGCATCGCATTGCATTAATGCATTGTTATTTACTTGTGCTAGCTGTTATTAGCTGTTGTTGTTGGTTCATAGTAAGGTGTCGGACTGCTAGATTTAGCTTTACTTTGT
The DNA here is from genome assembly GCA_032618575.1 of Nicotiana noctiflora. Classification (NCBI taxonomy): domain Eukaryota; kingdom Viridiplantae; phylum Streptophyta; class Magnoliopsida; order Solanales; family Solanaceae; genus Nicotiana; species Nicotiana noctiflora. The sequence continues at coordinate 23,360 of JASVEL010009187.1, read as the reverse complement.
GGCATTTTGTGGATTTCTTATCTTTAGACATTTTATATGCTTATTACTCACTGAGTACTTAGTACTCACTCCTACTCCTTACACCTTGTGTGCAGATTCAGGTACACCGGAGGTTTAGCTGAGCAGTCTTGTTTCTAGAGTTATCAGAGTTGTTGAGGTAGCTACTTGACGTTTGCAGGACGTGGACTTCTTATTCCAGTTTTATTTATATATACATTTTCACAATTGGGTATTTCATTCAGATATTGTTATCCGATTTTGTTTAGAGGCTCTAGACTAGTGACCCCAGATCTTTTGGGACTGTTTTATCAGTTTTTGCACTTCTCAGTATTTTTCTTCTATAAATATTGGATTATTACTCTACAACTATTATATTTTCCTTAAATTGTTGGTTTTTGATATTTATTGTTTATTTGAGAGCGACTGTTGGTCATGCTTTCCTAGCTTTTGGGGTTGGGCGCCATCACGACCGAGTTTGGGTTGTGACAACAAACATGTATCAAGACACCAAATCCATCAAACACTAAAGAGAACTACTCCATGTATATGGAGTAATTCATCACAAATATAAGACAAAACATAAAATAGTCCAAACTCTTGTCTTGAGTGAGGATTGAATGATGAATTCCTCGTGCTTTTGCTTTTCCACCTCCTCATTAGCCTCCTTATGTCTTAGATATGTCAAAAGTTCATAAAATATCATTTTTACATGTATTTATAGCACTAAGCAGGGTCAGACCCAGACAAAAACACCTTTTCCTATGCGAATTAGGAAAATAACTTTGTCAAAATTGCACAGGTGCACCGTATGGGGCGACACGTCATGCGGGGAAGTTGTGGGAAACATCAGAGAGTTTTTTCTGATAGGCTTCAGGAATATTGGGCAGCCTCAGCACGCCATGTGCAGCGGCTGTGGGACTTTCTTTGAGTATGGATTTTTATTGCGTTTTTGATATCCAGGCTCGGTCATTGACCCCTGACGTGATCCCGGCTTAATCCCTTGGGGTTTTACTCAGACTTCAAAGCTCCAAATCACTTGAGTTCATTCCATACCATTTATATAGCTCGGAATCACTCCTACAAGGCATAAAGAACATAATTAGTGAAAAACACTAATAATTCAATTATAGTGTAGTAAATGGGAGTGAAATAAGCGACTAAAACATGTAATTACAACCTACCATCACTCTACTATATAAAAGGGAGGTTTTTTATTCAATAAACACATTGTAACACGCATATCAAGTCAATATAAAATTATTTATATACTTTATAGCTATTGAAAGGTTCTTATTTTAATCATAGTTCTTCATACGTATTTAACTTCGAATCAAGGGTTCGATCAAGGGAGAAAATATTGTTAACCTAAAATCCGAGCCCGGACTCAAAGTTACAACTGGTTTGGTTATTTATCTCATCTTTAATTCGTTTATCTAACATTCTCGATTACTTGTGTTGAATTAATTTTCATATCCTTAGAACCACATACAAATTTAATTATTATCCTTTTTAGGGTAAACAATTTTGCACCCACCATGGGATTAAGGATAATAGTGGTGGTTTGATACAAATCTCCGTAACACACTCTATTTTACACTTGTTCTTTTAATGTCCCAATTTTAAGTCAGTTTAAAATTTCAAATCCTCAGTCTCCTCATTTGAACGTCAAGGCTGAGTCTGGCCACCACGGTGAAAACAACAATCTGGTGCTTAGCATTGAGGTGCCCCATGCTGATCCTAACGAAGTCCTAGTTGCAAATCCAGTAGATGCTAACTCACACGTGGCCATCAATGCCAACCTGCCTACCGACCTCGAGAAAAAAGTTCATGGAGAAGCCCGACCAACAACTCAAGGAGCATCCGACAGCGAAGGCGATAGAGTAAGACTATAAGTGATTTTTAAAATTTTACAGGCTCAACAAGCAATGATAGTGCATATGCAAAATCAAATTCACTCCCCTAGCAGAGTTAAACTCGAACCATCTCGGGAAATCACCCAAAGAAATAAGTAGATCGTCGAAATGTCGGGTGGAGCTGAGCCTGATGTCAGTCCCAAAGTGATGAAAATGCTTGAAGAATTAACGAAACGTGAAAAGAAAATTGAGGCTAACGACAAAAAGGTGGAGACATGTAATTTCCAGGTCGATCAAAGACCAGGAGCGCCCACGATATTGAAAGGCCTGGACTCCAAAAAATTTGTCCAAAAGTTGTTTCCTCTATGCGCGACACCAAAGCAATCTTGAAGAGTTTTTGTATACTCGATATTCAAAAATACAACAAAACCACAAATCCAAATGAGCATGTGACCTTCCTACACATGCGCCATCAAAGGTAACAACATGGAAGACGATGAGATTTAGTCAGTGTTATTAAAGAAGTTCGGGGAAACTCTATCAAAGGGAGCAATGACATGGTACCACAACCTACCCCCAAATTCCATTAATTCGTGATCTACACTCGCAGATGCATTTGTAAAGGCTCATGTCGGGGCCATCAAGGTCGAGACTAGAAAATAAGATCTTTTGAAGGTTAAGCAAAGGGAAAACGAGATGCTTAGGGAGTTCGTGTCAAGATTTCAAATGGAACATATGGATTTACCTCCGGTTGTAGACGATTGGGCCGTTCAGGTATTCACCCAGGGGATTAACTCCTGAAGCTCCTTAGCATTGCAGCAGCTGAAGCAAAACTTGGGCCGACGTCCACAATAAGTTCCCGTCAAAAGTCAAAGTCGAGGATGACCAACTCTGAGCCCCTTATGGGTCTGTTTATCCTATCAAAACCGACGATAGGCCTAAGCGATTCATCGATCATGAATCAAGGCCAGTCTGAGATCGATACCAACCATACACCACAGATCAAAGGGGAAACAAGTTTGGGCGCAACTCTACAAGGAACTAAAAGATAAGTGATCGATGGCCCAATAGCCGAGGTCTGATGAGCAAAAATGGTTTTGAAAATACGCTCGAGGGGAGGGAAATACCAAGATTATCATAGTATAACTTCAACATTGATGCAGCCATCATCGTATCAGCTATTAGGTGTATCAAGGAAACCAAGTGGCTCGAACATTGTAGTTTGACCCTACCTAGAGGTATCCCAACCTGATGTGTAAATATCATGTAACTCATTGCCACAAGACCAAAGACAATCGACATTTGAGAGAAGAGGTTGCCTGGTAGTTCAATAATGGACACCAAGAATTTTTGAGTGATCGAGCCAAAAACTACTTTAGAAACAAGGACTCCAACAAACAGACGGAACAAGAAGAACCTTAGCACATCATCAACATGATCACTGGAGGTGTCGATGTCCCCATGGACCGATAATAAAATGCATTAAAGTATATATCATAAGAAAAATATGCACCGGAGATTACATACCGGAGGTAACCATTTCATTCAGCAGTGAGGATACCGAAGGCATCGTACAACCTCATAAATGATTCACTGGTGATATCCATATTTATCAATAAATCTCAGGTTAAATATGTATTGATTGATCAAGGCAGCTCAACCAATATCATTAGATCGAGGGTCGTCGAGTAGTTGGGGTTACAAGATCAAATAGTATCGGCGATCCAGTGTTGAACAGATTTAATTTGGCATATGAAACTACTAAGAGAGAAATAATATTGCTAGTGAATACCATCGGGACAACTCAAGATGCAAAACTCTACATGATCGAAGGGGACATGTGGTATAATGCTTTATTCGAAAGGTCATAGGTTTACAACATGAGTGCAGTACCCTCAACACTGCACCAGGCACTAAAGTTCCCTATGTTGGGAGGGATTAAGCTGAACATGGAAAAGTGCGCATTCGGGGGATTTGGAAAATTCCTTGGGTTTGTGGTATCCAATCGAGGGATCGAGATCAATCCCGATAAAATCAAAGCCATAGAATACATCACTATGGTGGACAACGTCAAGACCGTTCAGAAACTGATCGGGCTTATAGCCGCCTTAACCGGTTCAAATCAAGGTCCTCGGATAAAATCCATTGATTTTTCTCACTAATAAAGAAGAAGAATAACTTTTCCTGGACCCCCAGAATTCCAACTAGCTTTGGAAGAACTTAGTGGTACCTCTTGAGTCCCCCCTGCTCTAAACTCCAAAGACGGATGAACAATTGTACCTTTACATAACGGTTTCAGAGGTGGCGATAAGTGGAGTTTTAGTCTAGAAAGAGGAAGGTATGGAATTCCCTAATTACTATGTCAATAGGATCTAGGCGACCTTGAAACAAGGTATCCTCACTTGGAAAATTTGGCGCTTGCTTTGCTAAGCTCCTCTAGAAAGTTGAAACCGTACTTTCAATATCACCACATATGTATCGTAACCTCTTACCCACTGAGAAGCATCATGCACAAGCCAAGCTATCGAGTCGGTTGGCCAAATGAGTTATCGAAATTGGCAAGTACGATATTAAGTATCGACCCTGAATTACCATAAAATCTCAAATTTTGGCTAATTTTATGGCCGACTTTACACCGGCCTTAGTGCCCGAAGTTGATAGATAACTATTATTAGCCTCGGGGACTAACTAGAGAATTTAGACCCCTTTTACGGATGGTGCCTCGAATATAAAAGGGTCTGGGCTTGGTATCGTACTAAAGCCCCCTATGGGAAATGTAGTTAGGCATTATATTAGAACTGTGAAATTGACTAACAGTGAGGCCGCGTATGAGGCCATGATTACAAGTCTCAAATTGGCTAAAGGCCTCGGGGCCAAGGTGGTCGAAGTTAAGTGCGATTCACTCTTTATGGTAAATCAAGTCAATGGGAAATTTGAACTAAAATAAGAACGGATGTGAATGTATTAGACAAGTTTAAGGTATTGTTGCATCAATTCAAGGAATGGACCTTGCAGCACGTGCCCCGAGATCAAAATAGCAAGGCTAATGCTCTGTCTAACTTGGGGGTCATCGGTTGATGATGATGAATTCAATTCGGGAATAACTGTACAACTCATGAAGCCGATGGTAGAAAAAGGCCATGCCAAAGTAAAATTAATGAGTTTAACTTGAGATTGGAGGAACAAGTACATAGACCACTTAAAAACTAGGAAACTGCCCTAAGATCCCAAAGAATCAAGAGCCCTACGTACCAAAACTGCCAGATTTAGCTTGGTCGAAGGGTCATTATTCAGAAGGATTTCCGACTGCCCGTTATCCAGATGCTTGGGCCGGGATACACTAAGTACGCCTAGAGAGAAGTTCACGAAGTCAATTGGAAAACCATTCGGGGGCAAAATCTTTGGTTTAGAAATTAATCGGGGTCGACTATTATAAGACTGGAATGGATAAGGATACAAAAGACTTCATGCAAAAAATGTGATGGCTACCAGAGACATGCACTGATGATCCATCAACTAGGAGAGCTACTACACTCAGTCCTATCCCCATGGCAATTTATGAAATAGGGGATGGACATCGCCGGTCCCCTGCTAGGGCACCCGATAAAGCTTAATTCGTACTATTCATGGTTGACTATTTTTTCCATATGGGTCGAGGCCCAAGCATGCGAAAAGGTCTGGGAGAAAGAAGTCATTGACTTCATCTAGGACTATGTAGCTTGTCTCTTTGGGATACCCACCGATGTTTTGTGTGATAATGGGAAGAAATTCATTGGCACCAAGGTATACAAATATTTTGAAGATCTCAAGTTTAAAAAGATATTATCAACACCTTACCACCCTATTGGAAACGGACATGCGGAGTCAACAAACAACACCATACATCAAAATCTAAAAACGAGGTTGATCGATGCTAAAGAGAAATGGAAAGAAATCTTTCCCGAAGTCCTACTAGCATATCATACAACCTCGAAGTCCAGTACTGGGCCACTCTATTTTCACTGGTCTACAGAGCCGAAGCCTTGATACCAATCGAGGTGAGAGAGCCGAGCCTCAGATTCTAATATGCAACTGAAGACTCAAATGCCAAAGCCATGGTCACGAGCTTAGAACTATTGGATGAAAGACATAAGACAACTTGAGTCTAGTTGGCCGCCCAGAAAAAATCAGAGAGAAAGATATTAAAATTGAAGAGCCAACCTCTGACACTTCAAGATCAGGGAGTTGGTGTTGAGGAAAGTAATATATCACACCCGAAACTTGAACGAGGGAAAGCTGGGATCGAATTGGGAAGGACCGTATCGAGTTATCGGAAGCAAAGGTTCGTACAAACTCGAAGCGAGAAACTGTATACAACTACCAAACAATTGGAACATGACACACTTAAAATGATATTACTGCTTAGGTACGATCTTAACTACTCTTTAATCATGTTATGAATTGAACTAACACTTGCAGGCAATGCTCAAGAATGGATATGGCTATTAGGTCTAAAAGCACATGTTGCACTCTTTTTTTCTTGAATTGATTTTGTCCCAAAACGGGCATTTCGACAAGATTTTTAATGAGGCAACAATAAAATGTACTAACTTAGATTCAAAGGCCGGTCTCAAAACGGAGTCAACGAGCGTTCACTTTGCATCCGCGGTATCCAAGCCCTCTCAAGCTCGACCTTGGATATTGGGAGCCATTACCCTCGAATTAAGGTTTTCCGCAAGGAAAAATTTAGCAAAGAAAAAAGAAAAACCTTGTATGCTAGAAGCTAAGTGTGACGACCCGGCTCGTTGTCATGGGAATTACCACCCCGTTGTGTTGTAAAAACATGTTTTACGATTTTATATCAGTGTTAGAGTCTATCGGGCGAGTTAGGAGTGAATTGGATTGAAAATGAGGCATATAGCCTTTGTGAAGGAAACTTGAATAAGGAAAGTCAACCCGAAGTTGACTATTTGGTTAGAGGGCTCGGAATCGGATTCTGATGATTCGGTTAGTTCCGGGAGATGATTTGTGACTTAGGGGAGCGATCGGAATTTAATTTGGAGACCCGGTGTAGTTTTAGGCTTGAATTGGCTAAAGTTGAATTTTGGCGAAAACCGATCGGTAGATGAGATTTTGATCCGAGGGTCGGAATGGAATTTCGACAGTTGCAGTAGCTTCGTTAGGTGATTTTGGATATGCCTGCAAAATTTCAGGTCATTCGGACGTCGTTTGGTCGGGTTTTTGATTGATTGTGTAAATCGGGATGTTTTAAGAAATTTAGGCTTGAATCCATATGTAATTGGTGATTTTGATGTTTAGGATGGTGTTTTTATGATTGGAACAAGTTCGTATCGTGTTTTGGGGTATGTTGGTGGTTTTCGTTGGGGTCCGGGGGCCTCGGGGTGTTTTCGGATGGTTAAACGGGAGAAAATGTGGAAAATTGCAGGTTTTGACTCTGGTTCTGTTGTTTTCGCTCCTGCAGAAATGGGAGCGCAGGAGCGAGTCCGCAGGAGCGGATAAGAAGGCGCAGAAGCAGGATAGACCGCTGAAGCGGAGCTTGGCCCGCAGGAGCGGCTTCACTGAAGCGAGTGGGCGATCGCAGAAGCGGTCCTGAGGTGCGATGGGGAGGACCGCAGAAGCGGGTGGTCGATCGCGGAGGCGAGTCCGCAGAAGCGGAATCTTGGTCGCAGAAGCGGATCATTCCGCAGAAGCGGACTAATTTCCACAGAAGCGGATGCGCAGGGGCGGTCCTTGGATCGCTGGTGCGGAAATGGCCAAAAGGGCCTGGGTTCGCAGAAGCGACCAAAAGGTCGCAGAAGTGGTTCCGCAGGGGCGGAATTTTATCCGCAGAAGCGAAAATCGCTGTGAGTTAAGTGTATCAGAAGTTAGAAAAATTTCAGAAACATTTCACACATTTGGGTCTCGGCTTTAGAGGCGATTTGGGCGATTTTGAAGAGAAACTCAAGGGAAATCATCAGGTAATCAACTATGGACTTAAACTATGATTAGTATAGATAATATTATGCAATTATATCATGAAAATGGAGGAATTTGGGGTAATTTATGGAGGATTTAGCCCTAGGCTTGAACTTTAGAAAATCAAGGTTTTGAATGGGCAAATGGAGTCCGAATTTGGTAAAATTTATATGCTTAGACTCGTATTGAGATGAGGGTTCCGAATATGTGACTTTCGTGATTTTTCGACAAGCGTACCGAAAGTCGGGTTTTGACAACTTTGGGAATTTTGATGTAAATTGGGTTATATTGATTGGGTGTTGTCCCATTGGCCTAATTTGTTGTATTTCTACTGTATTTGATCAGATTCTACGCGTGAGGAGCTTGATTCTCGTGGCAAGGGCATTGCGGAGTAGTCGTCGCGCCGTATTGAGGTGAGTAATAGATGTGGGTGATGACCAGCGGGTTCAAAACCCCGGTATACCACTTTGTGACGTTGTATAGCGGCGAGACACGCACACTCTTGAGAGTGCGGGGTCGATCATGAACTGGAGACTATATATTAGTCCAACCTGTTGATACTGTATTATTGGCTATTCTCGAGCCGTTGAACCCCCTTCTTGGGCGGTTGAGTATACTTGTGGGCCGTGAGCCAGGTTATTGGATCCCGCGAGGATCGTTATCATTGTCTAATCATATAGACATGCTAGTTTACCACTAGTCCGCAGCTATTTCTGTTATTATGCTAATTCCAATCTCTGGAACTTGATATTACTGTTTTCCAACTGAAAAATGATAAAAGAGTTTTCAAAAACTACTTTTGAGCTTGCGAGGCTGTATCTGCATATTAGCTGACTAGTAGTGGATCGGGCTGCGCGCCGCAGCGAGATATATATGTTGGATCGGACTGCACGCCGCAGGAATATCTCTATGAGATGTGCTTGGGCTGTAGGAGCCCCTCCGGAGTCTGAACCCCCACGGTGAGCACGGGTACCCAAAATTGGAGTCGGGCTACACGCCGTAGCGGTCATATCATGCATTGCATTGCATTTAGCTACATCTGCTAGCTGTTATGCTATTTATTGGTAATTGTTGGAACAGGTACAGTGAAGATTGATTCTATGACAGGGTAGCTGATTATAGTTTTACATAGTGCTTTATTGCGGATTTCTTATCTGCGTTGTCTTACCCTTGTTTATTACCACTGAGTCTGGCGGTACTCATTTTACTCCCTGCACCTTGTGTGTAGATCCAGGTACCTCTCAGCAGTGATCCAGTAGCTGTGCGAGGCGACATCTGTGGGATATACGAGGTAGCTGCAGAGTCCGCAGGACCCGATATTCCTTCTTACTGTCTTGATTTTGTATTGACTTTTCCTTCCGCACTTGATATCTTGTAAACCTTTATACACTCATGTTCAGTAGAGGCTCATGACTCTTGACCCTTGGTCTGTGGGAGTTGATGTATTATGGGACTTGGTTCCCTGTTTTCGTCATATGTATCGCTATTGCTTCGTGAGTTGATACGCCTAAATGGGTAAAAGAGAGCTTCTAGCTCCATTATTGTTATTGATTGGTCAGGCTGGCTTAGCAATGTGCTGGGCACCATCATGACCGGATTTGGGGTCGTGACAAGTTGGTATCAGAGCCTAGGTTTACTAGGCCTCATGAGTCTTGAGCCGATTGGTAGAGTCTTGTGGATCGGTACGGGGACGCCCGTACTTATCCTCGGGAGGCTGCGAACCTTTAGGAAAACTTCACTTTTCTTGAACTCTATCGTGCGATCTTGTTGTTCTTAGAACTGAACTTCTATATTCTATTCTCTCGCAGATGGCGAGAACGCGAGCATCAGGACGAGGTGGACGACCTCCATTGCCACCTATTAGAGGCCGTGGGCGCGGTCGTGCTAGAGGTAGAGGTAGGGCGGCTGAGGCAGTGCCAGCTGACCCGCCTGTTGTACCAGTTCAGGAGCAGCCCCCGGTGGTTGATGCTCCAGCAGCCCCAGTTCAGGGCCAGACTATATCTATTGCTATTCCTGGTCTTCAGGGGACTCTTGCTTAGATATTATCAGTGTGTTCCGGTTTGGCTCAGGTAGTCTCAGCTACTGCTACTGTAGCGACATCTCAGTCACGGGGTAGTCAGCAGACCCCCGCAGCTCGCACACCTGACCCGGTTGTTCAGGGACTTCAGACGCCAGAGGCGGTCCCCGCTCAAGTGGTTGCACCGGTTATTCCTCCAGCAGCACCAGCTCCAGCTCCAGAGCATATGGTTCAGGTTATGCCCGATGACGAGCAGCGTCGTCTTGAGAGATTTGGTAGACTTCAGCCACCCCATTTCAGTGGCGTTGAGGGCGAGGATGCCCAGGGTTTCTTGGATAAGTGTCAGAAGATGCTGCGTACGGCTGGTATTCTCGAGTCCAGCGGAGTTTCATTTACTACATTTCAGTTCACTGGTCCCGCATTTGATTGGTGGGAGGAGTTTGAGAGGCGTAGGCACGCAAGAGCAGCACCTCTCACATGGCAGCAGTTCTCTACTCTCTTTCTAGAGAAATATGTACCTCAGTCTCGTCGCGAGGAGCTACGTCGCCAGTTCGAGTGGTTGATTCAGGGCGACATGTCTGTGACCCAGTATGAGCTTAGATTCACTCGGTTGGCTAGGCATGCCACATGGATGATCCCCACTGATAGGGAGAGGATCAGGAGGTTCATTGATGGCCTCAACTACTCTATCCGTATTCTTATGACCGGCGAGCGAGTTCTGTCATCATCGTTTGAGCAGGTTGCTGATATGGCACGCTCCATTGAGGCGGATCGTTGCAGAGAGAGAAAGGAGCGGGAGGCCAAGAGGCCTCGTGGTTCTGGCAGTTTCAGTGGTGCTCCATCTAGAGGGCATTCCCAGCAGAGCAGAGGTCGCTCATCTAGACCTCCTCATTCAGGCCGCCCAGAGCAGAGCGGAGGTTCCTATGGTCGTGGTCGACAGGGGTTTCAGCAGGGTCAGTCATCACTTAGTGCCCTCCCAGCCCAGAGTGCAACACCTACTTCTCCAGCACCAAGTGCATGTTATGAGTGTGGTGAGTTTGGCCACATGAGGAGACAGTGCCCTCGACTACGTAGGGGCAGGACTCAGCAGAGGGATCAGCCCTCCTCTTCAGCACCATCTCAGTCTAGTAGAGGTGGAGGTCAGACTTCTCGTGGTCGCCCCAGGGGCGAGGAGAGATCTGGTGGAGGCCAGGCGCAATTCTATGCACTTCCTGACAGGCGTGATGCAGTTGCCTCCGATGCATTGATTACAGGTATCATTTCTGTCTGTCACAGAGATGCCTCTGTTCTATTTGATCCAGGGTCCACATATTCATACATGACCTCTTATTTTGCACGTCATTTGGGTGCGACTCGTGGTAGTCTTGATTTACCTGTTCATGTATCCACCCCGTGGGTGATACGATCGTTGTGGATCATGTCTATAGATCCTGTGTTATATCTATTGGGGGTCTGGAGACCCAGGCGGATTTGTTATTGTTGGGGATGGTGGACTTTGATGTTATATTGGGTATGGACTGGTTGTCTCCGTATCATGCTATATTGGACTGTCATGCTAAGACAGTTACGTTGGCCATTCCTGGTATTTCTCGGATTGAGTGGCGGGGTTCGACCGATTTCGTCCCTAGCCGTGTTATTTCGTTCTTAAAGGCTCAGAAAATGGTTGAAAAAGGGTGTTTATCGTACTTAGCTTTTGTGAGAGATGTGGGAGCTGAGTCTCCTAGCATTGATTATGTACCTGTTGTGAGGGATTTCCCAGATGTATTCCCTTCAGACCTGCCGGGCATGCCGCCGGACAGGGATATTGATTTTGGCATTGACTTGGTGCCGGGCACTCAGCCCATATCCATTCCTCCTTATCGAATGGCACCAGTTGAGTTGAAAGAACTGAAAGAGCAACTTCAAGAGCTTCTGGATAAGGGTTTCATCCGCCCTAGTGTGTCTCAGTGGGGTGCGCCGGTATTATTTGTTAAAAAGAAAGATGGTTCCATGCGAATGTGTATTGATTATAGGCAATTGAACAAAGTGACAGTGAAGAACAAGTACCCTCTACCGCGCATAGATGATTTGTTCGATCAGTTACAGGGTGCGAGGGTGTTTTCTAAGATCGATCTTCGTTCAGGCTATCATCAGCTGAAGATCAGGGACTCGGATATTATGAAGACTGCATTCAGGACCCGATATGGTCACTATGAGTTTCTTGTAATGTCTTTTGGGCTGACCAACGCCCAACAACATTTATGCATCTGATGAACAGTGCGTGCACGCCCTATTTGGATTCATTTGTGATTGTGTTCATTGATGACATTCTAGTCTACTCCCGTAGTCAGGAGGAGCATGCTCAGCATTTGAGTATTGTGTTGCAGAGATTGAGAGAGGAGAAGCTATATGCTAAATTCTCCAAGTGCGAGTTTTGGCTCGAGTCCGTATCATTTCTGGGACATGTGGTGTCTCGTGATGGTATTCAGGTTGATCAGAAAAAGATAGAGGCGGTGCAGAGTTGGCCTAGACCGACCTCAGCTACAGAGATCAGGAGTTTTCTTGGTTTGGCGGGATATTATCGCCGGTTTGTTCGAGGATTTTCGTCCATTTCTTCTTCATTGACTAAATTGACCCAGAAGGGTGCACCATTCGTGTGGTCGGATGAGTGCGAGGAGAGCTTTCGAAGCTCAAGACAGCTTTGACCACAACTCCAGTGTTAGTATTGCCATCAACTTCAGGTTCATATACCGTTTATTGTGATGCCTCGAGAGTGGGGATAGGCTGTGTGTTAATGCAGGAAGGTAAGGTAATTGCTTATGCTTCTCGGCAGTTGAAGCCACATGAGAAGAACTATCCTGTTCATGATTTGGAGCTAGCCGCCATTGTTCATGCATTGAAAATTTGGAGACACTATTTGTACGGTGTGTCTTGTGAGGTGTATACCGACCATCGTAGTCTCCAGCACTTGTTCAAACAGAAAGACCTTAATTTGAGACAGCGGAGATGGCTAGAGTTGCTGAAGGATTATGACATTACTATATTATATCATCCGGGGAAGGCCAATGTGGTGGCCGATGCTTTGAGCCGGAAGGCGGTCAGTATGGGGAGCTTGGCATATATTCCAGCTGAGGAGAGTCCACTTACTTATGATGTTCAGGTGCTAGCCAATCGGCTAGTGAGGTTAGATATTTCGGAGCCCAGCAGGGTATTGGCTTGTGTTGTATCTCGGTCATCTTTATATGATCGTATTCGTGAGCGCCAGTATGATGATCCACATTTGGCTGTCCTTAGGGACAGAGTTCAGCATGATGATGCTAGAGATGTCACCATTGATAGTGACGGCGTATTGAGGATGCGGGGCCGGATATGCGTGCCCAATGTTGATGGCCTTCGTGAGTTGATTCTGGAGGAGGCCCATAGCTCGCGGTATTCTATCCATCCGGGAGCCGCGAAGATGTATCAAGATTTGAAACAGCACTATTGGTGGAGAAAGATGAAAATGGACATTGTCGGACATGTATCACGGTGCCTCAACTATCAGCAGGTTAAGTACGTGCATCAGAGGCCCGGTGGTGTATTTCAGCGCATTGTTATTCCTGAGTGGAAATGGGAGAGGATCACTATGGACTTTGTTACTGGACTCCCTCGGACGGCGAGGAAGTTTGATTCTGTATGGGTGATTGTGGATAGACTGACCAAGTCAGCTCACTTCATTCCAGTTAGTACTACCTACTCATCGGAGCGGTTGGCAGCGATCTTTATTCGAGAGATTGTTCGGTTGCATGGAGTCCCGGTGTCTATCATATCCGACAGGGGTACTCAGTTCACTTCTCAGTTTTGGAGAGCATTTCAGCGAGAGATGGGTACACGGGTTGAGTTGAGTACAACATTTCACCCCCAGACAGACGGACAGTCTGAGTGCACTATTCAGATCTTGGAGGATATGTTGCGAGCTTGTGTGATTGATTTTGGTGGGCCGTGGGATGAGTTCCTACCACTTGCTGAGTTTGCCTACAACAACAGTTATCAGTCGAGTATTCAGATGGCCCCGTATGAGGCATTGTATGGCAGGCGGTGTAGATCCCCCGTGGGATGGTTTGAGTCTGGTGAGGTTAGATTGATAGGGACCGAGTTAGTCCAGGATGCTTTAGATAGAACAAAGTTGATCCAGGAGAGGCTTCGTACAGGCACAGTCTCGTCAGAAGAGTTATGTGGACCGTAGAGTTCGAGAGTTGTCTTTCATGGTTGGTGACAAAGTATTGTTGAAGGTTTCACCTATGAAGGGTGTTATGAGGTTTGGGAAGAAAGGAAAGTTGAGTCCCAGGTACATTGGTCCTTTTGAGATACTTAGGAGGGTTGGAGAGGTGGCATATGAGTTAGCCTTGCCACCCAGATTATCCAGCGTTCATCCAGTATTCCATGTGTCTATGCTCCGGAAGTACATTGGAGATCCGTCTCATATATTAGACTTCAGTACCATTCAGCTTGATGGTGATTTATCCTATGATGTGGAGCCTATTGCTATTTTGGGTCATCGGGTGAGAAAATTGAGGTCTAAGGAGATTGCATCAGTTAAGGTTCAGTGGAGAGGTCGACCCGTGGAGGAGGCCACTTGGGAGATCGAGCGGGAGACGCGGAGCAGATGTCCTCACTTGTTTGAGACTTCAGGTATGTTTCTTGACCCGCTCGAGGACGAGCGTTTGCTTAAGAGGGGGAGAATGTGACGACCTGGCTCGTCGTCACGGGAATTGCCACCTCGTTATGTTGTAAAAACATGTTTTACGATTTTATATCAGTGTTAGAGTCTATCGGGTGAGTTAGGAGTGAATTGGATTGAAAATGAGGCATATAGCTTTTGTGAAGGAAACTTGAATAAGAAAAGTCAACCCAGAGTTGACTATTTGGTTAGAGGGCTCGGAATCGGATTTTGATGATTCGGTTAGTTTCGGGAGATGATTTGTGACTTAGGGGAGCGATCGGAATTTAATTTGGAGACCCGGTGTAGTTTTAGGCTTGAATTGGCTAAAGTTGAATTTTGGCGAAATCCGATCGGTAGATGAGATTTTGATCCGGGGGTCAAAATGGAATTTCGACAGTTGCAGTAGCTTCATTAGGTGATTTTGGATATGCCTGCAAAATTTCAGGTCATTCGGACGTCGTTTGGTCGGGTTTTTGATTGATTGTGTAAATCGGAATGTTTTAAGAAATTTAGGCTTGAATCCGTGTGTAATTGGTGATTTTGATGTTTAGGATGGTGTTTTTATGATTGGAACAAGTTCGTATCGTGTTTTGGGGTATGTTGGTGGTTTTCGTTGGGGTCCCGGGGGCCTCGGGGTGTTTTCGGATGGCTAAACGGGAGAAAATGTAGAAAATTGCAGGTTTTTGAGTCTGTTCTGTTGTTTTCGCTCCTGCGGAAATGGGAGCGCAGGAGCGAGTCCGCAGGAGCGGATAAGAAGGCGCAGAAGCGGGATAGACCGCTGAAGCGGAGCTTGGCCCGCAGGAGCGGCTTCGCTGAAGCGAGTGGGCGATCGCAGAAGCGGTCCTGAGGCGCGATGGGGAGGACCACAGAAGCGGGTGGTCGATCGCGGAGGCGAGTCCGCAGAAGCGGACTCTTGGTCGCAGAATCGGATCATTCCGCAGAAGCGGACTAATTTATGGAGAAGTCCGCAGAAGCGGACGATTGATCGCATAGGCGAGTCCACAGGAGCGGACTCTTGGTCGCAAAAGCGGAACATTCCGGAGGAGCGGAATTTTATCCGCAGAAGCGGACCCGCAGGAGCGGTCCGTGTATCGCAGGAGCGGAAATGGCCAAATAGGCCTGGGTGCACGGCTTTAGAGGCGATTTGGGCGATTTTGAAGAGAAACTCAAGGGAAATCATCAGGTAATCAACTATGGACTTAAACTATGATTAGTATAGATAATATTATGCAATTATATCATGAAAATGGAGGAATTTTGGGGTAATTTATGGAGGGTTTAGCCCTAGGCTTGAACTTTAGAAAATCAAGGTTTTGAATGGACAAATGGAGTCTGAATTTGGTAAAATTGATATGCTTAGACTCGTATTGAGATTAGGGTTCCGAATATGTGTCTTTCGTGATTTTTCGACAAGCGTACTGAAAGTCGGGTTTTGACAACTTTGGGAATTTTGATGTAAATTGGGTTATATTGATTGGGTGTTGTCCCATTGGCCTAATTTGTTGTATTTCTACTGCATTTGATCAGATTCTACGCGTGCGGAGCTTGATTCTCGTGGCAAGGGCATTGCGGAGTAGTTTTCGTTCCGTATTGAGGAGAGTAATAGATGTGGGTGATGACCAGCGGGTTCGAAACCCCGGTATACCACTTTGTGACGCTGTATAGCGGCGAGACACGCACACTCTTGAGAGTGCGGGGTCGATAATGAACTGGAGACTATATATTAGTCCGACATGTTGATACTGTATTATTGGCTATTCTCGAGCCGTTGAACCTCCTTCTTGGACGGTTGAGTATATTGTGGGCTGTGAGCCAGTTATTGGATCCCGCGAGGATCGTTATCATTGTCTTATCATATAGACATGCTAGTTTACTACTAGTCCGCAGCTATTTCTGTTATTATGCTAATTCCAATCTCTGGAACTTGATATTACTGGTTTTCCAACTGAAAAATGATAAAAAGAGTTTTCAAAAACTACTTTTGAGCCTGCGAGGCTGTATCTGCATATTAGCTGACTAGTAGTGGATCGGGCTGCGCGCCGTAGCGAGATATATGTTGGATCGGACTGCACGCCGCAGAAAATCTCTATGAGATGTTCTTGGGCTGTAGGAGCCCCTCCGGAGTCTGAACCCCCACGGTGAGCACGGGTACCCAAAATTGGAGTCGGGCTACGCGCCGTAGCGGTCATATCATGCATTGCATTGCATTTAGCTACATCTGCTAGCTGTTATGCTATTTATTGGTATTTGTTGGTACAGGTACGGTGAATATTGATTCTATGACAGGGTAGCTGATTATAGTTTTACATAGTGCTTTATTGAGGATTTCTTATCTGCGCTGTCTTACCCTTGTTTATTACCACTGAGTCTGGCAGTACTCATTTTACTCCCTGCACCTTGTGTGCAGATCCAGGTACCTCTCAGCAGTGATCCAGTAGCTGTGCGAGGCGACGTTTGTGGATATTCGAGGTAGTTGCAGAGTCCGCAGGACCCGATATTCCTTCTTACTGTCTTGATTTTGTATTGACTTTTCCTTCCGCACTTGGTATCTTGTAAACCTTTATACACTCATGTTCAGTAGAGGCTCATGACTCTTGACCCTTGGTCTGTGGGAGTTGATGTATTATGGGACTTGGTTCCCTGTTTTCGTTATATGTATCGCTATTGCTTCGTGAGTTGATACGCCTAAATGGGTAAAAGAGAGCTTCTAGCTCCGTTATTGTTATTGATTGGTCAGGCTGGCTTAGCAATGTGCTGGGCGCCATCATGACCGGATTTGGGGTCGTGACAAGTTGGTATCGGAGCCTAGGTTTACTAGGCCTCATGAGTCTTAAGCCGGTTAGTAGAGTCTTGTGGATCGGTACGGGGACGCCGGTACTTATCCTCGGGAGGCTGCGAACCTTTAGAAAACACTTCACTTTTCTTGAACTCTATCGTGCGATCTTGTTGTTCTGAGAACCGAACTTCTATATTCTATTCTCTCGCAGATGGCGAGAACGCGAGCATCAGGACGAGGTGGACGACCTCCGTTGCCACCTGTTAGAGGCCGTGGGCGCGGTCGTGCTAGAGGTAGAGGTAGGGCGGCTGAGGTAGTGCCAGCTGACCCGCCTGTTGTACCAGTTCAGGAGCTGCCCCCAGTGGTTGATGCTCCAGCAGTCCCAGTTCAGGGCCAGACTGTATCTATTGCTATTCCTGGTCTTCAGGAGACTCTTGCTCAGATATTATCAGTGTGTTCCGGTTTGGCTCAGGTAGTCTCAGCTACTACTACTGTAGCGACATCTCAGTCAGGGGGTGGTCAGCAGACCCCCGCAGCTCGCACACCTGACCCGGTTGTTCAGGGACTTCAGACGCTAGAGGCGGTCCCCGCTCAGGTGGTTGCACCGGTTATTCCTCCAGCTGCACCAGCTCCAGCTCCAGAGCATATGGTTCAGGTTATGCCCGAGGACGAGCAGCGTCGTCTTGAGAGATTTGGTAGACTTCAGCCACCCCATTTCAGTGGCGTTGAGGGCGAGGATGCCCAGGGTTTCTTGGATAAGTGTCAGAAGATGCTGCGTACGGCTGGTATTCTTGAGTCCGGCGGAGTTTCATTTACTACATTTCAGTTCACTGGTCCCGCATTTGATTGGTGGGAGGAGTTTGAGAGGCGTAGGCCCGCAAGAGCAACACCTCTCACATGGCAGCAGTTCTCTACTCTCTTTCTAGAGAAATATGTACCTCAGTCTCGTCGCGAGGAGCTACGTCGCCAGTTCGAGTGGTTGATTCAGGGCGACATGTCTGTGACCCAGTATGAGCTTAGATTCACTCGGTTGGCTAGGCATGCCACATGGATGATCCCCACTGATAGGGAGAGGATCAGGAGGTTCATTGATGGCCTCAACTACTCTATCCGTATTCTTATGACCAGCGAGCGAGTTCTGTCATCATCGTTTGAGCAGGTTGCTGATATGGCACGCTCCATTGAGGCGGATCGTCGCCGAGAGAGAGAGGAGCGGGAGGCCAAGAGGCCTCGTGGTTCTGGCAGTTTCAGTGGTGCTCCATCTAGAGGGCATTCCCAGCAGAGCAGAGGTCGCTCATCTAGGCCTCCTCATTCAGGCCGCCCAGAGCAGAGCGGAGGTTCTTATGGTCGTGGTCGACATAGGTTTCAGCAGGGTCAGTCATCACTTAGTGCCCTTCCAGCCCAGGGTGCAGCACCTACTTCATCAGCCCAGGGTTCTTCTGCGGCGAGGGGTTCCCTTCAGTCCTCCAGCACCAGGTGCATGTTATGAGTGTGGTGTGTTTGGCCACATGAGGAGACAGTGCCCTCGACTCCGTAGGGACGAGACTCAACAGAGGGATCTGCCCTCCTCTTCAGCACCATCTCAGGCTAGTAGAGGTGGAGGTCAGTTTTCTCGTGGTCACCCCAGGGGCGAGGAGAGATCTGGTGGAGGCCAGGCACGATTCTATGCACTTCCTGACAGGCGTGAAGCAGTTGCCTCCGATGCAGTGATTACAGGTATCATTTCTGTCTGTCACAGAGATGCCTCTGTTCTATTTTATCCAGGCTCCACATATTCTTACGTGTCCTCTTATTTTGCACGTCACTTGGGTGCGACTCGTAGTAGTCTTGATTTACCTGTTCATGTATCCACCCCCGTGGGTGATACGATTGTTGTGGATCATGTCTATAGATCCTGTGTTATATCTATTGGGGGTCTGGAGACCCAGGCAGATTTGTTATTGTTGGGGATGGTGGACTTTGATGTTATATTGGGTATGGACTGGTTGTCTCCGTATCATGCGATATTGGACTGTCATGCTAAGACAGTTACGTTGGCCATTCCTGGTATTTCTCAGATTGAGTGGCGGGGTTCGACTGATTTCGTCCCTAGCCGTGTTATTTCGTTCTTAAAGGCTCGGAAAATGGTTGAAAAAGGGTGTTTATCGTACTTAGCTTTTGTGAGAGATGTGGGAGCTGAGTCTCCTAGCATTGATTCTGTACCTGTTGTGAGGGATTTCCCAGATGTGTTCCCCTCAGACCTGCCGGGCATGCCGCCGGACAGGGATATTGATTTTGGCATTGACTTGGTGCCGGGCACTCAGCCCATATCCATTCCTCCTTATCGAATGGCACCGGCCGAGTTGAAAGAACTAAAAGAGCAGCTTCAAGAACTTCTGGATAAGGGTTTCATCCGCCCTAGTGTGTCTCCGTGGGGTGCGCCGGTATATTGTTAAAAAGAAAGATGGTTCCATGCGAATGTGTATTGATTATAGGCAATTGAACAAAGTGACAGTGAAGAACAAGTACCCTCTACCGCGCATAGATGATTTGTTTGATCAGTTACAGGGTGCGAGGGTGTTTTCTAAGATCGATCTTCGTTCAGGCTATCATCAGCTGAAGATCGGGGACTCGGATATTATGAAGACTGCATTCAGGACCCGATATGGTCATTATGAGTTTCTTGTGATATCTTTTGGGCTGACCAACGCCCCAGCAGCATTTATGCATCTGATGAACAGTGTGTTCGGGCCTTATTTGGATTCATTTGTGATTGTGTTCATTGATGACATTCTAGTCTACTCCCGTAATCAGGAGGAGCATGCTCAACATTTGAGTATTGTGTTGGAGAGATTGAGAGAGGAGAAGCTATATGCTAAATTCTCCAAGTGCGAGTTTTGGCTCGAGTCCGTATCATTTCCGGGACATGTGGTGTCTCGTGATGGTATTCAGAGTTGATCGGAAAAAGATAGAGGCGGTGCGAGTTGGCCTAGACCGACCTCGGCTACGGAGATCGGGAGTTTTCTTGGTTTGGCGGGATATTATTGCCGGTTTGTTCGGGGATTTTCATCCATCGCTTCTTCATTGACTAAATTGACCCAAGAAGGGTGCACCATTTCGTGTGGTCGGATGAGTGCGAGGAGAGCTTTCGAAAGCTCAAGACAGCTTTGACCACGGCTCCAATATTGATTGCCATCGGCTTCGGGTTCATATACCGTTTATTGTGATGCCTCGAGAGTGGGGATAGGTTGTGTGTTAATGCAGGAAGGTAAGGTAATTGCTTATGCTTCTGGCAGTTGAAGCCACATGAGAAGAACTATCCTGTTCATGATTTGGAGCTAGCCGCCATTGTTCATGCATTGAAAATTTGGAGACACTATTTGTACGGTGTGTCTTGTGAGGTGTATACCGACCATCGTAGTCTCCAGCACTTGTTCAAACAGAAAGACCTTAATTTGAGACAGCGGAGATGGCTGGAGTTGCTGAAGGATTATGACATTACTATATTATATCATCCGGGGAAGGCCAATGTGGTGGCCGATGCTTTGAGCCAAAAGGCGGTCAGTATGGGGAGCTTGGCATATATTCCAGCTAAGGAGAGGCCACTTGCTTATGATGTTCAGGTGCTAGCCAATCGGCTAGTGAGCTTAGATATTTCGGAGCCCAGCAGGGTATTGGCTTGTGTTGTATCTCGGTCATCTTTATATGATCGTATTCGTGAGCGCCAGTATGATGATCCACATTTGGCTGTCCTGAGGGACAGAGTTCAGCATGATGATGCTAGAGATGTCACCATTGATAGTGACGGAGTATTGAGGATGCAGGGCCGGATATGCGTGCCCAATGTTGATGGCCTTCGTGAGTTGATTCTGGAGGAGGCCCATAGCTCGCGATATTCTATCCATCCAGGGAGCCGCTAAGATGTATCAAGATTTGAAACAGCACTATTGGTGGAGAAAGATGAAAATGGACATTGTCGGACATGTAGCACGGTGCCTCAACTGTCAGCAGGTTAAGTACGAGCATCAGAGGCCCGGTGGTGTATTTCAGCGCATTGTTATTCCTGAGTGGAAATGGGAGAGGATCACTATGGACTTTGTTACTGGACTCCCTCGGTCGGCGAGGAAGTTTGATTCTGTATGGGTGATTGTGGATAGACCGACCAAGTCAGCTCACTTCATTCCAGTTAGTACTACCTACTCATCGGAGCGGTTGGCAGCGATCTTTATTCGAGAGATTGTTCGGTTGCATGGAGTCCCAGTGTCGATCATATCCGACAGGGGTACTCAGTTCACTTCTCAGTTTTGGAGAGCAATTCAGCGAGAGATGGGTACACGGGTTGAGTTGAGTATAGCATTTCACCCCCAGACAGACGGACAGTCTGAGCGCACTATTCAGATCTTGGAGGATATGTTGCGAGCTTGTGTGATTGATTTTGGTGGGTCGTGGGATGAGTTCCTACCACTTGCTGAGTTTGCCTACAACAACAGTTATCAGTCGAGTATTCAGATGGCCCCGTATGAGGCATTGTATGGTAGGCGGTGTAGATCCCCCGTGGGATGGTTTGAGCCTGGTGAGGTTAGATTGATAGGGACTGAGTTAGTCCAGGATGCT
The DNA here is from genome assembly GCA_032618575.1 of Nicotiana noctiflora. Classification (NCBI taxonomy): domain Eukaryota; kingdom Viridiplantae; phylum Streptophyta; class Magnoliopsida; order Solanales; family Solanaceae; genus Nicotiana; species Nicotiana noctiflora. The sequence goes on along the minus strand of JASVEL010009187.1, from coordinate 1,485 downwards.
CTGGATAGAGCAAAGTTGATCCAGGAGAGGCTTCGTACAGCACAGTCTCGTCAGAAGAGTTATGCGGACCGTAGAGTTCGAGAGTTGTCTTTCATGGTTGGTGACAGGGTATTGTTGAAGGTTTCACCTATGAAGGGTGTTATGAGGTTTGGGAAGAAAGGAAAGTTGAGTCCCAGGTACATTGGTCCTTTTGAGATACTTAGGAGAGTTGGAGAGGTGGCATATGAGTTAGCCTTGCCGCCCAGATTATCCAGCGTTCATCCAGTATTCCATGTGTCTATGCTCCGGAAGTACATTGGAGATCCGTCTCATATATTAGACTTCAGTACCATTCAGCTTGATGGTGATTTATCCTATGATGTGGAGCCTATTGCTATTTTGGGTCGTCAGGTGAGAAAATTGAGGTCTAAGGAGATTGCATCAGTTAAGGTTCAGTGTAGAGGTCGACCCGTGGAGGAGGCCACTTGGGAGATCGAGCGGGAGACGCGGAGCAGATGTCCTCACTTGTTTGAGACTTCAGGTATGTTTCTTGACCCGCTCGAGGACGAGCGTTTGCTTAAGAGGGGGAGAATGTGATGACCCGGCCCGTCGTCACGGGAATTACCACCCCGTTATGTTGTAAAAACATGTTTTACGATTTTATATCGGTGTTAGAGTCTATCGGGTGAGTTAGGAGTGAATTGGATTGAAAATGAGGCATATAGCCTTTGTGAAGGAAACTTGAATAAGAAAAGTCAATCCGGAGTTGACTATTTGGTTAGAGGGCTCGGAATCGGATTCTGATGATTCGGTTAGTTTCGGGAGATGATTTGTGACTTAGAGGAGCGATCGGAATTTAATTTGGAGACCCGGTGTAGTTTTAGGCTTGAATTGGCTAAAGTTGAATTTTGGCGAAATCCGATCGGTAGATGAGATTTTGATCCGGGGGTCGAAATGGAATTTCGACAGTTGCAGTAGCTTCATTAGGTGATTTTGGATATGCCTGCAAAATTTCAGGTCATTCGGACGTCGTTTGGTCGGGTTTTTGATTGATTGTGTAAATCGGAATGTTTTAAGAAATTTAGGCTTGAATCCGTGTGTAATTGGTGATTTTGATGTTTAGGATGGTGTTTTTATGATTGGAACAAGTTCGTATCGTGTTTTGGGGTATGTTGGTGGTTTTCGTTGGGGTCCCGGGGGCTCGGGGTGTTTTCGGATAGCCAAACGAGAGAAAATATGGAAAATTGCAGAACTGGTGCACTGCTTCTGTTGTTTTCGCTCCTGCGGAAATGGGAGCGCAGGAGCGAGTCCGCAGGAGCGGATAAGAAGGCGCAGAAGCGGGATAGACCGCTGAAGCGGAGCTTGGCCCGCAGGAGCGGCTTCGCTGAAGCGAGTGGGCGATCGCAGAAGCGGTCCTAAGGCGCGATGGGGAGGACCATAAATGCGGGTGGTCGATCGCGGAGGCGAGTCCGCAGAAGCGGACTCTTGGTTGCAGAAGCGGATCAT